>CM055265.1:102847786-103044102 GCA_029237695.1 Conchocele bisecta
GCTATATACAGACTATTCACATGTGCATGTGCTAGCATGTGCAACTGACCACTGACCACTTACAGGTAATTTATACAGGTAAATGATTATATTACATTTCCGTAAACTGTGTTGAAAATATTGTGGCATTATGTGGACCTGTGCAGATATATGTAGATAAATATAGGACTATTCAAAAAAATTCTGGGCAAGCATTATTATTTTTAATTTTTAAACTTTTTTTCATTTTTTTATTCAAATTCTTTTTCAATTTTTGTCTAGTAGCATAAGGTCGTAAGTGCTATATACAGACTATTATCATATAATAAAACAATTATTGACTAGTGAGCCATAGAATATAATCTGATATTCTATGGTTCACTAGTCAATAATTGTATAATATGTTCGGGCCAATGAAAATTGCTTTCGGGCCCAGGCTCGAGGTCAAGGCGGGACAAGGCGAGGCATCTGATTCCGCGGAATTCTTGTTTACTTATCTCCCTTTGTTGTTTCGTGCTCTGATTTTTGTATCCAGAGCATAACTCGAACACGCATATACGCATTGCTCTCTAATGGTCCTCTACCGCCCTGTGCCAAATCCACGTTCGTTCTGCCCCCGTGAAGCCCAGGGTCAAGGTCACATACTTAGTGCTTCAAAAATAACATTAACGCTTGGGTAAATATCTTATACTTTCTGTTTTCTTTCATGGATCATGGATCATCTTCATATTTCATATACGCATTGCTCTAATGGTCCTCTACCGCCCTGTGCCAAATCCACGTTCGTCCTGCCCCACCAATCCCAGAGTCAAGGTCACATACTTGGTGCTTCAAAAACTTTAACGCTCAGGTAAATATCTTATAATTTTTATTTCCATTCACGGATCAACTTCATATTTCATATACGCGTTGCTCTAATGGTCGTCTACCGCCCTGTGCCAAATCCACGTTCGTCCAGGGTCCTGCCCCCGCCAAGCCCAGGGTCAAGGTCACATACTTAGTGCTTCAAAAACTTTAACGCTCAGGTAAATATCTTATAATTTTTATTTCCATTCACGGATCAACTTCATATTTCATATACGCGTGCTCTATGTCGTCCCATTCATTATGCGTGGCTTTCCTTTAGGAGTTCTAACACCCTGTGCCAAATCCACGTTCGTCCTGCCCCCGCCAAGCCCAGGGTCAAGGTCACATACTAGTGCTTCAAAAACTTTAACGCTCGGGTAAATATCTTATAATTTCTGTTTTCTTTCATGGATCATCTTCATATTTCATATACGCATTGCTCTAATGGTCCTCTACCGCCCTGTGCCATATCCACGTTCGTCCTGCCCCCGCCAATCCCAGGGTCAAGGTCACATACTTGGTGCTTCAAAAACTTTAATGCTCAGGTAAATATCTTATTTTTCTTTCCATTCACGGATCAACTTCATATTTCATATATGCGTTGCTCTAATGGTCCTCTACCGCCCTGTGCCAAATCCACGTTCGTCCCGCCCCCGCCAAGCCCAGGGTTAACATCATATACTTAGTGCTTCAAAAACTTTAACGCTCAGGTAAATATCTTATAATTTCTGTTTTCTTTCACGGATCAGCTTCATATTTCATATATGCATTGCTCTAATGGTCCTCTACCGCCCTGTGCCAAATCCACGTTTGTCCTGCCCCCGCCAAGCCCAGGGTCAAGGTCACATACTTGTTGCTTCAAAAACTTTAACGCTCAGGTAAAAAGAAAATTTTGACTTGCAATTTGGCCTCATTTATTATCAAAGCGATATGTGGGACATCCGTGTTCTATGAACACATTTTCTAGTTTATTAAACTTCACACATGCATAGAAGACGACCCAAAGGTGTGTCGCACGTAAGAATGACAACTCTTGCGTTGTTAATTTCTTAGTTATCTCCCTTTGTTGTTTCGTGCACTGATTTCGTGTCTGGAGCATAACTCGAACACCCTTTGGAATATTTTCATGAAACTTCACACATGCATAGACCACGACCCTAAAGGTGTCCCGCAAGAATGACAACTCTTGCATCACTAATTCTTTAGTTATCTCCCTTTGTTTTTCCGTCACTGATTTTGTCTCCAGAGCATAACTCGAACACCCTTTTTTCAAACTACTTGTGTATCTGGGGAGGGGGATACACATGCGCTTGTCGACAAGCGTCCATTTCTAGTTATTATTAGTATGTTAGCAAATGTAATACCTTTAATCAGGTAATCATGTTAATATGCATACAGTGCGTCCCTCCCCCCTATTGTACGGAAGTCCGGCGACATACGACCTTCCGTGTTGTTTATCCGGACCGTGCAATATCCGTGAGAGGGGACATTCCCCTTATTGTACGGAAGTCTGGCGACATACGACCTTCCGTGTTGCTTATCCGGACCGTGCAATATCCGTGAGAGGGGATATATGAATTCCAAATCCAGATGTGATTACACCCGACACATATTACACAGACGAGATTTGTGTGATGCTTTGTGCAAAAAACCGATACACCCAGCTGTGTGTACAGGTGTTTATTGTATGACCTCATTCAGCACGAGGCTGTAAACTGTGTGACCTTTAGGCTATGTTTTGAAATGTTACTGATTGGTCAACACGCCTTTTGATGTGCCACAGACGTCGCGAATGTGCGACTTCTTTCATCATCGCATCACGGGGCAATCATGCAGTAACCCATTTCATGCTGAGGATACGCTTATGTTTGCGGCAAATATTTTCCTTCTATGCACTCAGAAGTATATGCCGCGACCACCATTTAATCCGTCTCGTCGAGACGGTTCAAATGAGTGGTCACATCGTATACTTTCATTGAGAAATAACAAAAATAAATCTAATCAGGGTCCCAGCTAGTATGTATATCACTTTTCTTGCCATATACACAGTATAGCAGCTTCTGTGTAAGTGTGTATCACCACAGGGAATCCGACACATGCCCGAGGCGTTATCGATCGATGAAATGTTACAATTTAGGATTAGTCTAGTGAAGAAAACAGGCTTGTGGCGGGACGTTTCAACGGAAAATAGTGACTTGCCCGGGACTAAATTTCAGCATAGAGCCACTTACCCGAGACCAAAACCGACTTGTCCCGGGCGTTCCTTATCACATATTCAATGTTCGGAAAAATAGAATTTGTTGTTGAGTATACTGACTTCTGTTGCAGGTATGCGCGGTGGGATGGGTGGCATGATGCGAGGCGGTATGATGGGCCGGGGAGGACCCCCAGGAGGCATGCGTGGACCACCAGGTCAGTGCCTTTGATTTTTGTCGCCCACATGTGGAAAACCGAGACGTGTCTTCACAATGATGTCTGGCTGTTTTTGTGTGTTTGTCCTTCCAGTCTGCATTAAAAGTTTTTACATATATCTCCACAACCCCTCTTGATTTGCTTCAAGTATTTATTTATCATCATCCTTATTTTCATTCTATTTTCAACCAACTGAAGTGGATTATTTACCTTGGGCCCGGCTCTCTAATTCCGTAATTGTAACGCAGACGAAGGCGCGGACCAGCAGTTGGGCGCGGACCAGCAGGGTCCCGGCCTTCGGGCGCGTTACAATTACCAGGGTTCCCACGGGTCCTTGAAAACCTTGAAAGTACTTGAATTTGAAAAAAAAAATTCAAGGCCTGGAAAGTGCTTGAAAATCTGACAAGGTACTTGAAAGTCCTTAAATTCTGAATTTCTGGATGTTTATTCCCAAAATGGCTATTGGCTGTGCGTTCCGAGACTCCTTGTTGATATTTTTGGGCAACAAATTGTATGTCTATGCCGCGAAAACGCTTGTGCACTCGCTAGTTACGCCCCTCTGTATATGGGGTGAACTGATCCCGGTTCGAAGCGTCCCGGGTCGAACAGGTGTGTGGGCGAAAGAAAACAAACGGGTGATCTCCCTTGCGTGCACCTGTTTATGAAACTTTAATTTTTTTTACATCCATTTTTTTTTCATGAAAGTGTCTCTTGAAAAAACAGCTCAAAATTTATTCAAATGTTCCAAGTAAAATGACAATAAAAGACACCAGATTGCACTAACTGGCCTCTCATATTTCAAAAAATTTCCCCTAGCAAACTCGTGCTTGCGGCACTAATTTGGTCCTTGAATTATGGAAAAAAGGTCCTTGAAAGTCCTTGAATTTGGCCATCCAATAAGGGTGGGAACTCTGAATTACTGAATTAGCGAGCCGGGCCCACGGTAAATAATCCACTTCCGTTGGTTGAAAAGATGGCGAGTGTCCTACCTTGTAGATAGTTGATACCGGAGTGAAATTTGGTATGATTTAAAGAGGCTTTTCTCGTTCATACGACAAAAGTGCCTGTGATTTGCATTACAAAATATGTGCGATGTCAACTTCAAACACATGTTTATCATCATCCATATTTTATTTCTATAGCCCACCCATATTTTAATTCTATAGCCCACTCATGCGGCCCACATGCCCATTGTCAAAGTCAAATGACCTACACATACACTCTAGACCATCAAATACCTTGACAGGCTTGGCGGCCATCTGGTTTTAATAGAGAAACTCTTTCATCAGTTATTACGCTTGTTCAGCCCTGTCTAAATATGACCTTGCAACACACACAGTCAAATCTGTATAATATAAATCAAGTTGTTGCCACAAAGTTTGTTCTTGGCATCCGGCAATTTGAATGCTACTAATAGCGAGTCGCAACCAAACATACTTCCTGATTGCAAATCACAGAAGTTCTGTGATCCGGGGCTGTATTATGTAGGTTCTTGAAGAATGGTCAATATTTCGGTGTGTTATGGGTTATTTCGGTATATATGGTGGTGGTTTGGATGCAATGCTACCAACATACAATTTAACGTAATCTCCCGCGCGTTACACATATGAAGGTGTGAAAGTGAACTACAACCCGTGTACGTTTTTAACAAATAAAGCCATTATTTGTTAACAACAATAAAATCGACCTCAAATTTTATTTTAGATTAATGTAAAGGACCTGAACCACCAATGCAAGTCAAACATTTTTATATCGTTTAAATCTAATAATGGTGTGACCTGGTATGTCGTAGTGGATTTTGACACATCGCGGAAATGGCTATCCAATCGAATGGCGTGCCACGCGTGTAATCTCCGTTTTCAGGGCTCGTTTGAAAATTGCGCAATTGTACGATTTTTAATGTCTTAAATGTAAGAACAGATAACTGCAGTTCACATATTCTACCGGCATCAGCAGATTGATATATGTCTTGTGAATCGATAGAACCCAAATTTGGAATTTGTGATTGAAAATTGCTGATATAATCGGTCTGAAAGCAAATCAGAGATGTTCTTACATAGACGCTTCGGTGCTTGTATTATGGAAGATGGTGCATTGACCCGGTTCCAGATGATAATGAACGAAATCAGACAAAAAAGTGTTTTTTTTTAGGTCGGTGAACGATCACAATTGGACGAACTTTGTATGGTTGTAGTTTCTAATGTATATGGTCATGGTTCACGACATTAGTTTGAGCTGGCGATCAGCTATCGGTCAAATATGACCGATAATCCACGCCGGATGGCCTCCGATTCTGTGTAAGATTCTTTCGTACACGCAAATTTCGCTTTGTGTGGGGTATACAAAATGCGAATAACTCGATAACGGCTGGAAACAGCGATTTGAAGTGGGTATATTCACGCACCTAAGACCTTTTTAGCTCGACTATTCGAAGAATAAGTAGAGCTTATGTTAGTCATCCCGGCGTCGGCGTCACCGTCACGCCTTGGTTAAGGTTTTTAGTCAAGCTTGTATATGGAATACTACTGGCCCTACACCCACCATACTTGGACAACTTCATCTCCTAGTGATGTACATCAATAACCCCTGATCTATATTTGACCTTGACCTACATTTCCTCTTGAATTACTTGGTTAATTCCCCTTGGTTAAGGTTTTTAGTCAACCTTGGTTAAGGTTTTTAGTCAAGTTTGTATATGCAATACTACTGGCCCTACACCCACCATACTTGGACAACTTCATCTCCTAGTGATGCACATCAATAAAACCCCTGATCTATATTTGACCTTCACCTACATTTCCTCTTGATTTACTTACTTAATTCCCCTTGGTTGAAGGTTTTTAGTCAACCTTGGTTAAGTTTTTTTGTTTTTTTTCAAGCTTGTACATTGAATACTATTGTGCATCCAGACACCATACTTCGACAACAACTCATAGGTATGTACATCAATAACCCTGATCTATATTTGACCTTCACCTACATTTCCTCTTCAATTACTTACTTAATTCCTTTTGGTTAAGGTTTTTAGTCAACCTTCTATATGGAATACTACTGGCCCTACACCCACCATACTTTGGACAACTTCATCTCCTAGTGATGTACATCAACAACCCCTGATCTATATTTGACCGTGACCTACATTTCCTCTTGAATTACTTAATTCCCCTTGGTTAACGTTTTTAGTCAAGCTTGTAGATGGAATACTCCTGGCCCTACACCAACCATACTTGGACAACTTCATCTCCTAGTGATGTACATCAACAACCCCTGACCTATATTTCACCTTGACCTACATTTAACCTTGAATTACTTACTTAATTCCCCTTGGTTAAGGTTTTTACTCGACCTTGATTAAGCTTTTTACTCGAGCTTGTACATGGAATACTATTGTGCATACAGACACCATAATTGGACAACCTTTTCTCATAGTGATGTACATCAATAACCCCTGATCTATATTTGACCTTGACCTACATTTCCTCTTGAATTACTTACTTAATTCTCTTTGGTTAAGGTTTTTAGTCAAGCTTGTAGATGGAATACTCATGGCCTACACCCAACCATACTTGGACAACTTCATCTCCTAGTGATGTACATCAACAAAACCCCTGACCTATATTTGACCTTGACCTACATTTAACCTTAAATTACTTACTTAATAATTCCCCTTGGTTAAGGTTTTTACTCAACCTTGGTTAAGGTTTTTTAGTCAAGCTTGTAGATGGAATACTATTGTGCATACAGACACCATACTTGGATAACTTTTTCTCATAGGGATGTACATCAATAACCCCTGACCTTTATTTTACCTTCACCTACATTTAACCTTGAATTACTTGGTTAATGTTTATAGTCAAGCTTGTATATGGAATACTTCTGGGCCTACATCAACCATACTTGGACAACTTCATCTCCTAGTGATGTACATCAATAATCCCTGACCTATATTTGACCTTGACCTACTTTTATCCTTAGATTACTTAGTTATCTCCCCTTGGTTACGGTTTTTACTCAAGCTTGTATATGGAATACTCCTGGGCCTACAGCAACCATACTTGGAAAACCACGCACCTACGTCCAAGGTCAAGGTCACTTGAAAGTCAAAGGTCAAACCTATTGAAATTCCCTTCCGCTCTATATCTTCTACACCGATGCATGGATTATCAAATGGCTTGGCACAAATGTTTCTCATGATGAGAAGGTGTGTCGCGATCAATAACCACGCACCTACGTCCAAGGTCAAGGTTACAGTTGAAGGTCAAAGGTCAAACCTATTGAAATTCCCTTCCGCTCTATATCTTCTACACCGATGCATGGATTATCACACTATGCCCAGGGTCAAGGTCACAGACTTGATGCGTTTGAAACCTTAACGCTCGGCTAAATGGCTTATAATAAAAAATGCCTCGTTTTCTTTGGCTGCCAGTGGGGGTATTCGTGTGCCGACAGGCCACATTTCTAGTTTCCCTTGGTTAATGTTTTTAGTCAACCTTGGTTAAGGTTTTTATGCAGGCCGCAGCCACCTTCTTTGTCAAGCTATGTGTAAATCGACAACCCTCGTAGTCGAGCTATGCTGTTCTCCTACAGCTCTTGTTTGATTGCCAGAGACACAAGTCATAAAACTAATTGATGTTTGTTGTGTTTGTGCGAGTCGGAAACAAGGGGGCTTTTATCATATTAACTGTACTCTTGCTAACCTATTAACGTCATGTACAGTACGATACCAGGTGGGTGGTGTAATGGAATTTTTATGTCCCCGCTACCAAAAGGTACGGGGGCATATAGTGTTACCGGCGTCCATCCGTACGTCCCGATATTACCATATTCTTTAGTAACTTCTACATGGCTTCACATATTATGTCAATATTTATACACGTGATACATATGAACATGCCTTACACACTCCACCCCCCAGTACTTCGACCTTGACCTTTGGCCTTGACCTTTTCCACTTTAAATGTTTGCTTGGCACTTTGGGACAAATCTACGTGCACGTTTCTCAATCCTACACTAACTTCTCAATACTTTTGCCAATCGCTTAAATATTTATACACCTGATACATATGAACATGCCGTACACACTCCACCACCCAGTACTTCGACCTTCACCTTTGACCTTCACCTTTTCCACTTTAAATGTTTACTTAGCACTTTGGGACAAATCTACGTGCACGTTTCTCAATCCTACAATAACTTCTCAATACTTTTGCCAATCGCTTAAATATGTATACACATGATACATATGAACATGCCTTACACACTCCACCACCCATTACTTCGACCTTCACCTTTGACCTTCACCTTTTCCACTTTAATTGTTTACTTCCCACTTTGGGACAAATCTACGTGCACGTTTCTCAATCCTACAATAACTTCTCAATACTTTTGCTAATCGCTTAAATATTTATACACATGATACATATGAACATGCCTTACACACTCCACCATCCATTACTTCAACCTTCACCTTTTCCACTTTAATTGTTTACTTGCCACTTTGGGACAAATCTACGTGCGCGTTTCTCAATCCTACACTAACTTTCACACACGCATTTTGCGCCCTGTGACAAATCCACATTCGTCCTGCCCCCGCTAAGCACAGGGTCAAGGTCACAGACTTGGTGAGTTTGAAACCTTAACATTCAGTTAAATGGCTTATAATTGTATCCCCCCGGACTCCGTCGGCGGATACTATGGATTTGACAGCGCGCCGCGTCCGCCGCAGACACTTCTTGTCCAGAGCATAACTCGAACACCCTTTGGAATATTTTCATGAAACTTCACACATGCATAGACCACGACCCGAAGGTGTGTCGCGCACAAGAATGACAACTCTTGCATAGCTAATTAGTTATCTCCCTTTTTTGTTTCTCGCATTGATTTCGTGTCCGGAGCATAACTCCACCACCCTTTCGAATATTTTCATGAAACTTCACACATGCATAGACCACGACCCGAAGGTGTGTCGCGCACAAGAATGACAACTCTTGCATAGCTAATTTTTTAGTTATCTCCCTTTTTTTTGTTTCGCGCACTGATTGACCATAACTCGATCACCCTTTGGAATATTTTTATGAAACTTAACACATTCAATTAGACCACGAACCGAAGGTGTGTCGTGCACAAGAATGACAACTCTTGCATAGCTAATTTTTAGTTATCTCCCTTTTTTGTTTTCGCTCACTGATTTCCTGTCCGGAGCATAACTCGACCACCCTTTGGAATATTTTCATGAAACTTCACACATGCATAGACCACGACCCGAGGTGTGTCGCACACAAGAATGACAACTCTTGCGTAGCTAATTTTTCAGTTATCTCCCTTTTTTGTTTTGCGCACTCTACAAACTGGACAATAATGCATGAAGACCTGTTTTCTAGTCTGCTCTGTACACCTTTTCCCTTGTGTGCTCTGTACAACCTTACCTGTAGAAGAGAACAATAGAAACTGGGAGAACCATGTGCTAGCATGGGCTAGCATGTGCAGATGTCCAGTGCTTGACCACTGTTGACCAGGTAATTTATACAGGTAAATTACTACATTGGGTACTGTGTTGAAAATATTGTGGCATTATGTGGGCCTGTGCAGATATATGTAGATAAATATAGGACTATTAAAAAAAATCTGGTCTCCAATAGCAAGCATTATTATTTTTAAACTTTTTTTTTCATTTTTTTTTTTTTTTTTTTTTTTTTTTTTTTTTTTTTTTTTTTTTTTTTTTTTTTTTATTTTTTTTCTTCAATTTTTGTCTAGTAGCATAAGGTCGTAAGTGCTATATACAGACTATTCACATGTGCATGTGCTAGCATGTGCAACTGACCACTGACCACTTACAGGTAATTTATACAGGTAAATGATTATTATTACATTTCCGTAAACTGTGTTGAAAATATTGTGGCATTATGTGGACCTGTGCAGATATATGTAGATAAATATAGGACTATTAAAAAAAAATTCTCTGCTCCAGTAGCAAGCATTATTATTTTTAAACTTTTTTTTTCCTTTTTTTTTTCTTCAAATTATTTTTCAATTTTTGTCTAGTAGCATAAGGTGGTAAGTGCTATATACAGACTATTCACCTGTGCATGTGCTAGCATGTGCTAGCATGTGCAACTGACCACTGACAACTTACAGGTAATTTATACCGGTAAATGATTATATTACATTTCTGTAAACTGTGTTGAAAATATTGTGGGAATATGTGGACCTGTGTATATATGATATGTAGATAAATATAGGACTATTAAAAAACATTCTGGGCTCCAGTAGGGAGCATTATTCTTTTTCTTTTTTTTAATTTAATTTTTTTTTTTTAATTTAATTTTTTTTTTTTCCCCTTTTTTTTTTTACATTCTTTTTCATTTTTTTAACTCACCACTAACTTATTACAGGTAATTTATACAGGTACATTATTACATTTCCGTAAACTGTGTTGACAATATTGTGGCAGTATGTGGACCTGTGCAGATATATGTAGATAAATATAGGACTATTAACAAAAATTCTGGGCTCCAGTAGCAAGCATTATCTTTTAAACAAAAAATTGTATATTACATTTCCGTAAACTGTGTTGAAAATATTGTGGCATTATGTGGACCTGTGCAGATATATGTAGATAAATATAGGACTATTAAAAAAAAATTCTGGGCTCCAGTAGCAAGCATTATTTTTAATTTTTCAAAAAAAAAATCAAATTTTTTTTTTTACATTCTTTTTCAATTTTTTAACTGACCACTAACTTTTTACAGGTAATTTATACAGCTAAATTATTACATTTACCTAAACTGTGTTGACAATATTGTGGCAGTATGTGGAGCTGTGCAGATATATGTAGATAAATATAGGACTATTAAAAAAAATTCATGGCTCCAGTAGCGAGCATTATTTTTTTTATTTACATTCTATATTACATTTCCGTCAACTGTGTTGAAAATATTGTGGCATTATGTGCACCTGTGCAGATATATGTACATAAATATAGGACAATTAACAAATAATTCTACGCTCCAGTAGCAAGCATTATTATTTTTAATTTTTAAACTTTTTTTTTCCATTTTTTTTTTATTTCATTTTTTTTTTTACATTCTTTTTCACTTTTTTAAGTGACCACTAACTTATTACAGGTAATTTATACAGCTAAATTATTACATTTCCGTAAACTGTGTTGACAATATTGTGGCAGTATGTGCACCTGTGCAGATATATGTAGATAAATATAGGACTATTAACAAAAATTCTGGGCTCCAGTAGCGAGCATTATTTTTTATTTTTTTTTGTATATTACATTTCCGTAAACTGTGTTGAAAATATTGTGGCATTATGTACACTTGTGCAGATATATATTGATAAATATGGGACTATTAAAAACAAATTCTGGGCTCCAGTAGCAAGCATTATTATTTTTAATTTTTAAACTTTTTTTCCATTTTTTTTTTTCAAATTCTTTTTCAATTTTTGTCTAGTAGCATAAGGTCGTAAGTGCTATATACAGACTATTATCATATAATAAAACAATTATTGACTAGTAAGCCATAGAATATAATCTGATATTCTATGGCTCACTAGTCAATAATTGTATAATATGTTCGAGCCAGTGAAAATTGCTTTCGGGCCCAGGCTCGAGGTCAAGGCGGGACAAGGCGAGGCATTTGATTCCGCGGAATTCTTGTTTACTTATCTCCCTTTGTTGTTTCGTGCTCTGATTTTGTATCCAGAGCATAACTCGAACACCCTTTGGAATATTTTTATGCCCCACCACGATAGTGGAGGGGGCTTTAGTGTTACCGCCTCCGTGCCGTCCGTCCGTCCGTCCGTCCATCCGTCCGCACACACGAATGGGTACTTGTTGTAAGCGTACGGGGATCTTATTGGGTAGGGTTGGGATAGTGTTGGGTACTCTTGTTGTGTATTTTTATAGAGTAAAAACCCAACAAGTATTCATTCGTAGGAACGTGCGTCCCGTCCTCCTGTCGTCCCGTCCGTCCGTCATAAAACTTTAACACTCGGGTAAATGTCTCATAATTTCTTCATCCTTCGACCGATCTCCTTCATATTTCATATACACATTCCTCTACCGCACTGTGCCAAATCCACGTTCGTCCTGTCCCCGCCAAGCCCAGGGTTAAGATCACATACTTAGTGCTTCAAAAACTGTAACGCTCGGGTAAATATCTTATAATTTCTGTTTTCTTTCACGGATCAGCTTCATATTTCATATATGCATTGCTCTAATGGTCCTCTACCGCCCTGTGCCAAATCCACGTTCGTCCTGCCCCCGCCAAGCCCAGGGTCAAGGTCACATACTTGGTGCTTTAAAAACTTTAACGCTCCGGTAAAAGAAAATTTTGACTTGGAATTTGGCCTCATTTATTATCAAAGCGATATGTGGGACATCCGTGTTCTATGAACACATTTTCTAGTTTATTTAACTTCACACATGCATAGAAGACGACCCAAAGGTGTGTCGCACGTAAGAATGACAACTCTTGCGTCGTTAATTTCTTTGTTATCTCCCTTTGTTGTTTCGTGCACTGATTTCGTGTCTGGAGCATAACTCCCAACACCCTTTGGGGCCCCGTGCAGGCACCGGGGCGGGATCAACTGATCCTGAGAATAGTGCTGCAGTAGCCATTGCTAGTCGTAAAAGGCGACTAAACTGGCTTAACGATTGGGTTCATACTTTCCGGAACCCACTATACCGGATTTGGCCCTCATGTACATTTTTGGCTTTCTTGTAAGTGAGAGTTGAGTCGGGCTATGCCCCATATATAAAAGTAAGATTAGCGCTAAACCTATTACTTTTAGGGGATGGGATAAATGATGCTGGTGTGGCGAGGGCCTGGCACCAGATCAGGTTGTTCTAATTTCAGGACTGAATATATAATTTGATTGTAAATATTGAGTTCTGAAGTTGGGATTTACCCCCCTCGGACAGGTGGACACGGGACACGACCCCGTTGACCCGTCTGCGTGTAGACTCCCTGAGGCTTGTACCTCTATGTCAGAAAAGCGGACGTTAAACCCTATTCACTCACTCACTCACTCCAACACCCTTTGGAATATTTTCATGAAACTTCACACATGCATAGACCACGACCCTAAAGGTGTGCACGCAAGAATGACAACTCTTGCATCACTAATTTTTTAGTTATCTCCCTTTGTTTTTCTGTCACTGATTTTGTCTCCGGAGCATAACTCGAACACCCTTTTTTCAAACTACTTGTGTATCTGGGGAGGGGGATACACATGCGCTTGTAGACAAGCGTCCATTTCTAGTTTGTGTTTCCTTGCTCGGATCTGCTTCACATTTCACACACGCATTGCTACAATGGTCCTCTACCGCCCTGTGACAAATCCAAATTCGTCCCGCCCCCACTAAGCCCAGGGTCAAGATGTGTTCAAAACCTTAATGCTCGGGTAAATGGCTTATAATCAAATATGCCTCGTTTTCTTTGGCTGCCAGCGGGGGCATTCATGTGCCGATAGGCCACATTTCTAGTTTAATAGGCATTTTTGTTTATGTCATAGGTGGAGTCTTTCACCTGTGTATAAAAGGGGTTGGAAAGTTTGGAGCTGTGAATGTGTAGATAATTGACGATTTCTGTCGTGTGTAATGATTGAGCATTAGTAGTTGCACAAAACTATGTAAATTACCCGAAACCCAACGAAAACCAACGAAAACCACTAGTAGGTTAGTCGATCTTTTAGTCATCTTTTTGCCTTGCAATTTTACCCATTTCATGCAGCATACTGATTTGCAAGTAGAAAAATTCACCAACATTTTATTGTTTGGTATTGATTGGGTTAATACATGGGGCCAGTATAAGAAGCTGCACCCCTCTAATTTGACGTCGGTGTTTTGTGATTGCAGGTCAGAGATACTAGGGTGCAGCTGTATATGTGTGTGGAAGAATGTGATCGCTGTTGTTTCTCTGTGGTGTATCGCTGGCGGCAGTACAAACGGTGTGGACATTCTGACGTCAGGCAGCTTGTCTAGTAGACACTAAAACCACCAGTAAGCAAGGGCCCTGATACGACTCATCTGTAACAAGAACTCCAGATAAGCTGCGTATTTGCTTAAATACCCAATTGAAATCAGAAGTAGCGAGTATCAAAAAGCAATAAAAATGTGTGGTACTTTTATCATGCTGCGAAAAACGATAAATATACCACAAATATAGCGTATTTTTCTTATTTTCCATGAAAACACATCTTTGTATTTATTAGAATTGTCTCCAATTCGGTACTTCGATAATCTGCTTCATTCAAACAGCTGATTTATACATACTTGTTCCGGGGCCGCATTACACGTCGCGTGCTGCATCAATTTCAAAATTTCAGTGCGACTGCTGTGTACTGGTCTGGTTACGTAATGGCGTGTTCCAGCAACGTCATGATATGTGATAGGTGTTGGCTTGGCCCCGGAATGAGCATTGTCTGCAGCCGTGGTCAAACAGCACGCGCTGTACGTTTGAACACGACTGTGAGACACAGAATTATCATGAAATTAAATGATTTAAAAGAAAATTAATATGATTGTTCAGAGCTCCAGATGAGTATTCTACCCGCAGATTTCAAATTCAATGTGTATTTTACTTTTACAAATGTATTGTTGATTTTCTTCTTTATTAAATAGGGAACAAATGATTAAAATAAATTTTAAAAATTGACTTCTTTGAACTGCAAAAAAACAAACGACTAGGTAAATTTTCAACTTTATTACTGTATTTTCACTACTCTGTTTGAAAATCAATGCGTATTTTCACATTGATGAGAGTATTTTGTACTCCCACTTTTGATAATCAATGCGTGTTCTGCTAAAATAAGTACATAAATATGCACCTTATCTGGAGCGCTGATCGTTTTATTACACATCTGTCGCAATTATGTATAAAATTACATGACTGGAACTGAAGCTGCAGAATCGTGGGAACTACTGGCTGGCAGCTGACAGAACTCGCATTGCAATATGTGGCAACAGTGTCGCACGATACTAGTGAATGTGTTGAGCCTGACATGATCTATACTGTTGGCCTTAATCAGTATTCTGAAGACAAAAATGGTTTGTCAAATCCAAAAATGTGTATCTGACGCACACCGCACTGGTAAATAAATCACTGTCTTTTTACACCATTCACTCACAGGTTGAAGTAACGGAGCGAGGTCTATAAATACATTAAATATGCCTAAAAGCATCAATAAATGAAGAAAAAAATAAGTTAACAATTTTTGTTTACTCCCTCCATATACTCCGTCTATTGAAGGTCCCGGACGGCCTCGAGACAATGGAACGGACTCTCACGAAACGTCAACCGAGTTATATCATTGTCGCCTATTGCAGAAGTTGGGACAATGTTAGTATTCCGCAACGATATATTCCCTGATGCGCTATGTCAACGCGTTTTCGAGCTATCGATTGTTTTGTTTTTAAAAAATTATCATTGCTAGGTCGTGAAAGAACGGACACATTTCCGAGGCTAATACTGCTATATAAAGGAGTAAACATCGGGTTCAAAATACACTTTTACGTCGTCCCGGCCCGTAAAGAAACATTTTGCATAGAGAAAACATTGTTTCCAATCGAACATTTGATCAAACCTACATTTATACCCGTCCTGTGCGTCACGACAGACAATTTAATCACACAGACATTTCTATAATTTCTTGGGGAAGCCATGTTTTCCAATCATCGTGGGCTTCCACGATGACGTCATCGCTAAACGTACAGTAGTTGTTACACTACATATGATTTGTCGATAACCGCGGAAGGCAAGTCGCCAGCGCGCATATACCGGGAACAAGATAAGAAAACCAACCAAAAAGATCATTACAATGAGATGTCGCACGGAATTCCGGATGAACATAGATTGGAATTTTTTTTCTTCATTTTTTGATGCTTTTAGGCATATTTAATGTATTTATAGACCTCGGTCCGTTACTTCAACCTGTGTATTCACTGTGCCTAAAAACACTTATGACACACTGAATTGAAGTTTGTCCAGCTGCAGGATTGCGTTTTGATGGTTGCAGCTAGGCTAGTGTTGGAATGTCTGAGCTGGACTGGTCATGTCCGATCAGCATATATTTGTGCATCGAGATGTTGTTATTGTTGTGTTCAAACAGGTATATCCTGATGATACCAGTACACATTCTCTCCATTTTGTCCGTCATGAAAAAAAACATTTGATTTTACATACATGTCATTATACTGTAAATAAAACTCATTCCATGTCCTTTAGTTGTTTGTCTCCTTTTAACATGAATGGACTGCAGGTACTGTGAAAGCCCATAGTATGCTAGACACAAAATTGTCATCAGCTGTTGCTCTATACTTTGCTTTCTGTCACGATAAAAACATGGTTCGACAGCACTTCAGAATCCATTCCATTGGAAATGTTTCAACAGTGCTGTCAAAGCCTGTTTTAATGAGAATCGTGAAATTATTCGCAGTATGTGTTTCTGGATGACGAATTGCCGAATAATTAATCTTTGAGTAGAAAGCCTTTTGCGAAAAATAAGTACAGGAATTTCACGGCAACAACAACGATGAGGTGATCCTCCTTGACCTTGGGCAGTCGGTAGCATGCACAACAAAGCATTGTGGCCAAATATTAAAATCGGTGAAGCGGTTCATGAGTTTTTGAAAAATGAAAGGTGTTGCTAACCAGGGATGTAAGTTTTCCGGGTTTCGTTTTTTTTACCGTCCCATCCTGCTTGTCGTTCCGAGTTTTAACCCAGTGTCGGAAAACACGGTTATAACGTTTCTGATTGGTTTAGGGGCTAATTTTAATTTGTTTATCTGTAATCTTTATGCGTCATCTTGAGATTCACAATAATGGAGCTTATATGAACAATCTGAACTGCTTCTAAAACTTTGCTGAGAATGCAGGAAATGGCATTTCATGCCACCTGGATTTCAAAAATTCCTGTGGGGACATGCACCGGGACCCCCTAAAGCTGCCTTGTAGCGGAATCGATGTCAGAGAATTGTGCATTTTGTGATACAAGCATGAAATTTGGTGCACTGTTAAGAAACATTATTGTCGAGCCCGCTTGCGGAAAGCGAGACAGTGATCACAATGACGTCCAGGTGTCCGTCCGAAATCTGTGTTGGTTATGATCCACATATTCATGCTGTATCCCACTCATGCGGCCCCTGTGCCCAGGTCAAATGACTTGGAAGTTTGCATTCCGAAATCTGCGTTAAAGTTTTTAAATACCTTTGTCCGAAGTCACATTGACTTGAAACTTCATTGCTTATTAGTCATGATCCATATATTCATGCTCTATCCCACTCGGGTGGCCCCTGTGTCAAGGTCAAATGACTTGGAAGTTTGCGTTCCGAAAAGTTTTTAAATAACTTATCTCTGCAGTTCCAAGTCCTATGGACTTGAAACTTCATATACTTATTAGTCATCATCCATATATTCATGCTGTAACCCACTCATGCGGCCCCTGTGCCCCTATGTCAAGGTCAAATGACTTAGCAGTTTGCGTTAAAGTTTCTGTCAAAATTTGCGTTAGAAGTTTTCACATACCTACTATCTCTGTAACCGTAAGTCAGATTTGCTTGATACTTTGTATGCTATGCTTATCAAATAAATACACTCTTGAGACCATCCAATGCCTCGAATGCTCGACATGCGGGCCGCGGCCATCTGGTTTTAATTATTTTTAGCTATAGGGACATCTCAGATTTGTCACGTGACAAAAATGGCAGCCATTTTCCAAAATGGCTGCCACCAATATTATGTGGATATGGGTACATGTAACTGGCATAATGTCACTGAAATAGAAACAATATCATTCTTTTTAGCTCACCTGAGCGAAGCTCGTGTGAGCTATTGTTACCGCAATGTGTCCGTCGTCCGTGAACATTTTCAAACGTCTTCTCTTCGGTAACCATTGGGCCTATGGTCCTTAGGTAGGGGGATTACAAAATTGTTAAAATGACATCACGTAATGCAAGATGGCCGCCGTCTAAAAATAGCACAAATTCTTCAAAAATCTTCTCTAGAACCGCCAACCGGATTTCGACAAAACTTGGTAGGAATGATCGATGTACAATGGTCTTTCAAAGTTGTTAAAATGGTGACCCTGGGGTCAAAAATGGGCGTGGCCCGTGGGGTCAGATTTTATTTTTGACCGGATATTGTCATGTCATATATCAAATTGAAGGTATCAACGAGGCGATCACTCTGGTGCATTTTTTGTTGAAATTGGATGGTGATGTCATCCAAGATGGCCACCGAAAGGTCAAAAGGTCGTTCTTTTATTAGATTTCAAAATTCTTATTCACACGAACCGCTTGACCCATGGTGGCCAAACTTCACAGTTATGGTCCATGGGTGAAGCCTTTTCAAATTTGTTGAAATGGTCGTCGCTAATCCAAGATGGCCGCCGTCTAAAAATAGCACAAATTCTTAAAAAGTTTCGTGAACCGCCAGCCGGATTTCGACAAAACTTGGTAGGAATGATCGATGCACAATGCTCTTTCAAAGGTGTTAAAATGGTGTTAAAATGGTGACCCTGGGGTCAAAAATGGGCATGGCCCGTGGGGTCAAATTTTATTTTTGACATCTAAAAATAGCACAATTTTTTGGAAACCATGAACTCAATGTCACATTCTCCTCTGGTGTTCATGGAGTCAGGTGAGCGAATTAGGGCCATCATGGCCCTCTTGTTTTATTTTACCTTGTAAATAAAACCTACCTTGTAACCTGTAAATTTGTATATACATGTACATGTATTTTTAGCTCACCTGAGCGAAGCTTAATCCAAATCGCTTAATCCAAGATGACTGCTATCTAACAATAGCAAAAAAAAATTTAAACACATCAACTCGATGTCACATTCTCTGGTGTTCTTGGAGTCAGGTGAGCGAAATAGGGCCATCATGGTCCTCTTGTTTTTATCTCCCGACGTATGTAGTATCATAGATTCCCATAAATATCATTTAAATATCTGAAAATGGTGGCCATTTTTAGCTCACGTGAGCAAAGCTCGTGAGCTATTGTTACCGCAATGTGTCCGTCGTCGTCCGTGAACATTTTCAAACGTCTTCTCCTCGGTAACCATTGGGCCTATAGTCGCCAAACTTCATGGTCATGTTCCATAGGTAGGGAGATTACAAAACATGATAGGAATGATCAATGTACAATGCTCTTTCAAAGTTAAATGGTTGTCAAAGTTGTCAAATTTTATTTTGGACCGAATATGGTCATGTCTATATCAAATCGAAGGTATCAAAGAGGCAATCGCTCTGGTACATTTTTTGTCGAAATTGGATGTTCATGTCATCCAAGATCGCCGCCGAAAGGTCAAAAGCTTGTTCTTTTATTAGAGATTTCAAAATTCTTCTTCACATGAACCGCTTGGCCCATGATGGCCCAACTTCACAGTTATGGTCCATGGGTGAAGCCTTTTCAGATTTGTTGAAACGGAGGTCATCGCTAATCCAAGATGGCCACAAAAATCTTATGAACCGCCAGCCGGAGAAACTTGGTAGGATTGATCGATGTACAATGCTCTTTCAAAGGTGTTAAAATGATGACCCTGGGGTCAAAAATGGGCGTAGCCCGTGGGGTCAAATTTTATTTTTTAATGAATATGCTCATGTCATATATCAAATTGAAGGTATCGATGAGGCGATTTCTCTGGTGCAATATTTGTCGGAATCGGATGAATATGTCGTCCATGATGGCCGCCAAAAGGTCCATTTATTCGAGATTTTGAACGTCTTTTTCTGAGGAACCACATGGCCGATGCTGGCCAAACTTCATAGTAAGTTAAGATCCTTGGGTGAAGCATTTTCAGATTTGGTAAAATGAGTCCTCGCTTAATCCAAGATGACCGCCATCTAAAATAGTACAATTATAAACACATTAACTCTGTCACATTCTCCTCTGGTGTTCATGGAGTCAGGTGAGCGAATTAGGGCCAATATGGCCCTCTTGTTTATTATTAAATACAAAATTTATAAAAATAAAAACTTATTTATTTATCTGTATGGAAGTACGGATAATTCCGAAGCAGTTCATGTATTCGTGTATTATCCCCTTGGGGACGGACTCTTCAGCGTTGAGATAAAAGCATATTTTGATGAAATGTGGCGCAGCATACGCGTCTTCATGAGCTGCATTCATTTGGTCGTCCATGGAGTTCGGCACAGACTTATGTCGTTTTTGCGAAGAATCGATTTCCGTGTCTACCGACACAAGGAAATCGATTCTTCGCGAAAACGACAGAAGTTTGGGCCAAAGTACCGAGACCACCAAATGCAGCTTAACAAGACGCGTTTGGTGTGCCATATTTCATCAAAATCCGTTACGTAATAAGGACAAGATAAAATAATACGTACTTTGAATCATAAGTATTCTGGAAGTTTCAGTACTTGTTGTTAGTACCCCGTGATCATACACCTTGATTATAGTTTAGACATTTCTGCCGCCCGTCTGTGTATATATATATATATATATATATTTGTTTATACATCTGTCCACGGCATTGACACGATTTGTGATTGATTTGTGATTACATATGGGTCACTGGCATAGCGAAGGACCTTGCAGCATTTGTAAGTCAAATATGTGTACCTTTATCATCATTCACCATCCAAATTAGCGTGTTATGTTCTACATGTAATCATTCCGCTGATCGCAAAACATCAACAACTGCTACATTGGTGACATGTAGTAAATATAGGAAATGGTATTGATCGAATGGCGACCAACATAAGTATGCAATGATCAAACTGCGCGGATGCGCAGACTGATCTGGGCTACGTTAGCTATCGTAAGACTGCTTTTCTTAGCCGGTGTTCCTTATGTCGAGCTATCAATTCGCACAACGAGGCACGACATTTTCGCGCCCAGGTTTGCATATAGATGTGCAAACTTTTCTTTTGTATACAACAGCTGACATCGCACAAGGACTATACACATTCTGAAATCGACTGTCTTAATTCACTGTTCCCGGAATATGTATAATTCCTGATGACATATAGTACAGTACAGCTCCAAATTCGTGTTTCGGTCTACCCTTGGACGCTGAGGAAATCGTCCAGAGTACTATATACACTTGGACCTCCTGTACAGCAAATAGATTTTATGACGTATGCGATCAACGTAGCGAGTGCCTGCGTACGCCATTCGCCATTCTCTGGCGCAAACAGTAATGCCCTCCACCCCAAAACAAATAAGTACTATCGGGGAAAACATAGATTGTAACCTGACGACGTAAATATAAATACATGTATATACAGACTGGTATCCTACAGCTGTTGAAAATTGCACAGTATGTCTATTTTGCCACCCACTGTCGCATTTCAGTCTAGACTAGTTTATAACTAGGTCATTCTTGTATTTATACAGTACAGATAGGATCCCATATAAACTGGAGTTCTAAGTAGTCTGTTGAACTATTATGTGTAATAATCGTATTATGCATACATTTCGGAAGTACTACTGATACGTCATATACCCACGTGACCGCAAAGGGAAATAACCGTGGTATGTTAGTCATGCAGTGACGGTTGGAAAAAAAATGACTGTCCGAAATATGAGATCCGTAAAAGAACGGCACATACTGGTCGGATTACTGTGAAATTTGTTTTATTTGATATATAAATGATGAATACATAAGCGTACCGCGAAAACAGAACCTGCTTCCAGATCCCAGTCTGTATATAATGCTAAATCAGACGGACAACAGAGTAGACACTGACCAGAGCTGTCTGGTGCCTACATGGATCTGGTGCTATGCTGGTGAAACTGCTATAACGTCATTTTCGTAGGTCATTGTCCACTTACAATGAAACAATGCTGTACATGGGTTCAATTAAGGAAAGCCAAATAACCCGGGATGACAGCAGTGGGGGAATTAGTCGCTCTAATTGCAAGTGGTAAGGGTAAGTGAAGGCTATATCCCGAGGTCATATGTTGTTTGAAGATTGTGTCAACATCCGCTGTACTTTTCAGAGCGATTAATTGCCCCGCCAGTGGTCCCTGCCACAGCGCACCGCGACTTAGAAGGTGCAATAAACCCAAACACAAAACGGGGCGTATAGGCCGTTTGCGACCAGTGTAGATACAGTTCAGCCTGTGTGCATCCGCACAATCTCAACAGGATCTGAACTGTTCGGCATTCCTTCAATGAAACACACTAACAAGCAATCTAGATTATTTAGACTACATGAGTGTTCTATTTGATTAGGACCTACACTTGTCACAAATCACATAAACCTCATTTCTCCAGTCACAGCCACATATAGGACCAAGCTGTTTAATCAACGTAACCCAAATTTGGCAAAACAACGATTTTCTTCTGGAAAACGTCTTTAGTTTTTAACATCGAGTCCAAACATTTTAAATTGATTTGAAACAATTCAGTAGGCACATAAATTAAAAATAGTAAATAAATTTACTGCCCATATGAAAATGAATATATAATTTTAATTATTTGTATCTGTCGAAGAACAAAATATGTGATTTAGTTCTATTTTAGTATTCGAAAACGGTATTTACGGAAATATAAGGGAGGGGATATTCATGTTACACAATTTTCGTCCTGAAATATAACCATCATCCATGTGTAAAAACAAACACATCAAGATTGGATTTTCGGAACTGTAGAAAGCACTGATTATCTCGCCTCAAAATAAAGAATTCATTTCAACTCGCAATTGTCAAAACATAAGTATGCTGAAGTGACTATCTGCAAAGCATTGCAGAATCAATTTATGAAATGTCGCCGACGATTGCAACCAACGTATAAATAATCTAAGTATAACTAGGCGAAGGAAAAATAACGATTAACGTACCTGTATTATATATTAAACGACAAAAACGAAGAAAGTATGCAACAAATGAATGATGTCCGTAAATCCAAACGATATATAAGAAACCTGTATCCACCAATCCTCGCGCCAGTAGGTCGCAGTAACAGGAGAGATAAGCGATGACGAATTTATTGCCTGGCTCTGTATAGGTGTCGGATACGATGCGATACGAGAAATTTGAATATCACGAAAAATACAAACGAACCGAAAATCGGTTATTATGGTCGCCTTTGTTGTTTTTAGAGCATTTTGAAGGAAATAAGTGACAGTTTGTAATGTGACCTTTAAAAAACAGTTTAAATCAGGTTTTTAAACATACTTGTACACGAAATATAGAACAATTTATATACTGTTTCTTTTGACCTTAAGTATAGTAGAAGACATGGAAACATAAAAATAGACACCGTTACAAAAGGTTTAAACACATTAAATCATCAGATATTCATGCGCTGTGTATCGAGATTTGTTATGCCATAGACACTCTTGTCTTACAGAAACAACCGGTCAATTGATGTACAAATCTACTTCAGCGGGATGTTTATCATTTACATCAGTTTCAAGCGTATGCTTTGGAATTATTTTGCAAGTCGGAACATGTTTGTCATGTGAGGCGGTTTCAATTCCAGCCGCTGACTTTTTTGGCGCGACCACCAGGATGGTCACAGGAGATTGAATTATGTTTTGTTAACACTAATTAAACCTATATTTTAATTAGTGAATACCCATAGCAGAATGGGTGCAGGTTATGGGGAAATAGGTCTCGGCATCCATACGAAAAATGAAAGAAGCAGAGAATAGCGAAATGTGCTGTCATTTGTTGGTTTTTATACGAAAAATCAACGGTTGTGGTGGACCAGAAGGCATGTGTCTACATACACGGTCACCCACTCTCAGTGTCGTACCACTGGGTCAGGCAGCTGGTGTCCCACAAGGAATATACACAATCTGAAATCGACTGTCTAATTCACTGTTCCCGGAATCATTTATGTGTCTTAATACCTGATGACATATAGTGCAGCCCGTGTTTCGGTCTATCACCCTGGACGCTGAGGAAATAGTCCAGAGTACTCTATAAACTTGAGCCTCCGGTAGAGAAAATGGACTTTATGACGTATACAATCAGCGTAGCCCCAGATCATCATACGCATCCGCGCTCTATGATCAGTGCCTACGTACGCTATTCGCCATTATTATTGGAATAAATGACATGTTAGGAAAATTTACGGTATTGCAGAACTTTTAGAAATAATATCACCAATAAATTCTCAAAAAAGTAAATTTGAATCAATAAATGTGTGTATTTTTAGCTCACCTGAGCGAAGCTCATGTGAGCTATTGTTACCGCAATGTGTCCGTCGTCGTCCGTCGTCGTCGTCTGTGAACATTTTCAAACGTCTTCTCCTCGGTAACCATTGGGCCTATAGTCACCAAACTTCATGGTCATGGTCCTTAGGTAGGGGGATTACACAATTGTTAAAATGACGTCATTACGTAATCCAAGATGGCCGCCATCTAAAAATAGCACAAATTCTTCAAAAATCTTCTTCTGAAGAACCGCCAACCGGATTTCGACACAACTTGGTAGGAATAATCGATATACAATGCTCTTTCAAAGTTGTTAAAATGGTGACCCCGGGGTCAAAAATGGGCGTGGCCCGTGGGGTCAAATTGGGGTCAAATGTTATTTTTGACCGAATATGGTCACGTCATATATCAAATTGAAGGTATCAACGAGGCGATCACTCTGGTGCATTATTTGTCCAAATCGGATGGTTATGTCATCCAAGATGGCCGCCGAAAGGTCAAAAGGTCGTTCTTTTATTAGAAATTTAAAAATTCTTCTTCACATGAACCGCTTGGCCCATGGTAGCCAAACTTAAAAGTTATGGTCCATGGGTGAAGCCTTTTCCGATTTGTTAAAATGGAGGTCGTCGCTAATCCAAGATGGCCGCCGTCTAAAAATAGCATAAATTCTTAAAATATCTTCTCATGAACCGCTAGCCGGATTTCGACGAAACTTGGTAGGAATGATCGATGTACAATGCTCTTTCAAAGTTGTTAAAATGGTGACCCCGGTGTCAAAAATGGGCGTGGCCCGTGGGGTCAAAGGGTAAAATTTTATTATTGACCGAATATGGTCATGTTATATATCAAATCGAAGGTGTCAATGAGGCGATCACTCTGGTACATTTTTTGTCGAAATCGGATTTTTATGTCATCCAAGATGGCCGCCGAAATGTCAAAAGGTTGTTCTTTTATTAGAGATTTCAAAATTCTTCTTCACATGAACCGCTTGGCCCATGGTAGCCAAACTGAAAAGTTATGGTCCATGGGTGAAGCCTTTTCAGATTGGAGGTCATCGCTAATCCAACATGGCCGCCATCTAAAAATAGCATAAATTCTTAAAAACTCTTCTCATGAACCGCTGGCCGGATTTCGACTAAACTTGGTAGGAATGATCGATTTACAATGCTCTTTCAAAGTTGTGAAAATGGTGACCCCGGGGTCAAAAATGGGCGTGGCCCGTGGGGTCAAATTGGGGTCAAATTTTATTTTTGACAATATGCTCATGTCATATATCAAATTGAAGGTATCGATGAGGCGATTGCTCTGGTGCAATATTTGTCGGAATCGGATGATTATGTCATCCATGATGGCCACCAAAAGGTCCATTTATTCGAGATTTTGAACGTCTTTTTCTCAGGAACCACATGGCCGATGCTGGCCAAACTTCATAGTAAATTAAGATCCTTGGGTGAAGCATTTTCAGATTTGGTAAAATGAGTCGCTTAATCCAAGATGACCGCCATCTAAAAATAGCACAATTTTTTTAAAACACATGAACTCAATGTCACATTCTCCTCTGGTGTTCATGGAGTCAGGTGAGCGAATTAGGGCCATCATGGCACTCTTGTTATTCAGGGTATGGGATCACGTGGTCTTGTTCACACTGGATTAATGACGGCGCCAATGATATGTCTGGTAAAACTTATTTTTCATCTATACGACTGCGGTTTCTTCTATTTAATGATGACCATGTTCCAGCCGCTAACACTACGAGTCGGCCAATACAAGATTTAGTATCAGTACTTATGTAGTTAGTCTGAATATTCTGCAGAGAAATTTTAAGCGGGCCGAATCGAACGTTGTTTTAAAGTTGGTCTGATTCAAATTTCTCTACAGAATGTTCAGACTAACTACATACTTAATGCTGTAAATGGTCAGTCGTATTGATGAACAATAAGATTTACCCGAGACCTCATGGGCGCCGCCATTAATATGTTTAAACAATAGACCACATACCCTGTTTTCAGTATTCTTCCAGATTTCAAGAGGTCGCATGCATTCTTACAATACAGTGCAATACATTCCATTCCATGGTTCGCGTCAACATCAGTGGCGCCGTAACGTCACAATAACAATATGGCAGACAGCAAAACTTCGCTCATAACAATTGGAAAGTTAACAAATGTAAACCTATATTCGCAATGTTGTGCTTTTCGCATTTGAAATTCCTGATTTCGATTTCATTTCATGTAATGGTGTTTAACTACCTGTCAACAGCTAAGGTCATTTTAATACGGGTTAACGGGGTCGAATCACTTACGTTCCCTGTTGTTATGGGGGTAAATCCCACTCCCAAAAAAAGTAATAGCATGGGGTTGAAATTTCAGGGGTGGGAATTTTCCGGATATATCCTGAAATCAGTATTTGCGTTTCTTGATACATGTAATTGCAGACAAATCTGTTTCATCATGGGAAGCACACATTTACGAATACGGCCAGGTCCTATAAATGGCTAAACAAACATGTTTTTGCACCCACAAATGACATATTTGGGTGCAAAAATGTTTGTTCAGCCATTTCCAGGATTGGTAGCTGTGTGAGATGCAGATATGGTGATGTACAATGAGTACACTTTCAGTAGGATTACGGTAGCATACATTTAGAGGAGTCACGTGATCGAACAGGCGTGGGAAACTATTGATACCAGTCTGTTAGATTTAGTCGTAGATTCACTCAATTAAAATAATTGCAATTTACTATGTGTTGTCTTAATACAGAACCCATCATGTAACATTGGTGGAGAATCCGCAAGACGGGTGCCTCTAGGCAATATGGGAGGTGAAGTTAGCAATGGATAATGGGAAAAAAAAGAAAAGGACAAATATTTTTCAGTTCCTAGTAAAACGGAAAGTGATACTGTGTTTAAACTGGACATTCAAAGACAAATTGAACATCAAAATAAATTAAATATCATTTTGGATGAAAAATTAACAATTTTATCGAATAATATGAAATATAACAGACAGATATTTTGGACAGCAAGACATTAATTAACACCATGGAGTCGATATCGACAGTTGATAAGTTCAGGTCAGACATTGACAATCCATCAATATTCTGGGACAGATTTAGATTGTTTTCCGCATACAAAGAATGGGACGATGATACATCCAATCTAATGTTTCCTTACTTTCTTGATGACTTGTTTTAATTGGGTTCAACAATTGCAACCTGGTGAGAAAGACACAGTAGGCCATTTGAAAGGCGTTCTTGAAGAAATTCAGCAACAAAGATGAAAACCAGTGGATTATCTTTAACAAACTGGCTCAAAGAAAGCAGTTGCAAGGTGAAAAAGTGTCTGACTATATCAAGGATGTTCTGTACATGTAATCAGGTTAATGAATCTGAAGAACATAAACAAAGAAAAGTTATAACGGGGCTACGTCCAGAAATCAAGAAATGTGTTATCTCAAAAGAACCAAAGACAATGAATGAAGTGGAGAGGTGTGCTAAAATTGCGGAAAATTTACAGCTTGATGAGGGAAACAAAGAAGAAAACACACTTGACTATATTGCTCGTAAAGTTGGAGAACTAAAATTAAACAATACACAAAGTCAAGAAGTGATTGGACTTGACGGTGACCGCAGCCGAGGTGCCATAAAAAAGGTGACATTCCAGAGAGACGACGAACAATCGGCCCACAATCATCATAGTCGCGAAAGGCCGAGATACCGGGATGATAATCGCGAGATGCCGAATTACCGTGATGATAATCGCGAGATGCCGAATTACCGTGATGATAGTCGCGAGAGATCAAGATACCGTGATAGTCGTGGGAGGCCGAGTTATCGCAGTAATAGTCGTGATAGACCATATTACCAGTGTGAAGACAGTCGTGAAAGATTTAATTATCGACGTGATGACATTCGTGGGATGCCATGAATGTAGCATGTTTTTACTGCAAAGCTGTTGGTCACTTTGAGCGGTGTTGCAGGAAAAAACAGAATGTTTTGTTCAAAAGGGGAACGTACCGTCGCAATTAAATCATGAACCCGAAATGCATACCACTATTGAGGAAATCTATACTGTTCCATTTAAAGAAACAAATATTAACAACAGAATCAAACTATATTTGGAACGATTGAGCATACATGTATTAGCACTTGTCGACACTGGTGCAACCGTATCAATTTTAAATTATAACGAGTACAAACGGTCAAAGGTATTTAAAAAAAATCACCATTACAAAACGCCACAATCAAACATATTAAAGGTGTAAATGGCGTAAGATCTGACGTATTAGGAAAAGTTGACATTTCTATACAAATTGCAAATGTACTTATTCCGCATGAATTTTTGATAGTAAAAGATATTCAATATGCTTTGATTCTCGGCATTGATTTCATGAAGAACACGAAAACTGAAATATCTTTCAATGAAGGGTACTTTTCGATATACGATAATTTTGCAAAAGTACCACTTCAATCATTAGAAAACAATGAACCATCTGTAAATTACTACACAAAAGAAGCAATTACAATTCCACCCGAGTCTGTTTCGATTTTAAATTTGTATCCGAAAACGAACCATACATATAACCAAGTATTATTAATGCCAGTAAATCGATTATTTGACATGTTGGTGCAAAAACAATATGTTCAAATGCAAGTAGCTCTTGTAATTATCAAATAATGAATCCAACAGATAAAGTGATAGAAATTCCAGCGCAAACAATTATTGCTTCAGCCTTAAATATTACCGAAGATTATGAAATTGTAAAGTTCGACATTGATAACACCGATGTAACAGCACAAAATGATAAAAATGTACTTTTAACAGCTCAAGAAATTGATGCAAAAATAAAAATTTAGGAATTGAATTACCAGATACAATGAATGCAGATGACCTTTGTCGATTAAAGAGACTAATAGCAAAATATGAAAATTGCTTTCCGACAAATGTAGAGGAAATCACAAATTCAAAATTACCAGAATTCCATGACATTAAATTAATAAATGATAAGCCTGTACAAAGTTATTATTATAGACACAGTCCAGCTCAAACTGAAGAAATAAAACGCCAAATTGAACAGCTTCAAGATGCCGGTATAATTGAGGAATCCAATAGTATGTTTAGATCTCCATGTTTACTAGTAAAGAAGAAAACTACTGGGTCGAAACAATCGTTCAGACTTGTTGTGGATTATAGACGTTTAAATGCACAGACAATTCCTATAAATTGTCCACTTGTTCAGTTCCAAACGGTGGTAGATCAATTAGGTGCTTCAAACTTTGAATATCTAACCAGTCTTGATTGTTTCCAAGGATATCACCAGGTCAAATTAAGTGATACAGCCAAAGAATATGTATACATGTTTTGTAACTGAATTTGGACAGTACAGTTACAATTATTTACCGTATGGATTATTTAAAGAATACTCCTGCTGCGTACCAAATATGCATGAGTCACTTGCTTAAGAAATACAACTTCAAATTTCTTTTGGTTTATATAGAAGACATTCTCATATATTCAAGGACGTTTCAAGAACATATACACCATTTAGAACAAGTATTTTCAACAATTCAAAAAGCAAATGTTAAGTTGCGAGTCTCGAAGTGTGAATTTGGTAAACAGTAGCTGAAATATTTAGGTCATATTTTTACAAAAGAAGGTGTAATGGCTGCCAGTTCGAAAATATACATCATAAACAATTTCAAACGTCCCACAACAGTTAAAAAACTGAAGCAATTTTTAGGAATGGCACAGTTTTACAAAATGTTTATCAAGGATTTTAGCAAAATTTGTAAACCATTGCATGAATTAACATCGCAGAAAATGCAATTTAAATGGACCAATGATGCACAACAAGCATTTGATCTTCTGAAACAAAAATTGGTAAATCCACCCATACTACAGTTTCCTCAATTTGACCGTAAATTCTATTTGTGGACAGATAGCTCAGACTATGCAATAGGGTATGTATTGGGACAAAAATATGACAACAACCGTGATATACTAATTTTGTATGGTGGTAAACAACTTACCAAGTGTGAACGAGCCTGGTCCGCCACTGAACGTGAATGCTATGCAGTGTGTTTTGCCATAAAACAGTGTCATTGTTATTTAGCTGACAATCAGTTTACTGTTTATTCAGATCACCAGGCATTAACAGCATTAACACAAACATCTAGAAACAATGGTAGACTTATGCGATGGTCATTTCTGCTTAGCGGGTATGATTTTGACATTGAATATGTACCAGGAAAACCTATGACAAACGCCGATTTCCTGAGTAGACTGTCATATGACATACGCGATAAGCAGACTGGTGATCAAACTTTGAGACAAGATATTGACGAGGCGGCCATCCAACCAGTGGTGATCAATGAACATGACAAAACTGCAAATGGTTATATTGGTGAACAGAGTAATTTGCAAACGGCTAGGACAAATGAACGTTTGACTCAGTTCGAGTCACGAACAGAAAAATGTTCGGAACCAGTCAATATATTATCGTATTTATTTCAAGCCGAAAGTCAAGTAAGTGATGCACATCCTCTGGACTTAATTGCTCAATTCACCAAAATAACAGCCAAACAAATGTCAGAGCTTCAAAACAGTGATTCTCAACTGAAACCCTTTATCACTTATCTCATAAGTAATGAACTTCCATTGAATAAGAAAGATGTCAAAAACGTAGTAATAGAATCGCAAGATTATGTTGTTGACGATGATATGCTTTTTCAATTTTACTATCCAAGAGGAAAACAAAGAGATATTTCAAATGCAATTAAACAATTAGTGATTCCAACAGCACTAACATCTGATATTCTAAAAGCATGTCATGATTGTTCCGCGCACTTTGGCGTAGAAAAAACATATTTGCTCATAATATCGAAATTCTTTTGGAAACAATAGTATCAAGATGTCAAGCAATATGTTAAATCTTGTCATACTTGCCAAGTATCAAACCGAGATTTTGAATTTGCGAAAGCACCATTGTGCTCATTGAAAACACCGAGCAGGCATTGGGAGTTACTTGATGTAGATCTAGTAGGACCATTACCAAAGACGCAAGAAGGATACGAACATATGATAGTGTTTTGTGATCATTTTAGTAAATATCCAATAGCATTTCCACTCAAAGCAACAGACACGAAAACCATTGTTCAATTATGTTATGACAATGTGATATCTGTTTTCGGACAAATACCTTTTAAGTGATAATGGCGCTAATTTGATGCAAGCCATGTGCAAAAGTTTCAATATTACGAAAATAAATTCTTCCGCTTATCACCCAACAACTCTAGCCTGGTGGAGAAAATAAATGGAATTATAGGTGCTGGTTTGAGGAAGCACTCAAATGCATTACAAAACAATTGGCCAATTCTGAACAGTCACATTTTATATGGATATAGGAGTGCACCTTGTAAACCGCATGGCAAATCACCATTTGAAATTCTATTTGGTTTTCCAATGACCACAATGGTTGAAAATTCATTATCAAATATCACCAATTTACCACAGAGAGATAGACAAGTATTTAACGAGATACTGAAAGGTCATGAATTCACCAGAGTTGGCATATCAAAAAATGCAGGACTATAGAGATGCATATACAAAACCATATAACAAAAAGACAAAAATCCCCACATTTCAAGTAAATGACAAAGTACTTTTGAAAGAATGTAGACTGTTACCAGGACAATGTAGTAACTTGAGTCAGAAATACACTGGTCCATTCAAAATATTGAAGAAACATAGTAACTTCACATACTCCCTGCAACGTTTGTCAGACGGATATATTGTAAAGAAGAAGATCCATGCAAATCGTTTGAAAACGTATATTGACAGGCAAAATATGACACTTTCTCCGAGAAATAAGACAACCAAAATGCAGTAGAATCGAGCTGACAGAATGCCAGTTTTTCATAAAAGTTCACAGATTGCAGAAAACCACAATGACATGTCAGATGTCTTTGTAGCTAAATGTTTACTGAGGAGTGAGGAAAAGACTAATTAACAAGCAAGTATATTATGATGTAAAGTGGCAAGACGGTGGTGTCACAACTGAACCATTGTGTAATATATTAGGCAAGAGTCTAATACCAGAGTTCAATCGGCGGCAAAGGAGAACATATAGGAGTTAATGTAGTATAACACATGTTGTCCTCAATTAAGTTGGAACTCTAAGCTAGGTAGATACTAGAAGTGCATTATATACTCAAGTGAAAAAGTCTTGTCCCCTCTACTAGATTGCGGCTTGTAGGTTTATCGTGGATGAAAACAAAGAAAACGCAACTTTAATATGAAATTTATTCATTATCGAAGGTAATGGTATGAAATTCATTATGATATGAAAATCGTGTGTATGCCATATCAGCTATGCAAATGAACACGTCGAAATCCCAAATTCACAAAAGTCAGTACCGTTTATGTCCCCCATTAGCCCGAATCACTGCGTTGCACCGTCTCCTCATAGAGTGGATAAGGTCGCGAATTGTTTCTTGCGGAATGTTGGCCCACTCGTCCAAAACGGCCGCTTGAAGTTCGTTGACGTTACTCTGCTGATGTGGACATTGACGTTATTTACGTTTGACGTTGTCCCATAGATGCTCGAAAGGATTTAGATCCGGACTTCTCGCTGGCCATTGAAGAACATTCACGTTATGTCTCTCCAAGAACTGTGTAGTACCGTTAGCAGTGTGGCTTGTGGCATTGTCTTTCTGAAACATCATGTTACGGTTAACGTCAAACAACGGAACAACCGCCGGCGCCAGTATAACATCTCTGTATTTGGCTGCGTTCAAATTTCCTTCAATTGGCACCAAACGCGTCTTGTGGTGAAAACTTTTGCCGCCCCAAAACATTTTCGATCCACCGACGTACCTGTCTTTCTCTAGCACACAATAATCGGCGAAACGTTCGTTCTTGCGTCGATATACACGCGTCCTACCGTCGTGTGTTGACAAGTTGAATTTGCATTCGTCGGAGAACACAACATTATTCCAGTCTCTTCGAGTCCATCACAGATGATTTCTAGCCCAAACAAGGCGATTGTTCCGATTCCGTCGTGATAGGATAGGCCCAACGTATGACCTCCGCACTCTGACGCCAATATCCCTCAGCCGGTTTTTGACGGTGGCTCTGCTAATGTGACGACCGGCTCTCCCTAAGATCCTTCTCGACGTTGACGCAGCATTTTCCACCCTGTTACGCAAGTGTGAAGTTCGTATGTACTGATATTGACGTCGTGACGTCACACACGCTCTCCCGCTACGTGGCAAGTGTTTGACGGAGCCTGTTCGCCGGAATTTCACCCTCAATCGTCGAATTGTCTTCGGATGGACTCCAAAATGACGTGCGACATCAATGTGTCGGGCCCCAGAATCCAACATGCCTATTGCGCGTTATTTTAAATGTTCTCCTAACGTCGGCATGACGTTAATCAAGTTACGTCTTAAATGCTGCATACAGCGCGTATTCTCATAGAGCTTTTTCGTGTTTTTCATGCCAAAACGATAAAACGTCAATTTCGTGGCGCACGTGCCGTTACAGGTGAATTAATTCAATGAAACCCGGGCATCGAAAATGGATATCCCGTGCGATCTTTTGTGTATAATGTTTATACGCCATCAAATCATCTCAAAATATGAAATTATAAAAGGGGACAAGACTTGTTCACTTGAGTATATATCATAAAAAGGCGTGGTACTCAAATGGTTATATTATGTTTCGTCTGGTCCAGGGATATCAGACTTGTACATTAACATGCGATCGGCATGAATACATGTAGTTGACGGACTCCGTCGGGGGATACCATGGATACCATGCGTAGCGTCCGCGTCCGCGTCCGCGTCCCGCGTCCGCGTCCGCGTCCGCGTCCGCGTCCGCGTCCGCGTTGTCCCCTTTGGAATATTTTCATGAAACTTCACACATGCATAGACCACGACCCGAAGGTGTGTCGCGCATAAGAATGACAACTCTTGCATAGCTAATTTTTTAGTTATCTCCCTTTTTTGTTTCTCGCACTGATTTCGTGTCCGGAGCATAACTCGACCACCCTTTGGAATATTTTCATGAAACTTCACACATGCATAGACCACGACCCGAAGGTGTGTCGCGCACAAGAATGACAACTCTTGCATAGCTAATTTTTTAGTTATCTCCCTTTTTTGTTTCGCGCACTGATTGACCATAACTCGACCATCCTTTGGAATATTTTTATGAAACTTCACACATTCAATTAGACCACGAACCGAAGGTGTGTCGTGCACAAAGAATGACAACTCTTGCATAGCTAATTTTTTAGTTATCTCACTTTTTTGTTTTCGCGCACTGATTTCCTGTCCGGAGCATAACTCGACCACCCTTTGGAATATTTGCATGAAACTTCACACATGCATAGACCACGACCCGGAGGTGTGTCGCGCACAAGAATGACAACTCTTGCGTAGCTAATATTTTAGTTATCTCCCTTTTTTGTTTTGCGCACTCTACAAACTGGACAATAATGCATGAAGACCCGTTTTCTCGTCTGCTCTGTACACCTTTTCTCGTGTGCTCTGTACGCCTTACCTGTAGAGAGAACAATAGAGACTGGGAGAACCATTCACCTGTGCATGTGCTAGCATGTGCAAATGTCCAGTCTTGACCGTCTTGACCAGTCTTGACCACTCTTGACCACAGGTAATGTATACAGGTAAATTACTACATTGGATATTACATTTCCGTAAACTGTGTTGAAAATATTGTGGCATTATGTGGACCTGTGCAGATATATGTAGATAAATATAGGACTATTAAACAAAAATTCTGGGCTCCAGTAGCAAACATTATTATTTTTAATTTTTAAACTTTTTTTTCCATTTTTTCTTTTTTCATTTTTTTTTTCAAATTCTTTTTAAATTTTTGTCTAGTAGCATAAGGTCGTAAGTGCTATATACAGATTATTATCATATATTAAAACAATTATTGACTAGTGAGCCATAGAATATAATCTCAGATATTCCATGGCTCACTAGTCAATAATTGTATAATATGTTCGGGCCAGTGAAAATTGCATTCGGGCCCAGGCTCGAGGTCAAGGCGGGCCAAGGCGAGGCATTTGATTCCGCGGAATTCTTGTTTACATATCTCCCTTTGTTTGTTCATGCTCTGATTTCCTATCCAGAGCATAACTCGAACACCCTTTGGAATATTTTTATGCCCCACCACGATAGTGGAGGGGGCATTTAGTGTTACCCTTGTCCGTCCGTCCGTCCGTCCGTCCGTTCGCACACACGAATGGGTACTTGTTGTAAGCATACAGGGATCTTATTGGGTAGGGTTAGGATAATGTTGGGTACTCTTGTTGGGTATTTTTATACAGTAAAAACCCAACAAGTATTCAATCGTAGGAACGTGCGTCCCGTCCTCCCGTCCGTCCGTTCGTCCGTCCGTCACAAAACTTTAACACTCGGGTAAATGTCTCATAATTTCTTCATCCTTCGACCGATCTGCTTCATATTTCATATACACATTGCTCTGATGGTTCACTACCGCCCTGTGCCAAATCCACGTTCGTCCTGCCTCCGCCAAGCCCATGGTCCAGGTCACATACTTGGTGCTTCAAAAACTTTAACGCTCAGGTTAATATCTTATAATTTCTGTTTTCTTTCACGGATCAGCTTCATATTTCATATACACATTGCTCTAATGGTCCTCTACCGCCCTGTGCCAAATCCACGTTTGTCCTGCCCCCGCCAAGCCCAGGGTCAAGGTTACATACTTGGTGCTTCAAAAACTTTAACGCTCAGGTAAATGTCTTATAATTTCTGTTTTCTTTCACGGATCAGCTTCATATTTCATATACGCATTGCTCTAATGGTCCTCTACCGCCCTGTGCCAAATCCACGTTCGTCCTGCCCCCGCCAAGCCCAGGGTCAAGGTCACATACTTAGTGCTTCAAAAACTTTAACGCTCGGGTAAATATCTTATACTTTCTGTTTTCTTTCATGGATCATCTTCATATTTCATATACGCATTGCTCTAATGGTCCTCTACCGCCCTGTGCCAAATCCACGTTCGTCCTGCCCCCGCCAAGCCCAGGGTCAAGGTCACATACCAGGTGCTTCAAAAACTTTAACGCTCAGGTTAATATCTTATAATTTCTGTTTTCTTTCACGGATCAGCTTCATATTTCATATACACATTGCTCTAATGGTCCTCTACCGCCCTGTACCAAATCCACGTTCGTCCTGCTCCCGCCAAGCCCAGGGTCAAGGTCACATACTTGGTGCTTCAAAAACTTTAACGCTCAGGTAAATATCTTATAATTTTTCTTTCCATTCACGGATCAACTTCATATTTCATATACGCGTTCTCTAATGGTCCTCTACCGCCCTGTGCCAAATCCACGTTCGTCCTGCCCCCGCCAAGCCCAGGGTTAACATCACATACTTAGTGCTTCAAATACTTTAACGCTCAGGTAAATATCTTATAATTTCTGTTTTCTTGCACGGATCAGCTTCATATTTCATATACACATTGCTCTAATGGTCCTCTACCGCCCTGTGCCAAATCCACGTTCGTCCTGCCCCCGCCAAGCCCAGGGTCAAGGTTACATACTTGGTGCTTCAAAAACTTTAATGCTGAGGTAAAAGAAAATTTTGACTTGGAATTTGGCCTCATTTATTATCAAAGCGATATGTGGGACATCCGTGTTCTATAAACACATTTTCTAGTTTATTAAACTTCACACATGCATAGAAGACGACCCAAAGGTGTGTCGCACGTAAGAATGACAACTCTTGCGTCGTTAATTTCTTAGTTATCTCCCTTTGTTGTTTCGTGCACTGATTTCGTGTCCGGAGCATAACTCGAACACCCTTTGGAATATTTTCATGAAACTTCACACATGCATAGACCACGACCCTAAAGGTGTGTCACGCAAGAATGACAACTCTTGCATCACTATTTTTTTAGTTATCTCCCTTTGTTTTTTCCGTCACTGATTTTGTCTCCGGAGCATAACTCGAACACCCTTTTTTCAAACTACTTGTGTATCTGGGGAGGGGGATACACATGCGCTTGTCGACAAGCGTCCATTTCTAGTTTCTCTTGCAATCAGGCATATGCAATTTAGTGCTAATACAAATTGGTGCCAATGTTTTGATATAGCTGTGAGAAACTGACATTTGATATTGAAGCGAACATGCTATTTTGCAACACGTTACATATACGTTGAAATTGTCGTAAGCATTATAAAAGTGTAATAGTATGAAAATAATATTAAGTTGACAGTATTGTGTAATTAAATATTGACATGTACATTCTAAGCATACAGTAGAAAACACCACTATATGAGTTTGTTTGTACATTTTTTACATTATACATTCATTTAATTGATTAAACCTACACTTCCACACAGTTTATATTTAAGGAGATACATGTATATATGTTGTCCAATCTAGTTAATGCATGCATCTTCACAATAGCCATACAATTTCAATTACGGTATACCAGAAGTCGTTATTGGCTAATATTCAATGTTATGCTGTACATTACAAATATTGACTATTTCACTTTTAACTGTATTTTTAGCTCACCTGAGCAAAGCTCATGTGAGCTATTGTTATGGCAAAGTGTCCGTCGTCCGTCGTCCGGCGTCCGTCGTCCGTCCGTGAACATTTTCAATCATCTTCTTCTCCCGAACTGCTGAGCCGATATTGGTCAAACTTCACAGGGATGATATATGGGTGATGCCATTTCAGATTTGTTAAAATGGAGGTCATCGACAATCCAAGATGGCCGCCATGGAAAAGTAGGTCAAATTCTTAAAAAATCTTCTTCTCACGAACCGCCAGGCCGATTTCGACGATACTTGGTATGAATGATCGATAGTTAGCGCTGTTTCAGATTTGTTCATATGGTGGCCCGTGGGTCAAAAATGGGCGTCGCCCGAGGGGTCAAATACTTAATAGGGGTCAAATTTTATTTTTAACCGAATATAGTCATGTAATATATCAAATCGAAGGTATCGACGAGACAATCACTCTGGAACATTTTTTGTCTAAATCATATGATTACGTCATCCAAGATGGCCACCGATAGTTTAAATGGTCATTCTTTTACTAAAGATTTCAAACGTCTTCTTCTTGTAAACTGCTTGGCCGATATTGGCAAAACTTAACTGTAATGGTCTGTGGTTGAAGCCTGTTCATTTTTGTTAAAATGGAGGTCATCACCAAATCCAAGATGGCCGCCGTTGAGAAGTAGGTCAAATTCTTAAAAAATCTTCTTCTCACGAACCGCCAGGCCGATTTCGACGATACTGGGTATGAATGATCGATAGTTAGTGCTGTTTCAGATTTGTTCATATGGTGGCCCCTGGGTCAAAAATGGGCGTGGCCCGAGGGGTCAACTAGGGTCAGGGGGTCAAATTATATTTTTGCCAGAATATGGTCATATACTATATCAAATCGAAGGTATCGACTAGTTGATCACTCTGGACCATTTTTTGTCTAAATCAGATGATTTTGTCATCCAAGATGGCCACCGAAAGGTAAAAAAGTTGTTATTTTACTAAAGATTTCAAACGTATTCTTCTTGTGAATGCTTGGCCGATATTGGCCAAACTTAACTGTAATGGTCTGTGGGTGAAGCCTGTCCATTTTTGTTAAAATGGAGGTCATCACCAAATCCAAGATGTCCGCCGTTGAAAAGTAGGTCAAATTGTCAAAAAATCTTCTTCTCACAAACCTCCAGGCCGATTTCGACGAAACTTGGTGTGAATGATTGATAGTTAACGCTGTTTCAGATTTGTTCATATGGTGGCCCCTGGGTCAAAAATGGGCGTGGCCCCCCGAGGGGTCAACTAGGGGTCAAATTATATTTTTGCCCGAATATGGTTATATAATATATCAAATCGAAGGTATCGACTAGTCTATCACTCTGGAGCATTTTTTGTCTAAATCAGATGATTTTGTCATCCAAGATGGCCACTGAAAGGTAAAAAAGTTGTTCTTTTACTAAAGATTTCAAACGTATTCTTCTTGTGAACTGCTTGGCCGATATTGGCCAAACTTAACTGTAATGGTCTGTGGGTGAAGCCTGTCCATTTTTGTTAAAATGGAGGTCATCACCAAATCCAAGATGTCCGCCGTTGAAAAGTAGGTCAAATTGTCAAAAAAATCTTCTCACAAACCGCCAGGCCGATTTCGACGAAACTTTGTATGAATGATGGATAGTTAACGCTGATTCAGATTTGTTCATATGGTGGCCTCTGGGTCAAAAATGGTCATGGCCCGAGGGGTCAAATAGGGGTCAAATTTTATTTTTGACCGAATATGGTCATTTTATATATCAAATCGAAGGTATAGCAGTAAATCACATGCACATTCGCAATATATGTTAGATCAGAAGGTACCAACAAATTCTGTGGAACATTTGAAGTTGTAAGTGAAGAGTCTTTGTGAAATCAAGATGACCACTATGGAGGCTTTTAGGTGAGCGATACAGGCCCATTTGGGCCTCTTGTTATATAATACGAGCATTGTTATTTTGAATGTTTATAAATATTAGTTCCCACAATATTCCCTCGCGACAAACAGGTGCAGATCACCGACAATGTATTATTGTTCTATGGTTGCCAATGTACCAAAGTATGGACAGGTTGTTTAATAACAACCGCATCAGATACATTATTTTCAGCACAGCAGCTTGGGGAAAATCGAGAAACAAACATGTGATTTGGCAAGAGTGTGAACTGCTGAATTGCTAAATGATGCAACAAGTATAACGGTTGAGCAACCAGTGTCATGGGAGCTTGACATTTCATTGGAAATAATACAGTGTCATGGGAGCTTGACATTTCATTGGAAATAATACAGTTAATACTTTTATTGATTCAGTTTTATGTGGACTGGTTTAATTTAATTTGGAAATTTTGCACAAAAAAAATGGAAAATTATACAAAATGGCAGGGAATATGAGCATTCTATTAGTAATTCTGACATGTGTTTGCGTCATGCCATGTAGTGCCACACTCAATACCAAATCAAGATTGAACTATGGCGTAATATTTAAATTGACATTCATTAGCATTTTTGGAATCACATATTTGAAATCCCACTTCCAAAAAACATACAATTTAATTACATGTATACTGTTTTTGATGATATATATTGTGCAAACGAATGTGGGATTCTTTTCTCTACACTAAAAATAATTCAAAAATTCTAAACATAGGCGGTACTGTTCTTAAAAGCCTGTTTGGACTGACAACTGAAAATAACCTAAGAAAATTAAAACTACATGAGGAACACGTAATGTCGGCCATTCAAATTGAAGATCGTTGCATCAGCAATGCATTTAAAGCTATTGAACAAACGCGTAATAATGTTCAACAAGAAATAATAACAATGGACCAAAATATACACTCCTTAGCCAAAATGTATCAAATATCACATGCACTTATAATGAAATATATGTCATATATAGCTTTGTTCAAAGAACAGATGGAACATTTCAAAATTGGTGTGGAAAATTTATTACAAGGCACATTGACATCGGAATTAATATCACCAGATGCATGGCAAGCCACTTTAACCGAACTTCAACATAATTTGGCAATCTCAGACATAAATTATATGTTGATGCATACTCTGTAAAACCTAAATTCGCTTTTTAAAATCAAACACGTTCACTTCCGCTTTATCAATGATTATTAGCCGCCAATCACGTGCACGCAGTGGTTTGGTTGGTTACTGGAGACTGACGTCATTTCCAACCGAATCAGTGCGTGTCACGTGATTCGATATTTTCAAAGATGGCGGCTAACATTCATTTTTAATCAGGAAGCGAAGGTGTATGATTTTAAAAAGCGAATTTAGGTTAGTGAGACGCGTTTTTAGTGCAGTTTACACTCGAAATCTTTGAGATTTATGTTAATGTATTAGCAACTGTAAAATCTATGCCGAAAACCCACCACAAGCAGCGGTTTCGACACGCTGTAATGCGTTATATAGGCGAGCTCCAGATGACTACATCGCGTGGGATTTTGTTTCAATGGTGGCGAATTGGGAGTTTTGTACCTTTCTAAGTACTATTATATTTACACCCGGGCACATTTGAATTGTTTTGTACATCGTTTAGAAAAGTGTTTTATGTATATACAAACAATAATTTACCATCCAAGACACGCTAGAATCACCTGTGCATCCGTAGTCTGATCAGGATCTGCATTGTTCGCAATTTCATCAATGAAACACCCAGCATGCTTCTAATATATCGTTATAAGGCTACATGAGTGTGCTGTTTGATCAGGAGCTACTCTGATCACACATGTCATAAGCCCCATTCTGCAGTCACAGCCTCATAACGTGGCCAATGTAAATGCTCGTGCTGTTTTGGGATTTGAGGTTGGGATTATTAGATTTTGTTGTGGCGAGTGGACCGTTTTCCCGCAGTTTTCCCACTCTCTGTCGGCGGAATGGCCTCGGGCTAGGCGCTGTATCTAGCAACTCCGGCAATCGATCCCGCCACTTTACCGAGGCAATAGGCATTTGTGTATAACTAGAGGGTTATATCCCGTACACGATCTTACTCCGCATTATACAGGGGTTTATCACCAGTCAATGAGGGATCGTAGATGGTTATTTCCCTTTGCAAATATATTTATAGAAATCCCGTCCTATGCTGTATTTCATCGTTTGTTTCATATATTGAATAGCAGAAATCAAAGTACTGAAAGTACTGAAATATCATGTTATCTCCACAAAATCTGATCACTTGCGTGTAATGTTCAGGTCAGGGTTTAACCCATCTGACGAGTTGTCTTCTCCGCGTATGAATACACATTGACACTACTTTGGCGAGGTGTACCGAATGCTAATAGCACGGGTAGTTAGCTGTCTCTTGGAGGTAATTTCTCATGCTAACTGTACGGAGTACATATCATATCACTGTTTTGTAAGTTCACATGTGTTCTTGCTGCACTTTAGTGCATTTTGTTCTGTCCCTTTACAGAGATTCATACCCTGCCCAAACTACACGAGTAACGACCTACGTGTGTGTATCCAGTATCAACACGGAGCCGGTTCGTGAAGGAAAACAACTGCGTGAAGACTAGTTGGTTGCGAGTCGAGTCGAAGTGCCAAACTTCAAACCCAAGTTTAGTCAGAGAGTCCACGGTAGAATGGACACGGCTAAACATTACATGCGTAACTAGAGACTGAAAGTTGCATATTTTCTCAATCATCATCCAGAGGCAAATGTACTGTGATGGTGCATAGGATAAGTTGGCACAGGGCACTATTTTCTTGGTCGTACTCGCCATTTAGGCGTAGCACGACAATATGGCTGCCCCCATATAAATTTGCGTGACATATTTATAAGTTTTGTGAACAGAGTAGACCCAGACCTGTGCAGTCTGATCTGGGTCTACACTGATAATAACATTAATAAGTGTATAAATATGAATCTGGCAAATAATGCAGTCCCGGATCAGATTGCGCAGATATGTAGGATGATCTGGATCAACACTAGTCGAAATCACTAATATAGTGAAACATGGTGCCGTCAGGATGCGACTGGGGTTATTTTGTTTTGCATTTTAAAGCTATTTTTGTAGTGTAGACGGGATAAATAGAATAGTAGGTTAGTGTCGTAAATGGGAAAAATATCTGGCGTGGCATGGAAACGGGATGGAGAGCCTCGCCCATCCCGTTTCCTAGGCCTTGCCAAATATTGTTTTACCATTTACGGCACTAACCTACTATTCTCTATATTGCTCTTTTGCATTATTTATGCGCTCTCCACTCCATGTGGATTTTAGGCTGCCTCCATTAAAATCACGTGATACGCTTTACAACTACGTCACATGTTGTGTACCTGCCCCCAGGGGTGTTTAACGGGGACTACACATTCGTGGCTGTGATTGGAGAAATGGGGTTTTGGGATTTGTGACCAGTATAGCTCCTGATTAAATATCACACTTCTGTAGCCTGGTAACGATATATATTGCTTAGAAGAAGGACATGTGTTTCATTGATGAAAAGATGAACAGTGCAGATCCTGATCAGACTGTGCAAATTGTGCATACCATTATCAGACTGCTGCTTTTGCAAGCTGATCTAGCTCAATACTGGTGGCAGAGACAATGTGCCAGGTTTAGTAAGATAGTGAAACATATAAGAATGTATACTTCTATCTGAATTTCTAAAGATATTATAATACCATGGTTAGCCCCAGGGATGTTTCCGCTGGTCGTAAAACATATTTACACAGCACATGAGAAAACACCACTTGTTTCTGTGTCATAAGAATTAGATATTTCATTAGGTAGATCCTGCTTCTGGGTTTGGTAAAATTTCATTTTGCTTTCATTTCCATTATATTCAGCAAATAAATAAACTAAAATCTGATTATGGACTACACCATTCATTTGACATTGTATGGTACGGTATCGTACTGTAGACTTTGCATTTTGTTGGTTGCAAACATGATCCTGTCTGTTTTGTAATGGACCAGTATAGGTCATAATTTTTGGAGGTGGAAATCTCCCACACAAAATCTGGTTACTAAAATTTCAGTATGGACTTCTGAGAACTAAACTATATATATATATATATATATATATAAGTGTAAAATGAGAGAAATAACCCCAAATATAAATGGGTTAAAATTTGATATAAGATATCTATTCGATATTGAAAAAACAATCGCACTAAAGGAATCAAACCTAAAATTGTTTTACAAGATATGGGAGCCATTAAATAATCTATAAGCACACGAATCGCAGCCAATTGATATCAATTAACGAAACATGTAGATACACCCCCACCCCCATTGTTCACAATTTCTTGAACTGATCTGTCCGACCTGGCTTACGACCGAGCACGCATACTAAGAAAAACAACAAAACCCGTTTTCGTCATTTTTTGTTGTTCCTATAAAAAACGTTACATTCATACATACAACTCATAATACTTGTATCATGCTGCTTGTTGCTAATATTGACTCAATCCTTTCACACTAGTCTGGGATGGGCTGTGGCTCATTGACATAGTACATGACTTCACTACTGAAGGTTGTGAGTTCAAAACCTACCCTAGGGCATGTAAATATTTTAATAATATTTCCATCCAACTGGTCTGTCGAATGATACGTCAAACTTTAATTCCATCCTTATGTGACCTTAGCTGTTGCTGGGAAGCTAAATTATACTCATTCTCATTTCACACTTGGCGATCGGAATGAGACATTTAATGTAATATTTTAATCTAATAAAATAATTGCGAACAGTGAGGATTCTGATGGGATGATTGAGTTGTTTCATCCATATCTATATATACTGTTCGTTATAACTATTAAAACTAGCGTTTGGTGTTGAAGGGGTTGAAGTAGGTGTTAGCATTTACTGATCAGCTGATAGTATAGACAGATACCATGATAGTGTAATGTTCACCAGAAATTAGTGCGCTGATACCTGGAACATTGGTGGTTTCTGACCGAGGCGCTTACGGGTACTGACGAATGCAGCCTACGGAAACGGCCGAGGACTATTGTACAACCGGTGAACACACAAAAAAGGACTGATGACACTTCGGATTCTGATAGTGACGAGAACAGAACGAACTCTGATGAAGTGCAAGCTAACTAGATATAGAGGTATAATCCGGTATTTTAAGGGATTGTTTTAATAATGTCAGACCTCTAAGAGGATTGATATTACAATACTATTATATATTGTGTACATGACAGCCGGCTACAATAAAATGCAAGTACAGTGGAACCTATGCCGAACACCATGGAGTAGTATAGTGTGGATGGAAATGATACCAGCTAGGTTGGAGGGTCTTATCAGAGCTGATTATAGTCCCACCTACCACAGGAAAGTCCTTTTTTTCTAATATAGGGTCTATAATGTATTTATAGGAGTGTAAAAAACTCCTATAAATTGGTGGTTAGAGATTAAAAATCGATTTTGTAGCCTTTTACCCGCGTTCTATGTTCAATGATATCGGATTTAATTTCTGCAGGAACCCCTTGGCATGCCATGAGTTTATGTATCTTTACGGTTGCCGCGCTAGCCATTGATTTTCCACACCATTCGCACAATACTTTGGTGGGTCTACACGAAGCCTTTCGCCTGTGTACCCCCAATCCGCGCGATGTCGCGGATTCTCTGCCACAATCGAGACAAATATATGGCTTCATATCAAACTTTGGTTTACCTATAGGTTTTGTTTGTTTAACATGAAATATTAGCCGAAACTGAGGCCTATTACCGAAGGTGGTGTTGTAACTTTTCCCCCACTGTTATCCCAATTATCGATAAGGTGAAATGCACTCAGGCTACGCATCGACTTAGCAAGGAATTACGTGCTCGCAAGCATTATCGTTTAGTAATAATTCAAATCAGAAAGTCAGTTATAAAGATATAACCGATATTTTCTCAATGTTAAACACACACCGTTCCCATCCGACCACCGTTGTCATACCGGTTGTTTACCTTAGAAATGGCGTTCCTATCAGACCGCTGTTTGTCAGATACAGCGCTCAGTGAATAAACCCGATATTTTATCAGCAGACGACAATGTTCCAATTACACGGTTATGAACAGCCGAGTGTATTTCACCTTATCGAGGCCACGGTGTGTATTGATTTTAAACACGATTACTTCCCGGTACATGACGTTCCTATCCGACCGCTGTTTGTCAGATACAGCGCTCAGTGAATAAACCCGATATTTTATCAGCAGACGACAATGTTCCAATTTCACCTTATCGAGGCCACGGTGTGTATTGATTTAAATCACACAGTTATGAAAACATTACCTGTTCATAAACCGCCGGTGTATTAGTTTAACCATAGGCGACAAGCTATCTCGAGACGCTATATATAAGAGAGGTTTGTGTTTATCGATAAGTATGGTGGCCGGTGGGTGACATACTCACGGTGGCGTTGTAACTTTTCCTCCCACTTTATCTCCCAGTTTTAACCTAAGTGTATCCCAATCAGTATTCTCAATCTTGGGAAGGGTGGCACGCGCCTTCGTTCTAATAGTATTTTTAAATCCTCATGTCGAGACATCTCCTCCACCACCGACTCAAATTCAGCGTCCGATATATTGTTATCGGCCAACGCTTTGGAAATGATAACGTCGATGCTATTTTTCTTAGACCTTGCGAGAACCGATATTCTGTCGTGCTTTCTACTTTTATTTTCGAATTTTCTCCCCACTACTCTGAACGCCATTCACAGCAGTCCCGCCCCAGTGGCTACCCCGCTCAAACCCCCTGCAATGGGAATTGCCACGACTGTAGATAACAATGCAGCGGTTCCGGCCCCACCCATTATAGAAATTTCTGCCAGCACGGTGCTGACCTCCTCCATTATGTTTGCCGCTCGTCTATATTTTTTAGCATTCATTTTCCAAGTTTCCCCCTCTCGTTTTAGAATATCCTGCATCTGGACGATATTTTCCAACCTAAAATCTGAACTTCTTTCGCCAAAACGAATCGAGATTGGAAGCGTGCTCGGAAGCGGTGATTCATTCATATTATCCAATATATTGGTATTTTACAAATTTAGTTCAATCAACAATGTCACAACAGTGGAAGAACTCGCTAGGACAGCGATTTTCGTAACAAAGTTAATAACACTACCTTCGGAAAGTCTAATTGGATCGTCACCGGCCAACAAAACCACCCATGAACTCTGTCCAGCGAGTTTAATGACTCCATCCGCAAGTTCTTCCCCATCCAGTACGAGATTTACCATGACCGCGCCCACAGGTTTACCCTTAGCATTAACCGAACAGACCGCCATTCGTCGAACCGTACCTGGAGATGTCATGACGTATCCCCCATATCTATTGCTCGCTTTGGCACCAAACGAATATTCATAGATCCCCTCATTCAATGCGCCCCGCTTCTCAGCCCAAACTGTTATGATGGGTTTTATGAGGTGTAATAACTTGAACTGCTCTACATATGTGTCCAAGAATGCAGCAAGCTCCTCGATAGCGGTATGGGCCTCAACACGAACATTTTCAGAGGTATCCTCAAGTGCTTTGTTCGTGCCTTTACGAACTCGGTTTAGTTTATCGGAAACTTCCATAAGCTCTGTATGGGCCTCTTCCCGAAATTCGGTTATTTTTCCGCCTAGTTCAGTAAGTGCTGTCTGGTCCTCAGAGCGCAACATCCCATAGGCTTCCGTAAGGTCCGTCTGTGTATCTGATCGGATTTTCTCAATACCCGTCCGGACTTCCTCAATCCCCGTCCGGGCCTCTTTGTGAACTTGTACTATAGATGTTAGGACGTCCGTTCTCAGTTGTGTTATACTTCTACGAATGTACTTTGTAGCTGAAGCCACAGTGTCATCAACCAGTGCTACGGTTTTCCCTGTAGTTAAAAAATCACTCTCTGTTGGGGTGAATCCACCACCTGAACCATCCTTGTATTTCGATGGGGACAACCAATCGCGATTGGAAGAACTATCTGGCCCGTATATACTCATAATGTTGGTTGTTATAAATTCTATTACGAACATGAGTTTAATTCTTTGAATTAATTTGAAATTTCTAGAACGACCGAAATCGGATAATAGTTATTCAACTCTTTAGATCGGTCGTCGAGAATAGAGACCTTAAATTCGTGGATGTGTCCAGATTCCAAAACTTTCATCTCGGGGGATGGGAAGTCTAATGTCACAGTCTCCCCAAAATAACAATCACTGGCGGGCACTGTTTTAAGTAGTGTGCTGGGGGCTCCATCCAATAAGTTGTACGATGTGTTCAACTGGTTCAAATCTATTTTGAGGGTTTTGGTAAAGGCTAGATCCACAGGCACATCTCCAACAAATTTTTGGCCCCGAGGGGAAACAATCTTTTTAAGTGGGCGGCTGAAGCCGAGGCGAATGCCTAATGGGTCTGATATAGTTATCACAGCACCGTCGGGAGCTGTTAATGTTGCCAGCCCGGTAGCCTTCGATACTGTGAGGTTGGCTTCGTCACCAAGCTCTGTGGAAAAAAAGTATATGAGCTGTCTTGCTCCCCACAGTCCGGGAGGTAGCTTTACATTTACTTGTTGTCCATCCTTCACACAGTAAAACCCTTCGCGCTCCCCCAAGTTTCGCCACCCAACCGTGAAGGTGATTGATCTGAGGCCTACCCGGCGTTTTCCACAACAGTTGTCGATTGACTTCTGAAGTTCACAACTCTCTTTTTGAACATTAGTGATAGTAGCAAACATAATAATATCTTTCAATGGATACCAAAGCATTTAGCTTTAATTCTAATGCAAAGTATCTGGTCGGCAGGGTATACGACACTAAGGCTGGTGCTCCCCGGCTGGTGCACCCCACTATACAAGTTAGCGGCGGAAAAGGCTTTCAAACCAACTTCCCCGACATCTTTGAACAATATAGGTTGCCCAAGATTACTACCATGGAGGCCGTGAACGGGTGGAAAGCAACACCGATGCAGTTTTGGCAGAATCAGCTAAACTTCGCCGTATCGTGTGCAACAGCCGGATGCGGTGTTTCCTCTCAGGACCATCTGGTCGCGGAGGATCCCTTCTTGAAGGCCGTTTACAACTTTCATGTGTATTATATTATTAGGAGGATTCTCAAAGAAATAGGTATTCCACTACCTCAAGACGACGCCTGGAATCCCATTTCCAACGCATACGATCGTAGGGCGTTCGAAAGACTGTGTAACGAATTTAACGTTTCAAAAGACGCGGACTGGAGACAGAAAGCATTTCCTAACAGCACTGGCCTCGGGGACGTTCTCATTCGGGGCCAGTCCGGGAATTGGACGCAGACTGATTTTAGACACGATCACTCCGGCGACCACATCGTCAGTCGGAACGCCGGGAATTTTGATCCCGCGACGATGACCTTCGGGCCGGAAGTGTCTGGAGGTCGGCACTGCGGCGTCTCATCCTGCAATTGGTTACCTCCGAAACGAGCTCACGTCAACTACATACAGCAGCCTGCTGAGGTCCAGGACGCGTGGGGTACATTTATGTTAGATAAGGGTCTAGGGTTCACGCAGGCTGTGGTTACTCGCCTCAACGACTCCATTCGCACATACGTCTGGGTCATCCTCGGCACACAGGGGCAAGCGCGCAGTTCTATAATACGAGACGGGAAAGCGTTTGACGCACAAAAACAGTTCTTGGCAAATGTCGAGGACGCAATAAACAAACCGGTGGACCTCCCGGATGCGATCAAACGGTATCATGATGTTTTGCAGAATGCCAGCACCCCAGTAGACTATGTATTTGGAATAGGTCTTTATATGGCGCCGAGCAATATGATACTACGAGACGACCCGGTTGACGGTTACAATAATCAGATCGTTATCGCCACCGCCAATCAAATATTCGGCCACAACTGTAACGTGAATGCAGATATCATCAAGTTCCCCCCACCCCCCACCCCCCCCCCCCCCCAAGAGGCCCCGGAGCGGAGTTGGAAATTCAAATAAATTTGAAAAAGATTTCATAAAACCCCCAATCCAATCACCAACAATGTTGAAATTGGATACACCCACCCAACCACCCCCAATTCTAGAATTGGACACACCATCAAGTTCTACCAGTTCCAGCTCAGGAGTGGGAACTAGTGTCACAACCCACGAGGAGGAGAAATTAGGACTCGTCGTAGCCCTCATGGTGATCGGACTATTTGTGCTTTGGTTTTAGGAACTCTCGGGCGGAGAATAGTAGAAGACCAGCGATCGCTATGATTAAAGCCCAAATATTTTTTGCGAGCCATCCGGCTGTTTTTGATAATATAGATAACAAGTAGAAGACGACACTCGCGATCAACCCAGGCAGTGCGGCAGCCGCCTTTCCGGCTAATTTAGCTAGGAGATTGGCGAGGGCTTTTAGCTGCTTTTTTGCCCACTCCTTGGCGCCGCCGGATGGCGCGGGTGCTGGCGCGGGTGCAGCCGCCGCACCACCTATGAGCAGCTCGATAGTTAGAACTATGGTTGATATAGTCACGCCGAGAGCTGCGAGGATGCTTACTATAGAGACGCCCTGCTCTCTGAACAGAGTGCGAAGACGCTCACCGAGTGTCGTCTCCTCGTGCAGAACCCTTGAGATTGTTTCGCGGATGCGGACTTATTCTTGTTCTTGTGTTGATGAGCCAGACATTTGGTGCTGATCGTAGTCGCAACGTACCCCGCAGATCCAACTTGGAGTAGTCGCGGCCGACAGATGGGACCACACCTTTTTCTGCCAAACTGTTGTAGTAGTCGTCTACAGTTGACTTGACTAATTCCTGGCTTAGACTAATGGTGCTGGTAGTGCCACCTATTTCCCCCAATTCACGAATTGGAACTGGAGTCTCTATGAAGGGCGTTTCATCATCGATGTCATCGTCGATGTCATCATCATCATCGAGATAATCGTCTCGGCCGAATTCTTCCATATCGTAATCAGCCATTTTTAGCGATGTATTAAAGAAAAAACCATACAGGTTTAATAGAGTATTTAGTTTCAATAATGTCTTCGAGCCAGTACGGCCGCAAACTCAATCCATACCGCAGACTGCGGGAGCCCCTTGGGGCGAAAGGCGTGAGACAGAGCGTCGTTATTACGAACAACCCATCGACGATCGGCCAGAACCAGCAGCTGTTGGCCCGCTTCCCCAACCTCGGAGCTAGCGACGTCATTGTGCCGGGAACTGTTCGCCTCGCTTTCACCATTTCGCTGACGTCTACAGACGCGGACCGAACCGTCGTTCAGAACCTGGGTCGCGCCATCGTCAAGAAGACCATGATAAAGATTTCTGGTAATGAGGTGATGTCGATCGACGACAGCGACGTCTATCATTGTTACCAGGACCTGTGGAAGACGGCGCAAGAGTGCGAAAATGCGGTCTATCAGGGTATTGACACCAGCAAAAATAAGAACGTAACCAGACTTAGAATCGGGGCTGGTAACAAGGCACATAACAACGCGATCCCGGCCGCTTACGGCAACCGCTTCTACATCCCGCTCGACTTTGAGTTGCTGGAGAGTCACATGCCCTACTATCAGAGCGCTTTGGCTGACCGCCTCGAATACGAACTAACGTTCAACGACTACGGCAGAGTTCTCATAGCCACCAACATGGCATCGACGTATACGATCGACAATGTTTCTTTGGAGTACGACATGGTCACGATTGATCAGAACCCAGTACGCCGGGCGCGTTGCCATACTTTACGACCGAGTTCTTCGCCATCGCAAGATGACGAAAGACAAAAGCGACACATTGTGGAATATTAACGTCAATGTACCCGCCCGCTCGATGAAAGGTATACTAATGCTGTTCGAGGAGGCTCGGTTTGCGCTCGGGGCTAGAAAAAGCGATAAATTCTATAACCCCAAAATCACGAAGGTCGAGGTGACGATCGAGGGAGTCCCCAATCAACTATACAGCCAGGGACTTCGCGCGCACCAGCAGTGGGACGATGCCAGAAAGCAGTTTGCTGCCGGCTCTAAGCGCTCCCCAGAGGTTGCCGCGGTTGCCAAAGACCTGCAGCTCTCGGACGTCTCCCTCGCACAATTCCTGACTTCCAAGTACGCGTTATGGCTAGACATGCGAGCCAGCGACGACGACCAAATGCACGGTAGTTGACGCCAAGTTGAGAACGCTAGCGAGGGTGTGACGATCCAGATAACCAAAGAGGCGGATGGAGCTGGCGCATTGAACGTGTACTTATATATAATCACAGACGCACAACTCAACATCGAAGATGGTCGATACGTCTCAGCACTCTACTAAATATAAAGATTTAAATAAAAATAAAGTTTGTGATGCCCACTCTGCCATAATATGTGGGCAGACAGGATGTGGAAAAACAGTTTTCATCCTCGACTTGCTCGAGGGGTCCTACCGCGATATCTTTCGACACATTGTGATCCTGTGTCCCACTGTGCGGCACAACGTGGATATGGACCGACCCTGAGGTATACGTTATTGACCCCCGCGACAGGCTTCACGATTAGTTGCGCGGCTTCTACCAAAGATTACAGGGCGAGCCCACCCCATACGTGATTGACGACTGCTTGGCCAAGGCGGCGATGACAAAAAAGAAGGACATGCTCTCCGATTTCGCATTTTCTGGCCGGCATGCGGGGCAAAGCGTATGGATCTCCACTCAGAAGTACAACGCCATCCTCAAGGATCTGCGCGAGCAAACGAAATGGGTCGCCCTCTTTCATTGCAAGGACCGAGACTCATTCGACGACTGTCTTCGAGAGAACGACGTTATCCCAACGCGCGAGGAGCGTCTGGAGGTTCGACAGATACTTTCGGAAACTAAGCACGCCAAGCTTCTGCTAAAGACTGATCAACCAACTGCTTACGAAGTTATCAATTAATTACTGAGCAATTGCTTAACGCTCGTTAGTAACTGCTGAGCAAATGCTTAACAATGCTGAGCAATTGCTGAACAATGCTTAACAAATACTTAACAAATGTTGAACAAATGCTGAACAATAGTTAACAATGTGGGAATCAATTTGTTGCTCCGCTGCGAGCTTTGTTGCGAGCATAACGGTGCTCATAAGTATCGAGTGGTGAGCTTGGCAATATGTTAGACTTATGAGGCTTATAGTCTCCGCTGGTTGCTGGGGGACAATCGGAGCGGTATTTCGGTCGGTGTCTCTCAGTTTGTCAGGTGGATAAAATGTCAGATGTCGAGGTTGATAAAATGTATGCGCGATATGAATCTAAATTGGGGGTAGAGATGACGAAAACTCTTGGATCAGCGGCTATTCATGTGTACGCTACAGCTGTTAGTATACTTCTCCCTATACCAAACACTGCGGGGTTGATTCGCGATCTAGAGACTGACCCTTTTATAGGACACACTCTTAGAACAGCCTGCTGCTCAATTTATCACAAGTTTGGAATGTACTTAGCTCCGCTGACAACCGTGTTGACCACGGGTAAACACTGTCAATTTGGACATATATGCCCACGAACTATAAGCTCAGAAAATGATGACACAAGACGCACCCCCAACCCTGTTGGACCAGGAGCGACAAGCACCTGCGAGAGTGACGGAACAGCCCTCAACTCCCAATCGACACTGTTGAATCGGATTACACGACACAAAAATCCAAAAAGACAGGCAGCTGGGTGGGCAGCGGCTGCCACCCAAAAAGCTAAACAAGATAAAATACTCGCCGAGCTTCGAGAGGCTAAACAGTCGTTATTTGTTCCAGCTCAGGAGCCCCAATCGCAATTGGAGTTTGGGGCAGAAACAGCAAAACATCCGAAGACAGCTGCTGCTGTAGCTCCTACCTGGATCATCCCGTGTGTTGTTGGTGGTGGTCTGGCAGTTGTGTGTGGAAATATCGTTCGAGACAACCCCCAACCGCACCTGTGCAGTTGGAGGCGGTTCCGAAGGAAGTTACGAAACCGATTGCGCCCCATTTAAACATTAATCACGATCCCTTTTATATGCAATAAATATAATGGCTTAAAATGAAGGTAAAATGATAGTGAATGCGGTTTATCATGCCGTGATGATATCGGGTCTCAGTATCGGGTTTGCTCGACTATCAAAGATGGCCTTCGGATGGCCCTCTCCCAAATTGGACATGACTGCGAGAGACGTAGGTCTCGTGACCTTGAATGTAGTGTCCGCAATTTCGACCCGAGATTATCTAATTAAAGCCGGAATTCTACCTGCTAATATATGGAAATAAAATGGCTACTCTTGCGATCGGACTAATGATAGGTGGTGCGGTGTTGAGCGCAGGGGCGTTCGGCAGTAGCAACTATTTATTCTCGTTAATAGGAGCAGACCCGGGTGAGGAGAAAAAGTGTCACGATTTAGCTACAGAACAACTCAATAGCGCAAAGGAAGCATGGACGGAAAAACGAACCAACCGTGTGGACTGGATAAACGAAGAGCTTCGCCGCGAGAGTCACGCCGTGCAAACTTTCCGGAACGTTGACGAAGCCATGCGCGAGTACAAGCTGGCATATCCACAGAAAATTCTCGCGCCGCTGGATCTCGAGCCCCAACTTTCAGATTTCTATGTACCGTCAGAGGCTCAAAAAGACCGCGAGATCACGTTCATCGTCGTGGGAATGTGTGTGTGGGTCTCGTCAGCTACTATATTGAAAAAGCAATAAGCAAAAGCAATAAGCAATAATAAAAAAAAACTTTTTTAAATAATTTATATATAGATGTTAATTGACGAGCTTTATTTTGCTCTGATCGATGTAGGCTACACGGCCCTTAAACACCGTTTAGCTGGCGCAAAGGGTCTGATCAGTCTGGCCCAAGACTCTCTAGAGACGTGGCGCGACGACGAAAAAACGGCCACCATTTTCGCAAAGCGAATGTTAGATTCCTCCGAGTTCCCGCTCCAGCTCAGGAGCGACAACTCCAATTGCGATTGGAGCTGCAGCGAAACTTCCAACAAAGGTTTAGTATCGACGACGCACTTACCTGACGATCTGGCGAGGGCGTGTTGGAGACTGTTCGACCTACTAGAATACCTCGCATACGATGGACACGCGCAAACTTGATACCAAACTATCGGTTCGCCTAACGCGCAAGCTAGCAAACACATACTACAGCCCCCGTGGCTACTGGAAGGGACTCGCGGCCATCAAGAACCTCGCGGCGGCGACCAAGGTTTCCGAAAACGCCGCCAAGGAATGGCTCAAGAAGCAGGCCATCTGGCAGATCTATTTGCCCGCGCCTCACAATATTCCGCGGCCGAAATTCGACGTGACGGTGCCGAACGAAGTCCACCAAGCAGCTCTCCTGTTTCTCCCTCACGATCGCGTCGGTCGCAAGACCTACAAGTAATCAGTGACAATCGTTGACGTAGCGAGTCGGTATAAGGGGGCTGAGCCGCTGGCCACTAAAGAGTCTAAGGAGGTGGCCGAGGCTCTTTCCCGAATATATAAGAGGAGTCCTCTCAAATGGCAGAATCTTCTCCAGGTCGATCCCGGCCGCGAGTTCATGTGTGTGGTCTCTCATCTATTGTCTAAACACAAAGTTTCTGTTAGACGCGGCCGCGTCAACATCCACTGGGACCAGGGGATCGTGGAACGGTTCAATCGAACCCAGGCTGAGAGGCTGTTCGGACACCAATACGCCAAAGAGCTGGTAAACCCTCTATCAATCGAGAGAGCTCGAGGGTGGTCGCCGCCGTGCGACTGATCCCGTATGGTCTCTCAATGTATATCATCTGGATCGATCTATTACCAAACCCGATGAGCCCGTGCTCTACTATTTGGATGATGGTCCATCGCGCGGGTTTGTTCGCGAAGAACTTCTTGCGGTGCCTTCTGACACCCAGCTAACCCAGGACCGTCCGTCGTCATAGTCGGTCAGACTCTCGTTAGAGTCTTTTGGTTAGTATTCTCCCCCTTTTTTTTATCTCTATTTATCCCACGCCAACCCCTCGGCCTTCTCCTTGTGGAACTTAAAATCCGTTCCATTTCAACTACCTTTTGCAATGCATTGCTTCTCCTACATCAACGGCTCTGTATGAATATTATCAGACAGCACGCGCCGCTTGTCATAATAGGCGGATAGCCCAAGTTTGTGCTGGGAATTTGTCTTCATAACTCCCTTATTCATGCGGAATCCTCTGTTTCCCGCTGTATCATAAGATCCCACGAGTGCGGTTTTGTACCGGTCCCAATCTACACTATTCGTTAGTTTACTCATTCCTTTGGAGGAATGCTTGGTCGTGCCTCCAACTCGGTTGGCAAAACCACCTTCTCTACAAAGTAGCACTTGCTCGATAGCGCGATTGCTCGATCCCCTTGAAATTCCATCTTGAAAAGTCCTGGTTCGCGTCCGCTCCACTTATCCCAGGCCAACCAATTTTTTTCTGATTTTATAAACTCATCCATCAACTCTGGGCGAATGCATGATTTCAGATCCCTCCCACTAGTGGCTATGTACATACTATCTGTGTCCATTTGTATCAATTCGAAATCGCTCCGATCCACATACTTATCTAGAAAATCATAGTAAAACTCCAACATTCTTAACTTCGCCAATTGGTACACGGCAATCCCACAGTGAAACGGCCGCTTTACGGATGATTTCGATTTTCTGCTCGATATTTCGTACGCATCTCCTATTTCTGTCAAATCATCGTAGAAGGCTGATCCCAACGCTTTATCAACACATTCCTCGTCTTTCGTGTAAGTTGTATTCAAATGTCTTTCCGCAACACGAATTACCGAGTAGTTTCATTATGTCTGCGTCGCCAGTTCGTCTAGCTGCTGTGACATCCTCCGCGAACCACTTGAAGGGTTTTCCCGAATAGTAGTTTAATAAGCGGTACACTCCAGTTACTTTCAACCCTTGTTTGAGATACCAACGTAATAGTGGTTCGTACAGCAACACTTTCTGAGCCGATAGCGCCCCAACTAACTTTTTCCCATCACCGCGAGTCCGGCCCGTGGAGCTCGGATATTTCATCATGTACTGGGGAAGTTCCTCCTCGCGAACAACCCTGTTTATAAATAGGGGCGACATCTCCTCGAATTTATTTCGATGTCCACCTCGGCGAACCCGAACCACTTACCGTCCATCACTCTCTTACAGAATTGTTTGATAATAATTGGATTGTTGGGACCTTTGACCGTCGTGATCGTCTCTTTTCCGCACAGCATCTCTTTACTCAGTGTGGACAAATACAGAGCTTTTGCATCGTATCCCAGCACCGCGTTGCACTGTTTGCCGTACCCTTCCGGAGTGGATCGATCTTAGACACTCCGGCTTCCGCATACCTAGAGAATACAATGGAAGGACCTCCAACAAGAGCCCTCTGAAGCATCTCGTAGGTTTCCTCCTGTGGCGCGTAAAGTTGAAGCTTGTCATTGAAAGGGTTATCAGACACCGTTCCCCGCAGCAAATACTGTATCACCACGCCTGGCAAAGTTATGGCATCCTTGAAAATATCAACACCTTTGTCTTTATATAATCGACACATTTTCCCCAATGCTTCCAGGAAAGGTGAGACATCCAAATCGTTATAATACTTCAGCCACTCCCGGAACGTGGTCATCTTTTTCGCTTTGAAAATCGCGCGGCACTCCGCGAGCTGGGTGGCATCGATCAAGTGTTTACCAGCAAGTCTCGAATACCAGTGTTCCAGATCCGGCAGTCCGGGATAATCTAGTTTGTCTGGGGAATTAAACCATTCGTAGGGGAAGAAGGACTTTTGCGCTTTACAGCCGTACCCTTTAATCCACCGGTCATAACTGACACCCGACCATAGGTACAGTGCAACATCGAGAAACCTGAACTCGGGTGTGAATAGAAATATCGAAGCGTTTTCCCTTTTGCCAACCATTACCTTTTTGGTTGTATCAGACAGCTCGCCAACTAAGTACTTCTTGATAAGATTTATGTCTACCTGCTGCAATTGAATCCGATTACCGGTACATGACATATCCATTGCTCGATCTCCCCAGCCTGCCGCTCCCGCAGGGTGTCCATATCTGGGGGCCGGAATGTTCTACCTACCTCTTCCCTGATGGCATTCCCGCGTTTTTGCAAATCCTCCATAAACCTAGCCACCAACCTCGCGAGGTCTGTGTCGCATATGTGAGTTATTTCTGAAGACATACTATCACCAATACTCACGCTAATTGGGACATGCTCGGTTTCAAACTCGAGGGAATCCGTTTTCCTCTCGTGGCCGTCTTCGCTCAAATACGCTTCAAAGTCGTACACAATCTGGTGCGGATAGAGTGTGGTAGGACATCCCGTTTTTATAGCTTTACCAGATTTCTTAAAGTTGTGCTCCCACATCACCTCTAACTCATACCCAGCCTTTGCAATCATTTTCTCACGCCTGGTGGTGTTGTCAAACTCGTCACGCTTGTTTATGGAGTGTGCCGGGCATCCGTGCCAATAGCAGCCGTTGATTTACTTGGTACATTAACTGTGTTATTATTTTCCTGACAGTAATCGTCTACTGGAGCTCCGGCAATCCAGCGCTCGCCACCGTGCCCGCACTGTTCGGTATGGATGTTGACGCCTTCTTCCTTCTCCGCCCCATCCATTCCAATGCGCCGTAGCTCTTCACGCTTTTCGGAAAGAATGCCCTTTCGTACGCGGATCTAGGACGCTCCAAAATCTTACCTTCGCAGATTACTTTGGTCTCCCCTCGCATACAGGTGCGTGCGTGCCTTGTCAGGTGGCAGGCTTGTGTGAATCGTTGGGAGCACTCTTTTGCAACAGTACGTGTGGGTGATTCCTTTAAGCTTGGTTATAAGGAATGCGTGGTCTTGGAATAATCCGATGGTCATATGTTTGGTGCCGACTGCGGCGTAATGTGCTGGGGTTTTCTCTTCGACCTTCTTCAAGTTATCAAATGGAACTGGGTTTGGTTTACTCTCACCAAAATACTCCTGACTGAGCTCCCGCGCTTTAGCACAGTACCTATCTGCTCGAGACCCCCCATGAATCGCTAAACATCGAAATAAACAAAATCCGTCATCGTACTGGTCTAGAGAATACATACCTTTCTTATTTCGCAGCCACTCTGGTAGCAGCCCTCCCCCCCCCCCCCCCCCACGCGAATTTTGACTTAAGACCCAAATCCTTCCCGCGCTTTCCCTGCACGAGCTTGACACACACTTCCACACATCTTACGAACGTCCACTTCGTGTTTGGGCGAGAGATTTTATCGATGTCCATCCGCCTGGTCTCCTGAACAGTCACCCAGCGCTTTACGTAGGAGAGCGATGACATCCAATGACTCCCTCCGATATTCTTGTAGAATGTAATAGTTTTAGGCTGGCCTTTGGAATCAACCTCATCGATGTGCTTCAGCTTGTAGGAATACGCGTACCTAAGATGACAATTTGTAGTGATAAAGGGCATCAGTTTATCTACTATCCTATTGGAAATAATACCACCAGCTTCTCTATGAAATGTGAGCTCGACAGTTCCAGCCTTGACCGTTTCACTCTGCTCATCGACCTCCGCCATTATTTCTGGTCATTTCGCTATAATCGCGCGAACCAGCGCGGTTTTTATTACACGCTTACTCTCAGACCTCTCCGTAAACGCGCTGTTCTTTGTTGCGTTTATCAGTTTGGTCAACCCCGGCACTCTCAGACGGTTACTATATGTGATCCCGAGTGATTTAGCTTCATCCCTCAATTTCCCAATATCTCGGGAGGTCTGATCTGAGGTTTTTGCTTTTATCAGTTTGGTCAACCCCGCAACTCTCAGACGATTACTATATGTGATCCCGAGTGATTTTGCCTTTTCTCGCAATTGCAATAACTCGGAAGTTGGTGTTGGGGGTTGTGGTGTCATATTTGTCATAATACTTGTTCGTATACCTGTAGGTTTTACTTGTTCAACAAGCAAATTTCTGTCGGAGGATTTCTGATCATTTGTCATATTTGTCATAATAACAATAGGTTTTGTTTCTTTAACATGAAAATTTCTGTCATGGGTTTTCTCATAATTTGTCATATTTGTCATAATACCTATAGGTTTTGTTTGTTTAACATGAACATTTCTGTCATGGATTTTCTCATAATTTGTCATACGTTTTGTTTGTTCAGCATACAAGCTGTTTACACTTTCCTGTAGTAGGTGGGACTATAATCAGCACCGATAAGACCCTCCAACCTAGGTGGTATCATTTCCATCCCCACTATGCTACTCCATGGTGTCCGGTATGGTGAGTTTTCCACTGTAAGCAATCAATCACCAGCTGTGACCTGTTGGAAGAGCGGGTCTTTGAGGTACACGAGTTGTACAGTTTATAACTGAAATGAGTAGTGCTGGTTGTTGATATGTGTTGATATTAGTACTTGATAGTTGAAATGTGTTCAAAGTATTAGTCTGCTATTGGACATTATGTGTTGGAATAAATTTGTGAAATCTGGTATTAGGATATGCCCTGTTCTGTTCTTTTATGTACAAGTTGGAAAAATAAAGTTCCCAAACTGCTACTTGAATGTTTTCATTAGCCAATATATGAACATTTGTTTGTTGTATATTATGAATTATATTAAAATAATATCATCAATAATAATAAACAGCAAACAAATGTTTTATTCATCCCGGGAATTAAAAAAGGGTGTTTTGTCCACCCTGTAAAAATAATGAAGGGGGTTATGTCCACCCTGTACCAATCATGATGTCCACCCTGTCAAAATCATGAAGGGGGTTTTGTCCATGTTGTCATTTTCACACATTTTCACATTCATTGTAAGAAATATTCGGCTTATATTTAAGGGTGGGAATTGGCTCGAACACCTTCCATACCCGGGATATATAGCCCAGTAAAGAAGCAGGCCGATGGTCGTCGGTCTGGTTTATATTTCCGAATTTTGATAAATGTTGCATTTTTCAGGCTCCAACAATGTGCGTCAAATATAGGAGACTCTATGCAGGTATGGTAACTTATAATTTAAGGCCTCCTATAGCACCCATCAGCTTATCTGTGTGTGATATAGTATGGCTGGGTATCGATTAGAGATGATTGAGGGGAACCCATACTAATTTACGTGTATTGTGCGTTTTGAGTGACATACTACGGACTGGTCAAATGAAATTAAGTGGCGAGTGTACTATCTGAGTCACTAATGTCTAGCGAGTGTGCTCTACGTAATTAACTTATAGTTACATTCTGGCCTAATCCTACCTAATCACCATCGAGAAGAGAAGAGAAGAAAAACGTGATTTCTGACGGTATGGTATTTGCCGTGCCACCCTCACCCTATGTTAGTGTGCTGCATCAGAATGCTATCTTAACCTATCATGATAACCGTGATTGCTGATTTTTGTTGTTAATTGGGTTTTATATATATATTTGTTTTTGTTATTTACTAGCATTTATTTAATTTTAGTTTAGTTTTGAGTCACCAAAGCTCATGTGAGCTATTCTTATGGCAAAGTGTCCGTCGTCTGTCGTCCGTGAACATTTTCAATCATCTTCTTCTCCCGAACTGCTGAGCCGATGTTGGTAAAACTTTACAGGGATGATATATGGGTGATGCCATTTCAGATTTGTTAAAATGAAGGTCATCGACAATCCAAGATGGCCGCCGTGGAAAAGTAGGTCAAATTCTTAAAAAATCTTCTTCTCACGAACCACCAGGCCGATTTTGACGAAACTTTGTATGAATGATCGATAGTTGATGCTGATTCAGATTTGTTCATATGGTGGCCCCTGGGTCAAAAATGGGCGTGGCCCGAGGGGTCAAATATGGGTCAAATTTTATTTTTGACCGAATATGGTCATATAATATATCAAATCGAAGGTATCGACTAGTCGATCACTCTGGAGCATTTTTTGTCTAAATCAGATGATTTTGTCATCCAAGATGGCCACCGAAAGGTAAATAATTTGTTCTTTTACTAAAGATTTCAAACGTATTCTTCTTGTGAACTGCTTGGCCGATATTTGCCAAACTTAACTGTAATGGTCTGTGGGTGAAGCCTGTCCAGTTTTGTTAAAATGGAGGTCATCACCAAATCCAAGATGTCCGCCGTTGAAAAGTAGGTCAAATTGTCAAAAAATCTTCTTCTCACAAACCTCCAGGCTGATTTCGACGAAACTTGGTGTGAATGATTGATATTTAACGCTGTTCCAGATTTGTTCATATGGTGGCACTTGGGTCAAAATTGGGCGTGGTCCGAGGGGTCAACTAGGGGTCAAATTATATTTTTGCCCGAATATGGTCATATAATATATCCAATCCAAGGTATCGACGAGACGATCACTCTGGAGCATATTTTGCCAAAATCAGATGATTACGTCATCCAAGATGGCCACCGACACATGCACATTCGCAATATATGTGAGATCAGAAGGTACCAAAAAATTATGTGGAACATTTGAAGTTGTAAGTGAAGTCTTTGTGAAATCAAGATGACCACTATGGAGGCTTTTAAGTGAGCGATACGGGCCCATTTGGGCCTCTTGTTTAATTTTAGTTTAGTTTTGAGTCACCTACCACACCGTCAGATTTTGGCCGAAAATAGACTAATAAACATTCAATCGTTTGATTTTTGTCATGGCTTAGTTAGCTATTAATGGTAGACATGTCACACGCGTCTGGATAAAGGTGTGAACAACAAGTGTTGACTTGTGGACAAGATTTATCAACATTCGTATTACGATGTCTATTTTGTAAGTTTATTAATCTGATTAATATTAATTAAAACTTGCTGGATGTTTTGGTCAAATAGGTGCCGTTTTTACCTGCGATGTTTTGACCCAGGGCCGTTTTGACCAGCTCCCATTTTATCGATTAGGTGATGTGCTTGTAACACGGTCCCGCACTGTGTGTTCACGGCTATCCAAGATGGCGACTTACATGCGACTTGAAGCCAGTTACAAAACATGAATATTGAAAAGTCATGCAGAGCATGATGTTATTAGCCGATCAAATCAGGGTTCAATATATGTCCACATTTTAGTAGTTACAGAATATCAGGGAAAAGTGAGAGAAGTGTTGATTTCCTCCCCAACCAAATTCTCCCAGTTATATTTAGTAAATTACTATGGATTTGCCATTTACTAGGCGGCCATTTTGAGTTTTCTGACAATGGAGTATATTAACTGCAATATTATTCCAGTTGAAAGAATTAACCGCTTAGGGACTGGTCATTATTTATCGCCGTGGGGGGGGGGGGGGGGGGTGGGGGGGGGGGGGGGGGGGGGGGGGGGGGAGGGGGGGGGGGGGGGGGGGGCTGGATGAAATACCGGGGGGGTGGGAGGGGGCCCGAAATATTGAGCGTAGAATTAAAAAAAAATCCGGGGGATCATGCCACCGGACTCCCCTACCCAACTCCCTCGCACCGCTCAGTCGACGAACGAGCATATCCCGATTTTTTTGATTTTTTTTTTTTTTTACAAAATATTCAGCGTAGAATGCAGGAAATGGCTTCCTCAATTCATGTTTAGCTTCTATTAAAAATGGTTTTGAATTGCGATATGTATATGATTTTAATTTCAAAAGGTGCCAGCAAATCTGATGAAGAAATTCCACACCCCTGGCCCAGGAATACCAATTCAGCGTGTTCGGTCGGCTGCTGGCATGGTACAGATAAACAGGTCGGCTGTCGGTCGGTATAGTGGACTATACCGACCGACAGACAACCTGTTTACCGGTACCATGCTGGCAGCCGACCGAAATCGCAGAATCGCTATTTCCTTGCAATCAATAGAAAAGTAAATGTTTGATGGCGAAATAAGTGAATCAGAAAAAGAAGATTTCAGTATTTACAAAAGGACACGAAGAAGTGCAAGGACCAGTGTAGATCAATTTGGTTCAGTTAAAATCAACAATTGACTAGTCCACACGAAACGGTAACACTTTTGTCAGTGACGGTCTTACCAAACTTATCCTTGTTCATGAGACAATTAATGGGAAGACAACCGTTCAATATAGTATATTGCTGTCGAACTGAACCAATAACCCGTTCCACATGTATTCTTGAGTGGGCAAGTTTACGCGTTGATTCCACGTCCAGAGGGGATAGCTGATCACGACCTTTCGTAAATGCTAGAATCTTCACTTCTGCAGCTACCGAGCCAACACTGTCCTTGACATCAAATCCTCTGTCCGCCAACATTAAATCCCCAGGTAATAACTTGGACAGGAATCACTGTTCTCTGTCACAAACTTGTCACTCACACGACCACCCCATGCTTTCGATATGAAGGACACGCTGCCCTGAGGAGTAATTCTAATTAGAAATTTCACAGTGTGGTGGTGTTTGTATGAAGACCAGGTTTCTGCTCTGGCTTTCAAACGACTTGGTTTCTCAATAAATACCTCAAAACAATCAATTATCACTGCACACCTGTGGCCGAAGTATTTCCTAAGTTCCATTGGCATGGTTTTTCTCAATGTCTCACGCTCTGGCCATCTTATGAGTTTCTTTAGCCGCTTGTACATACAGTCAATTGTCCGTGTAAAAAAGTCTAGATATTGTTGATTGAGTAGTGTCAAATTCATACGTAAGAAAGAGATTTGACAAATTTAGTCGCAATTTCACTAATGTCAATATCAGTACCTTGAATTTGGGCATGACCAGACTGGATGGCAGGTGAGGCTCCAGAAAATTAAACAATATAGATAGAACTGTGAATGATGGTAATCCTGTTAAATGTTTCACCTTCTCGTCATTACCCTTAAAATAACTTGCAGTGAATTTAGTTTCCAAATGGGCCACTTTTTCCTTCAGCTCTCCATTCTCTGTACGCAGTTCCTGCAGCTCCAGCGACACAGCCTCCATGAGTGGACCATCAACATCAGTCTGTGACTGAACGCCGTCTTCATCAACGCTGTCACCCATATCCATACCCGTCTCAGTGTGATCAGGTCCAACAATAGTTGTGGATTCAGCTGGCTTCCTTCTCTTCTTTTCCTGCTGCCGATCATATCTTGATGTATACTGAGCAAAACTAGAAACGTCCCTCCATGTTTAAGGAAAGATTCATCAAAAACCAAAAGGGTTACTTTTAAAAATCAAAATGGAAAAACAAGTTCATTCATTTCTGTATCAAAGTCAATAAATTGCATTTGGATATCTTGTTAAATATTCGAGAGATAACCGGCTAAGGGCGATAGGGGTCAAAATCAAAAATCACAAAAACTCAGAAATGTGTTACTTAATGTTTAGAGATGGAATTTCAATAAGTAATGTGGCAAATTCAGTAAATCTCGTTAGTACCGAGTGTGGCCACCATTTGCATGAATGCATGCAATGATCCTACGCCGCATCGACGTGACGTAACGCAATACCAGTGCGTTGGGCAAATTCCTCCATTCCCGTTGTAATGCCCGTGTAAGATCGCGAACATTGTCAATCTGATGGTTAGCTCGTGCTTTGCGGCCCAGCTCATCCCATATGTGCTCAATGGGATTGAGATCCGGGGAGACCGCGGGCCATGGCATGACGTCGACGTTGTTTTGCTGTAAGTATTGAGTGGTGACCCTGGCTACGTGAGGGCGGGCATTGTCGTGCATCGATGTCACACCAGGACCATGCTGACGGATAAATGGTAAGGCATGTGCATTTAGCACATCTCCAACATAACGTTGTGCATTGATGTTGCCCTGTACAACAACCAAATCTGTCTTCCGGTTTCCCATGATCCCACCCCAGACCATTACGCTCCCTCCCCCAAACCTGTTCTTCTCAACAATGCAACAATCGGTGAATCTTTCATTTTTACGCCTGTATACCCGTAATCTTCCGTCAGCATAACTAACTGTGAACCGAGATTCATCGGTGAACAAAACTCGGTTCCAGTCAGCCCTTCTCCAGTTCAGATAACGTCGCGCCCATAACAGTCTGGCAGCACGGTGACGTTGGGTCATTATCTGACCAGTGTACGGGCGGCGTGCCCGGATTGGTTGGGCGTTACGACGTAACCGGTTGCGAATGGTCTGCCCTGTGACACCGTATCGCCTAGCAGTGACTGTGGCTGCCAATCGACGTTGACGTAAGTGCGTCAACGTAATGTAACGATCGGCTCTAGCCGTCGTTACACGAGGCCTACCAGGTCGCTGCCGGTCGTGAACAGCCCCAGTCTGCTGGTACCGGGCTGCAAGACGATCAATCGTCTTCCGACAGCAACCAAACCGAGGCGCGACCGCCCTGGCGGCCATCCCACCCGCAAGCATCCCAATTGCCTGATTTCGCTCGTTTTCGGAAAGCCGTGGCATATCGAAAACAGTGAAAAATTAAAAAAGTTTTTTAATTTTCCGAATAGCCCCTATCGCATGAATGGTACGACATGAACTGAATCACCTTATCGATGACAAGTATAGCGTGCACGTGCAAAAAGTGGAAATCAACGTTCCGGTCACTGGCCGCTATGTAAACCGTGTGTATCGGCTAAACTCTACACGATCGTATTCTGAACATCGCCACGGTTTAAAATACATGTACTTTGAAAATGTGGTACATACATAGACAGAGCTACACCGGCTATAAAACAGGGACGTTTCTAGTTTTGTTGAGTATAGATGGTGCTCGCTTTTGTCCGCCCAGATTAACTGATGGTGCCCAGTTTGGGTTAAGATGGTCATACAACTCTGCCTTCTTTCCTGAAACATATACATGATATATATTAAAAACAAATAAATACATGTGTACTTGTCGGATATTGTAACTTTGCACATTACAATATAATAACTTATTTTTATTATTTCTTCTCGGAAGTATATGTTGCATACACCATCTGAACATTCTTGCGGAGACGGTTCAGATGAGTGGTCACAACATTTATATGCATTTTTGATGAGAAATAAAAAAGAAAAGTAGTACTCTAAGTCATATGAAATATCACTGAAATATTGACAATTTATGACAAATTTTATACATATGACATGCGCCATGTGATTTTGCATGTACAAACATGTGCGCACTTTGATGAAAAATATTTACAAAATTTACAATATCTTTCATAAATTACATTGAATGGTGACAACATGGTGACATTCTGCATTTGCTCTGAGAATTTCATCAACGTTTGGCATGATTTACAGTAAATATCGCAAAATCTGTAAACATTTTTCATGAAATTCCACACAAACTGCAATTTTTTATTGTCTGAGGTCCATCAAAATACACCATCTCGCACGTCTTAAGCATGTTAAGTACAGTGACAGCACGGGTGTCAAACATTATAATTCAGTGGGTGGCCGCAGGGCTCCAGATAAGGAATTAGTAATTGAGTAGTGTTACTCCATCAGTTCTGAAGCAATTGGGTATTTAAAAATGTTAACAGACAGCAATTATTGAATAGTTTGTTTCCAAATGAAAACATATCTTGGCATTTCATTAGAATTGTCTCCTTGGATGTGTTTTCATGGAAAAATATGCTATATTGTGGTCTGTTTATTGTCTTCTGCAGCATGATAAAGGTACCACAATTGTGCTAATTGCTTTTTGATACTCACTATTTTTGATTTCAATTGGGTTATTGGCAATTTTAATGGGGGTATTTACGCAAATACGCAGCTTATATACAAATACGCAGCAAATACGTTCTGATTTTGGTATTCCCCCGCCAGGATTACTGTAATAACCCGAACTATTGGGACAATAGTAGGTGCTTCCCAACACAATTTGTATCCTAACAGGGCACCAGATAAGGAATTAGTAATTGAGTATTGTCAGAGCTCCAGATAAGGAATTAGTAATTGAGTATTGTTACTCCATCAGTTCTGAAGCAATTGGGTATTTCAAAATTTTAATTGGGTAAAATTAAATCACACTACTGTTTACACATCAACAGACATCAATTATTGAATAGTTTGTTCAGAAATGAAAACATATCTTGGCATTTCATTAGAATTGTCTCCTTGGATGTGTTTTCATGGGAAAATAAGAAAAATATGCTATATTGTGGTCTGTTTATTGTTTTCTGCAGCATGATAAATGTACCACAATTGTTCTCATTGCTTTTTGATACTCACTACTTCTGATTTCAATTGGGTTTTTGGCAATTTTAATTGGGTATTTACGCAAATACTGAGCTTATCTGGAGCATTGATTGTTACTGCATCATTTCTGAAGCAATTGGGTATTTCAAAATTGTAATGGGGTAAACTTAAATAACACTACTGTTTACACATTAACAGACAGAAATTATTGAATAGTTTGCTTCGAAATGAAAACATATCTTGGCATTTCATTAGAATTGTCTCCTTGGTGACAATTCTAATGAAATACCAAGATGTGTTTTCATGGAAAAATAAGAAAAATATGCTATATTGATGGCCTGTTTATTGTTTTCTGCAACATGATAAAGGTACCACAAGTGATCTCATTGCTTGTTGATACTCACAGTCACTACTTCTGATTTCAATTGGGTTTTTGGCAATTTTAATTGGGTATTTAAGCAAATACGGAGCTTATCTGGAGCTCTGGATGGGGTTCACACACAATATAATGATTACACCAGCTTACATTGTCTCACCAGCTGACAAGTAGAACTATCGGATTATTTATACTATCAAGGACTTACCATTGACACCCGAACATTTTGGATATTCTTGTGCCCAAATTCTTGTCCAATAATTTCTAGCCAGAAATTCACGTGTCCGATCCGAACTCAGTTTCTCGCATTCCACACCTTGATTTGTGATTACTGCAGGCAATCTATACTATTCCAGTGTCCTTTCGCGATCTTTACGATGACTATATCCGTATATAGAACACTTCACAGCCACTAACTAACTGAATTTAGGTCAAACTTCGACGTGTTTTGATTTGTGTATCGAGATATTGGAACATGGCGGAGCTTCCGGTTTGTGACGTCAAAACTTTATTCATAGCCAATTTGCAAACCGCCGAACTCTTGTAGTTAAAACGTTAATTTATTCCCAAATTGTGTTATTTCGCTATATTTAAAGTTTTAAACAGAGATAATGGCCAAAAATGAAAAATTTCCGGTTGATGTAGTTTGGAAGTGATACAACATATTTCGCGTTTGTAGATTACCGAATATAGGAGAAAAGGGTGATTACAAACTTTTTCACAAACCGATGGATAACCAACATATAGCCGATCTATAAATAGATCGGCTAATAACGATCTATAAATAGATCGGCTAATAACGATCTATAAATAGATCGGCTAATAATAATAGCATTGATCGGGGTTTTTTCGCGATGTTATATACCGCGTTCGTGCAATTTCGATATGATTTATTGATTTAATATGAATCTAGCGAGTCCGTTCCTATCTTTTAAAGGCACTTCGTCTCATATATGCATAGAAAGTGATGAAACAGATTAGGAAACGAGATGCATGTTAGGCCCGCATGTCGCGCCCGCCGAGGCTTTGATAGTATACCGAAAAACTTTAAACAAAAACAAGAAATGCGTCTGTCGAACGGGGATACCATCTGCAGCATATTTGAGAAACTGTGACAAAGTGGTTAACCGAAATTTGAGAAACTGTGACAAAGTGGTTAACCGAAAAGTGTGACGGACGGACAGACGGATGGACGGACAGACGGTCGGTCCAGACAATATATGCCACCCGTTTCTTCGAAACCCGGTGGCATAAAAACAACTTTAACCCGGATGCACGTACGTATGTATGGACGTACGGATTTACGCCAATGTGCCGAATATATCGCGCTGCTGTCCGCAAGCGGGCGCGACAAAAATAGTTTAATTTTAGATTTGTTTAATCGGAGATATCGTATTTCTCGACCCAATTGTACCTGTAAGTCGCCTAGAAAAAAATCAGTGATTGGTAAAACATGTTTATAATACTGAGAAATAACTAGCATTTGCAACGTATGTATAAAGAAAATGCTAAGTTGTGCCAAACCAATTTATCTCCCCTGTTTACCACTGTTTTATAGTACAATGTACATGTATGTACTTGAATATAACGCATGTTTCGTTTTGGGAAATGTCATCAAATAAAATGGTGCGATTGACTGATATGTTCCATTTACTGTGCATGAAAGGAAAATCCACATATTCCGTGTATATCTGACACACCATATGAGACACCGTCCCGTTAAGGTTGGATTCATAGAAGATAAGCATAACGTCCCATCCTCCGGTAAACGAAGGTAAAACACTAATCTTATCAAACAAATACACATCAGCTACAGACGGTACGGGAGTAGATGCAAGATGGGTTACCGACCTTGGAAATTCATGAGTAACTTCTCTCAGGACAACTTGCAGGCATCATAAATAAACTAGATGGCCGCGGCCTGCATGTCGCGCCTTGTGGCGAGGCATGGACACTAAAAAAAAAGATATAGTATAAGGAAAAACTTTAACCAAAAAACTTAACCAAAAACTTTAACCGGACACACGTACGTACGTACGTACGTACGTACGCCAAAGTGCCGACTATATCGCGCTTTCCGCAAGCGGGCGCGAACAAAATTTAACCAAAAACTTCAAAGTAATTTGACCTTGACATTGGGCACAGGGGCCGCGCGGAAGGGGGTGTAGAATGAAAATATAGATGATGATAAACACCCATGTGAAGTTTCAAGGTAATGGGCAAAGCAGTTGCAGAGAAATAGTATAACGAAAAACTTTAACCAAAAAACTTAACCAAAAACTTTAACCCAAAAACTTAACTAAAAAACTTAACCAAAAACTTTAACCAAAAAACTTCAAAGTAATTTGACCTTGACATTGGGCACAGGGGCCGCACGGGAGGGGGGTAGAATGAAAATATAGATGATGATAAACACCCATGTGAAGTTTCAAGGTAATGGGCAAAGCAGTTGCAGAGATATAGTATAACAAAAAACTTTACCAAAAAAACTTAACCAAAAAACTTAGCCAAAAAACTTAACCAAAAACTTTAACCAAAAAACTTAACCAAAAACTTCAAAGTAATTTGACCTTGACATTGGGCACAGGGGCCGCACGGGAGGGGGGTAGAATGAAAATGAAAATATAGATGATGATAAAACACCTCCGTGAAGTTTCAAGGTAATGTGCAAAGCAGTTGCAGAGATATAGTATAACGAAAAACTTTAACCAAAAAACTTAACCAAAAAACTTAACCAAAAACTTTAACCAAAGAACTTAACCAAAAACTTCAAAGTAATTTGACCTTGACATTGGGCACAGGGGCCGCACGGGAGGGGGGTAGAATGAAAATATAGATGATAAACACCCATGTGAAGTTTCAAGGTAATGGGCAAAGCAGTTACAGAGATATAGTATAACGAAAAACTTTAACCAAAAAACTTAACCAAAAACTTTAAACAAAAAACTTAACCAAAAAACTTAACCAAAAACTTTAACCAAAGAACTTAACCAAAAACTTTAACCAAAAAACTTAACCAAACTTAACCAAAAACTTTAACCGGACACACGTACGTACGTACGTACGTACGCCAAAGTGCCGACTATATCGCGCTGTCCGCAAGCGGGCGCGACAATAAAATACTCCGACAATTCTAACCACAGGTCAACAACCCGTAGTAAGGATGGTAAAACATATTTCTGTTTAGAAACAAGTGTGGGGAGAGGGGGTTCAGAGCTAGGTGTATTTTAAAGGGCGTTACTTGTGATTTATACTACAGTTTGTTACACGTTTTGCTGCCGACAAACTTTTACCTATTAAATCGGACTAAAAAATATGTAAGTACTTTTTCATCAATAACAAAAAGGTCACCCTGCCTGAAATCCAAAATATTTATTTTATGAAAGTCCATCGAATATTGATATTATTGTCTAAAAAAGATTTTCCTATGGGAATGTAACACGGGACAAAAAGGAGGTGCAACAACGGGCAGAGTCGAAACAAGAAAACAGTTGGAAATTGACTCCGAAACCTGGTTAGATAGCTTTAGTTAAGCGGATTCGTCTCAATATAGGGTCGAATCGTGCACTTTATGATAAAAGCATGAAACTTGGCATACTTGTTCTAAAACATATTTGGGATTTTTTAAGGATTGGAGGCATTCTGGATCCCGTCCATAGCGATCATGGCGGCCATTTTTCAAAATGGCCGCCACTTTTTTTTCTATATTACGGTATCTTGATAAAAACAATTACATACTGTATGAAAGTATCAATTTTAATTCATGAAATCGCTAAATGAACACCACTAATAATCTTCAGGATCATTCTGAATGTCTGCTGATGTTATTGTGGCGGCCATTTTCAAAATGGCCACCAAATACATATTTTTATTATGCCAAAAACATATTTTTTACTATAAAACCATGACACAAAACTATTTAATACTACATAGACGTGTCAGTTTACTTCAACCAACCACTAGAGGAACATTAGTAATACATATGGATGTCCTCTGTCGTGATAATGGCAGCCATACATTTAAAATGGCTGCCAAAACATATTCTCTTATTATTAGCAAATAACGCAAAACAATTCAATACTGTATACCACGTCATTTCACGTCATTAAGTCACTAACTGAAGACAACTAATACATTTCTGGATAATTCTGGATGTCTTCTGATGTGAACATGGTGAACATTTTCAAAATGGCCGCCAAAACATCTCGTATTATGCCAGAAACCATCCAGTTATTACGAAAACGTGTCACTAACAATTATTGGTGTCCTATGTGGTGGTAATTGCAGCCATAACATGTATTATGACATAAAGCTATTCAAATATGACTTCAATAATTCACTACATGACGACAATAATGATGATTATTAAATACACCAATGCTATGTTGTGATGTCCAAGGTTTGGAAGTCAATTTGTGGTACCAGTAATTCAAACAAAAGAAAATGTTCATCCTTTTAGCAATGCTCACCATTCAGTGGTACATTCACAAACAATTGTCAGGAAAATTCTGTGGTACACTCACTGCTGATGCTGATCACAATGATCTTGAACGGTACAAATATCAAGGACCGGACAAATTACATGTCACAATCAGCATTGTCCATATCACAATTGTTGACATATAACAGCAGTGTTCGTCGGCGTCAACATGCATCGTCGGAAACCAGACATATCGAAGAACGAGAGACGCCACTTCCACTATTTCTTGGTGCATTCGTACATTCTCGGACTCGATCCAAGGATCTAGTGGACACACTTTACAGGTTAGGATTGTCTGTGTCATATGACCGTGTGCTTTCCATGTCTGCCGATTTAGGCAACTCCTATATTAGGCACTTTGAACGTGTTGGCACAGTATGTCCCCCTACACTAAACATTGGTGTATTCACAACATCAGCAGTCGAAAATATTGACCATGATCCCACAGCAACTAGTGCACACAGTTCATTTCATGGTACTGGTATTTCATTGTTTCAGCATCCTGATATTGATGCATGTGGAGTTAAGCAAACTTCTGTTCCTACCACAACACGTACTAAGAAGGTCCAAATGCTACCACAAAGCTACACACTTGTGCCAGTGATTCCAACAAAAGTGAACGATCCTCCTGTCCCAGTGATAAGTGATATTGTCCAATCTGATGGCGGTTTGATGGAAGAGGCAGTGACAGAAGAATGCAGATGGTGTGATAATATCAGCCAGATCGTGGACACCAACAATGATGGTGATGCAGAAGACATGCACATATCTTGGGCTGCATATCATGCTTCAAAGGTAGAATGCGACGACCAAGGCCCAACTGCTGTCAGTGCACTGTTACCACTCTTTCCGGATGACTCGAAGTCAGTCGCAATGATTCATCATTCCATGGATGTAGTGAAAAAGGCAGTAACAATTCTCAATCCTGGACAAATTCCTGTTATTGCGTGTGACCAGCCATTGTACAGACTGGCAAAACAGATTCAGTGGCTATGGCCAGAAACATATGGAGAAGATGTATTTGTCGTCATGTTGGGCGGCCTACACATCAAGATGACATTGCTGAAATCACTTGGTGATCTCTTGGATGGCAGTGGCTGGACGTCTGCCATTGTGCAAGCTGAGATAGCTACGTCAGGAACTGCCGACTCATTCTTGAAAGCAGCACACGTGAAAAGAACCTGCCGTGCGCACCAATTGACCGCTTGCGCATTGTACAAGCTTCGACAAGAATCATTCGCAGCATACCAAGTGTCTCAACAAGAAACTGATGTTGAACCATTTAACGAATGGTGCAAGCGGAGAGCAGCACAATGTCCACAATTCTATTTCTGGCAGCTTATTATCAAGATAGAGTTAGAGGTACTCGCATGGGACAGATCAATTCATGCTGGCAACTTCCTCTTGTATGTCGATGCCCTATCTCGTTTGGAATGGCTTTTTCATGCACTTGACCACTACAATTATGCACGTGCTGTGGCAATTCATCTACGAGACATGGTCATGTTACAGAACACGCATCCAGACGTATATGAGGCATTCTGTGTGGGTAAGTTCACCGTAAACAAGACACGTCGGCCGTTTTCCAGGATGTCCTTAGATGAAAGCCATGAACAGAATAATGCATGTGTGAAAGCTGATGGAGGAGCAATTGGTCTAACAGAGAAGCCAGCAGCACATCTGAGGTGGATGGTGGCTGGACCAGAGATGGCTAAGGTTGTTGGGGAGTTTCTCTGTGAAAGTCATTTCCATCTTCACTGTCCGACTATGAAAAACTGAGACAGGGTACAAAGTTCGACCTGCTACAGTGCCTGGAAGACCTGGTACCGGAAAGCGATGAAACATGTATCGCTGATCCTGAGGTTGACATGGTGGTTGTTGACGGTGCAGCTATCGTCAATATGATCAAGCCTGGTGCATCAGCAGAAACATTCAACGACTACTTAAATGAATTTATGAACTACATTCGGAGGCAATTTACAGGCGCTGTTCACCGTGTCGATGTAGTATTCGACGTTTACAAAGCGAATAGTCTAAAGGCAGGCACTCGAAAGAGCAGAGGAAAGGGAATACGAGTCAGAGTTAATGGAACAAAGAAACTTCCTGGAAATTGGTCAAATTTTCTACGGGAAGACGGAAACAAGACAGAACTATTTTGTCTAATAAGTGAGCGTATAGTTGGTGAGAACTTTCCAGGACTGGTAATTGTGACCAACGGAGAAGATATGCATTGTTCCGAGACAATTGATTGTACATGGATGGCTCCCTGCACACACGAGGAGGCGGACACCAGAAGGCTGTTACATGCTGCAGATGGTGCCAGACAAGGTTGTACACTTATATCGATTCGAACAGTTGACACAGACGTTGTAGTACTTGCTGCCAGTCTTGTCAGTAAGATAGGATGTGAACAACTTAGTGCAGCGTTCGGCACAGGAACGTATTTCCGCTATCTCGATATAACCCGAATGTCACTGGCGCTGGGCAATGGCAGGTGCAAAGCTTTGCCTGCATTCCATGCCCTCACTGGCTGCGACACCACATCTAGTTTCGCTGGAAGAGGAAAACGCACAGCGTGGTCAACATGGAATACATTCGTCGATGTCACGCCAGCATTGTGTGCACTTACACCAACACCTGGTACTACAATAAACCTTCTTCCAATGATTGAGCGATACATTGTGTTAATGTATGATCGCGGAAGCTCTGACGACACTGTGAACTGTGCCATGAAGACCCTGTTCATACAGAAAAGCAGGGAGCTAGAGAATATACCACCTACACAAGATGCTCTAAGCCAACACCTTCGCAGGGTGGCTTTCTAGGCTGGCCACGTATGGGGCCAGGCCCTAGTTCCATCCCCACATTTGCCTAGCTCAGCAGACTTCAGATGGACACGGAAGAATGAATCTGGTGAGTGGGAAATCAAGTGGATGAACCTTCCACCTGCCGGCACAGCATGCCGTGCTGTGATCAAGTGTGGATGTGCTTCAGTTTGCAGAGGACGATGCAAATGTCGGAAAGAGAATTTGCCCTGCACATCCCTGTGCAAGTGTGGTGGCTGTGAACGTGATGGCTAGTATGCAATCAGATTCGGTGGCATTCAACACTAAGTAATCATTATATGCATACAGTAACATAATTTGTGAAAGTACGTGTGGGGTCACCAGTCAGTAACTGATACTGATATGAAGCGTTGAACTTTTATAAACTGCTTTTATAATGTTACTAAAAGGAGGAACATTTTCTTTTGTTTGAATTACTGGTACCACAAATTGACTTCCAAACCTTGGACATCACAACATAACATTGGTGTATTTAATAATCATCATTATTGTCGTCATGTAGTGAATTATTGAAGTCATATTTGAATAGCTTTGTCATAATACATGTTATGGCTGCAATTACCACCACATAGGACACCAATAGTTGTTAGTGACATGTTTTCGTAATAACTGGATGGTTTCTGGCATAATACAAGATGTTTTGGCGGCCATTTTGAAAATGTTTACCATGTTCACATCAGAAGACATCCAGAATTATCCAGAAAAGTATTAGTTGTCTTCAGTTAGTGACTTAATGACGTGAAATGACGTGGTATACAGTATTGAATTGTTTTGCGTTATTTGCTAATAATAAGAGAATATGTTTTGGCGGCCATTTTAAATGTATGGCTGCCATTATCACGACAGAGGACATCCATATTTATTACTAATGTTCCTCTAGAGTGGTTGGTTGAAGTAATAAACTGACACGTCTATGTAGTATTAAATAGTTTTGTGTCATGGTTTTATAGTAAAAATATGTTTTTGGCATAATAAAAATATGTATTTGGCGGCCATTTTGAAAATGGCCGCCATAATAACATCAGCAGACCTTCAGAATGATCCTGAAGATTATTAGTGGTGTTCATTTAGCGATTTCATGAATTAAAATTGATACTTTCATACAGTATGTAATTGTTTTTATCAAGATACCTTAATATAGAAAAAAAAGTGGCGGCCATGATCGCTATGGACGAGATCCAGAATGCCTCCAATCTTTAAAAAATCCCAAATATGTTTCAGAACAAGTATGCCAAGTTTCATACTTTTATCATAAAGTGCTGGACTACTTGGAAATGAGGTAACTAAGAAAAGTTAAATTTTGAAAATCAGTTCACAAATTCCTTTTTTCTCTCCGAAAAAATGTATATTTTTAGCCCATATTAAATTCCCATAAAAATATTTTTAGCAATAAAATCAATATTTTATGGAATTTCATCAAATAAAAAAAATTGGGGAGTGACTTTTTTGTTATTGATCAAAACAATACTTACATTCAAATATTTTTTAATTTAATGTGCTTAATAGCCAAAGGTTCGTCGGCAGCAAAACGTGGAACAGACAGTAAGTTAAATAACCCATCGTTTCAACACCTTGGCTACAATGTACAAGCACTGGTAACAACAATCGTGTGGTCATTGTAAGTTTAGTATTTTATTGTAAACAACAACAACAACACATTCATGACTACTTAAAAAGTGCAGCACTAACACATGAATGTGGATTTCATAAGACTGTACAAATTACATGTGACCAGCAACACAATAGCGGACCAAGGTTGCGGGAAGTAACTCTGCAGAGTATTACTTCCCGCAACTATAAATGCATTAAATTATATTAAATAGTATCTGTAAATTAAACCAAAATTAGTTAATGAATGTTTTTTACCCAATGTTACACGTGTTTTTATTCACTGACTGAAACCTGTATGTGTATTTAATGCATTTAAAGACATTGGTCCGTTACTTCAACCTGTGATCGCTAAAGCCAAAGATGGCACTTATTAATTGTGCGATCAGCAATGAATGGCCTTTTTGTGGAATTTATCGGGTTTATATCCCCGATAAATTCAACAAAAATGCCATTCATTCCTTATAATTCGAGCATTTGAAATAATTTCATCAAGAAAATGTGTTTATTTTCCGTTTTCTTAAAAATTATTTTATCTGCGCCTCACGGTTACGGAAAGTAGTTCGGCGTGGGAGTTTACTGGGATATACATTTTGGACATAGACTTGCTACGAGAGCCAATCAAATGTTAGGGAATTGAGTAAATATTTTTGTAATGAAATTGTTACTTCCGTGTCTCCTCACACGCGTGGGCTAGATATCTAGATCATGAGCTACACTGATCAAAGCCCCAATAGCTAGGTTGGCGCTATTGTTAGCCCAGTAGCCATTTTCATGCTGAGGCGTCATTATGTTTGCGGAAAATCCTAAACATTTTCCTTCTATGCGCTCAGAAGGAAATGTCGCGACCACCATTTGAACCGTCTCGTCGAGACGGTTCAAATGAGTGGTCACAACTTGCATTGAGAAATAACAAAACTAAAGATGTGTTCTGAAAGTAATGGGCTAACATAGCTATTTCGCTACTACATGTAATATTTCAGAAATATATATTTTGGCTACTAAGAATTTCAGAAATTATTTGAAAAATTACTATGTGTTTATAAATATTGGAGCAAATGTAAAATACTATTGTCTTTTTTTTTCATTTTATCAGTCCATTTTGGCTGCTAATTTGAAAATCGTATGCCAACCTAGCAATAGGCGAGGTTTCCCTATGAGCGGGATACATAATGTGGGCCGCTTCATGAGATTTCTCTGTCTACCTATAAAGCACGTGTGCGAATGCATTCAGAATGTACTATAACATTTGTGTCAATATATTTTAAAGTGCCGTCAAACTATGTTTTATAGAGAAAGACAACAAAATACAAAATCACACACCAGACAGAAATGTACTGTTCCCGCATTCTAAGGGGGTAATGACAGAACACAGCGGATCACTGACAGCCCTGATGAGCCATGAAATATAACATCTCTAAATGCCTATTAATATATATCCTTTAAAGGTGCATGTCCACTCAGTAGGCACAAACTATTCTTTATATCAGAGCCATCATCTGAGGCATTTTCTGTCAAAATAAACAGTCATTCACCATTACCCCACGTATTGATTGGCATTATTATACATTTTATATCAGACGTAACTGTCCACACTGATATCACACCATACCGATAACCGCGCTTCCTTAAAATGTTAACGGACATTACTATTTATACTCTATATTTATTTTTTTATGTGCAATTATTATACTTTATGATCTGTCGAAAATAGAATTTGTTCAGGTCTGCATTTAATGAGTATAAATAATTAAAAACTATCATGCCTCATTTGCATATGAAAATAGCCTGATACCACCGCGCGTCACTATCAGTAAAATAAATATTACTAAATGATTATATATGTATAGCGGCGACTCGTAATCTTTAGAACTGATGGAATAGTGACACAATTGTATACTTATTTATTTAATTCCTATAAAGAACAGTTGGTGCCTACTGAGTGGGCATGTACCTTTAAAGGCACTGGATCTCAGATGATGCCTCAGTAAATGGCACATAAATCATAAATCAATAGCACCATTTCATTTCATCACATTCCCATTCATTCATTCGGCTTATATTTAAGGGTGGAACTGGCTCGAACACCTTCCATACCCGGTTCACATTCCCAAAAACATGACCTATTTGCAAGTGCATGTACTATCAGAATGAGATAAGCAGGGGAGATAATTCGACATGGCATAATTTAACATTTTCTCTGTACATGCACCAGTAAGGAAAAATTACAAACTGTCTTTATATTTTGTTGTGAAATGATAATACTATATCAAATGTAGAAAGAAGTTCCCATTATAGACGTTTGTCTAATTAATTTAAATAAAATAATTTAGTAACCATCAATTGAAAAACATGTTTATAATACTGAAAAATAACTAGCGTAGCAAACGCTAGTTATTTTTCAGTATTATAAACATGTTTTTAAATATATAATACAAAGCAACTTTTTAAAGCGACTTATATGTACAATTAGGTTCAGAAATACGATACAAATCTACACTTAAATTTGTTTTTTCATAATCTGTTTCATCACTTTCTATGGATATCTGAGACCCAGTGCCTTTAATGGCAGTTTATAGTTTTCATAGCATGTATTTCTCAGATTTTCTGCTGGTTTCGAAACATAACTAGGGAAATGTAACCAGGTTACCAGAACTGATATGCCTTATTCGCTTGTGTTGCTATGCTGGTCACAAACGCCATATAAGGTATGTTTTGTCAGCCGGTGACCTATGCATACAGGGATTCCGCTGGGGAAAATGAAAAATCGCCACTTCAAAAAAAATAAAAAATTTCGAAAAAAAAAAAAGATTTATTTTTTTATTTTTTATATTTTTGTTCGAAAATTGTAATTTTTTATCGCCAATTGTTTATTTTTATCGCCAATTGCGAAAGTGGCGATCGCCAGCGGAATCCCTGTACATATGGCTGTAACTGGAGAAATGGGGCTGATGGGAGTTGTGACTAGTGTGGCTCCTGATCAAATAGCACGTATACTCCTGTAACCTGATCGTGAACGATATTGCTTGGAGGTTTTTCATTGATGTAATGGCGAACAGTGCAGATCCTGATGAGACTGATCTGGATCTACACTGGTCGCAAAATTTATTCAGTCACAGACACATATAATCAGGACGAATTACCATGTGTAGCTAAGCAGTATGAGCAAGGTGACATTACTGATCTAGCAGGATTTCATATGTATATTTCGACACAATCCGTCTGACAAAGGGCACGTTACCACAACTGGTTCATTCCTTAGTGCATATTTCACAAACAGTGTATACTTTGGTCTGACTGTAAGCTGGTCGCACATTATATATAATAAGCCCATGTTTTGACTGATTACGTCATGTATGTACAGCTAATACCAGAAAAATGTCATATAAATGTACATGTATTTCAATCAGCAAAACACGTGATATGATGCCTTGTAACGATGTATTTAGCTACTAGTATATATCAGGTAACGAGCTTTGTATTAGCCGAATACGCACTGACTGATAACATAATGTCGTATCAGGCATTGACCTGATACGAATATCCGGGTTACAAAGAATTGAAAATTGACGTTTCACTGGTCGAACTGCGTCACATGACGTTACCGAATGATGTAATTGTAATGACGCAACATAAACAGGTCCACGTTCTTTTCAACGAAAACCACGTCATAATTGCTCATTCTGTAGGTAAAACGTTACCGGATAAAAAAAGGTCCATGCAAGTGTGTTTTGATATCAAATTTGTCAGGCTCGACTCGGAGACGGTAGGGATTCCTCGGCGAGCCTCGGAATTCCTACGCGTTTCCTAGCCTTGCCTGATAAACTTCATATCAAAATATACTAACCTGGAATTCTCTGTAAGCCCACATGGGGCCACTGTGAGTGTCAAGTTGGTGCACATTGGGCACTTCGACATACGCAAAAGTGATGTTCAAATGACACCACATTGGTGGACCACTGAAGACTAGATCGTCATATATCCCGCTATGTTCGCTGCCTGCACAGATACCAACTCGTCAGTAGATGTAGTTGTATAGTCATGGCCGCCGACAGCTCCGGCGGACCCACAGGTACTCGCAGAACTGTTGTCCCTCCACCCCGCCTCCCGTCGATGCCTCCACAGTGAAACTAGTGTTCAACAACCGCTGGAACACCTGCACCGAGTTCAGCTTGCAGAACCCGTTCAGCGGGAACCTGATCACGAAACGATTGTCCAAGTTAAAGCCGGAGTTACGTGAGTCCATCAGCGCCGAACTGAGCTCCGGGAACACCTCCTCGATGAGACTTCGGTCGGCGCTCAGCGAGATCCGCTCGCCCAGGTCGGGGCTGAGGCTCACCGCGATACAGTCGCAGAATCCAGTCGCGTTCACCGCAGCGCTAGAGGAGTTTATGCTGGGGACCGGCGGGTCGGGTTTCTCGCGCTTGACGTGGCGGCCTCGGCGGAGGATATCCACCTCCCGAACCAGACCCTGGATGTCGTAGAACCTGGCCTCCTCGTACAGCTGGTCCAGCTCGCAGAACGTGTCCGGTAACACGAGCTTACCTTTAACAGGAAAATAATATTTTATGTTGGTGATACACAATGTTGCTGACTTAAAAACCTGACTATTTCCCTTATTTCTCGCTAGTAGTACTAGTATACATGTATATTGTTACCACTCATATTGTTCTAAGACGGTTCAAATGAGTGGTAACAACATATACTTTTGTCAAGAAATATGCAAATTTAGATTTTTGTTGTGTGTAGAAAATTTAGCGAATCAAGCGTAAACTACTTAACACAGAAAATACGCATATTTTCGGCACAAAATGATGTGATACTGATTACATGTTTCAACAATACGCCTCCAGTCATATTTTAACCGCCATGACAAACAAATGTGTTCAATACATGTCTGACCAGTATAACCCCTGGTCAGCTATCAGCCCTGCAGCCATACGATACAAAAATGTCACTGCCAGACACCGTGGCTGTTTGCCGACTTATTGTATGTGAACATTGAAGCTGATCAGATTGCGTGGATTCGCAGGCTGGTCGGCGGCTAAACTGTTCGTAAACTCCATATGAAATGTTACATGCCCCAACGTATATACTATTGTAAGACATAATCTGATGGTGTTGTGGCATGATAATTGTAGCCGGAGGGAGGGTAAACACACTGCTTTTAAATGGGGCCTTCTTATGTTGTCCTGTGCCTGAGTTTGTAGCCAGCAAAACAAACCGTGTGTTTTATAATAGTATATATGGGAATATGACTGGCCGTAACATGATATCTGGTAGTGTGTCGATTGAGGGTTGGACGGTCGCTCGCTCGCTCGCTCGCTTGCCTGATTGTGTAATTGATTGGTTGATGTATTGGTTGATTGGTTGATCGATTGATTGTAACAAGGGCTCGTTATAAATAAGCTAATATCCTTGCTGGAAGCTTTGACAATACAATGAACACAAGTCGTCAGTGACCTTGACTTTGGTTGTTCAGACATGGGGTGTATGCGAAACAAAACACCATATAGATACACAGAATCAACACGAAAACAGCAACCAAGCATCCTTGACCGTGACCTTGAAGGACTGAAGCCCACATTCAATAGGGTTGTTCGCATGATTGATATGAATGTATGCATGTGACGCATTGGAATATCGGATATTATGGTAGTAGAATTATCGCCCGGAAACAAAGGTGTATACTGACAAAAACGGACTGGCGGACATGTAACTAGAATGTTACGTCTGTAACGCAGGGCGACTTACATGTGACACAGTTTAACACTTTCAACACCACAAGCCTGTATAGTGGTATTGGGACAAAGTGTAGATCCAGATGAGCCGGCTCGTGACGAGCCGTCGCCGTCTCATCAGGATCTGCACTTTTTGCAAGTAATTTTTTACAACAAAAACACCCCCTTTTCATAAATGGAGTAGTCTGAAAATCATTTTGTGATGATTGAATTGGTTGCAAAATTAGCATCACAAAATCCATTCCAATTACATAGGGTTTAAAGAGTTAAATCAGAACTGCACCGGTCAACCAACCCACCTGAGCGCATGTAGTTGAGGATGTAGCGGAAGAGTTTGCCGTCGCGGTCGATGAAGTAGTGCTGCTTCAGCGTGTCCAACACGATCGGCACGTTACCGTTGAACATCCGGGCAAGTCGCGAGTCCGGGAATCTGGAAGGTACATTACCGTCGACGGTTGGTAAGGACGTCGAGTCATGCACGGATACAGGCGCAGGATGGGGTGCGTGGCAGTCGCACGCCCCCGATACAATTTTCCATTTCCACATTTAAGCACACAGAATGCGCCATTTAAAGGTACATGCCCACTCAGTAGGCACAAAATGTTCTTTATAGGAATTCAATACGTGTATACTTGTGTCACTATTCCATCAGTTCTAAAAATTACGAGTGCCCGCTATATAGATATAATCATTTAGTAATATTTATTTTAGTGATAGTGACTCGCAGTGTATTAGGCTATTTTCATATGCAAATGAGGAAGGATATATTTTAGTTAGTTATACCAATTAACTGATTCACCTGAAAAAATAATATTTTCGACAGATTATAAAGTATGATAATTGCACATAAAACAATAAATACAGAGAAAGAATAATAATGTCCGTTAACATTTTAAGGAAACACGGATATCGCCCCTGATATCATCGTGGACATTTACGTCTGATATAATATGTATAATAATGCCAATCAATACGTGGGGTAATGGTGAATTAATGTTTATTTTGCCAGAAAATTTCTCAGATTATGTCTCTGATATAAAGAACAATTTGTGCCTACTGAGTGGGCATATACCTTTAACAGAATGATTTTCGAAATGTTCCCGGTGGTAACTCTGTAAAAGACTCCAGTATCGTCCGTAGCATTCTGCAGTTTACTGTTGAAATGATTATATGAGTAGTAGACCTTGAGCCAGCAATAACCACCCCCACCCCATGTGGGATTGTTGGTGAGTATGATTTTCGGATTATGTAGCCTATTGTATATCAAACCTGGTTGTCTGCGCTCAAAAAGCCGCTGGATGAACAAATAACGGCCATTTTTGCAAGATGGCCGAACATTATTTTCTTGTTTTAGTAAGAACTGCTAACTTTCAGTCTGATCAATTTTAAGCGGGTAAATTGCTATAATTAAGTCACAATTTGAATGTAAAATTATTTAGAATACATCTTACATTTAATTACATCAGCAATTGGCAATATATTTTAAAATGGCTGCCGAATAGGCTGTTTTACAACATTTTTTTCTGCGAGTCGTGTGTGTGCTGTTACGAACAATTATAGACATTCATAAACATTGCTTTCCCTCACAAATAAATGGAAAACGCAGGAGATAGTGATGCAATATCCTTCCACAATTAACAAAATAGTCAAAATGGCCGCCAAAATGTTCTTTCATGTACATATTACATGTATCCATACCAGTTTGATATACAAATCAAATCAGTTGACAACATATACATAGCCAGGTATACAATACTATAATTATATTTTCAAAATGGCCACCAAAATGATAATATTTCAATAGTGTTAACGATGAAACTGCAGTTTTCACTAATTAAACAACACTAACATTTTTTATGTAAAGAGTGTGATATCCTTTTTATTTTCAAAGACAAATACGGATATATTTCAATCAGTTTGAGTACTGAAAATAGTGTTTCCCAAATGGATTGACTGTTGACAAGGAATACATTGGTATTATTGGGCTGTCTAGTTAATGCGATTCGTAACGAGCACACTTCTTACAATTAAGCAAGAATGATGATCATTGGCCAAGGCAGTATGTAGTATGGTATGATGAATGGAATGTGTATGCTTATTGCAAACATGGATGGCTTTCTCCCACATTAAGGACCCTGCATATGTCGTCACATGTGCCAATAATTTAAATTAACCCTTGGTTGCGAGTTGAAAACACTGAACAATAAATACAATACATGGTTACGATATATAATTCATGCAGTCACTGGTGTAATCATTTCTATATTAAACACAACATGTGCTGTATTTATTTTTCTAATTAAACATTATTGAAACTAATACACCCAAAACTTAATCATATACAGTGTCACCATGACTGTCAGTTTCAAGATGACCATTGACATGGTTGCTTTTGCAATTAGGATGTGAAATTTACGGATCTATATATACTCTTTTAATACAGCATAACTTTCTTAAAATAGTTCATAAATACCCTTATCCCGAGGAGGTCCTACATGCGTTGAAACCAAAATGTGCTATCCCATGACATATACTCGAATACATGTCTCTGGTTGCTATAGTAATGGAAAATGATTGTCCATCAGCGGTGTAATACATTTTAAAGACAACCATAGGGATGATTGTTATGTGGAGTCAATTTCATATACGGATATAAGGTCGCAAAGGCATGTATATTAGCTAAAAACTGAGTGTAGTATGTATGTGCGAAACATGTACAGTGTAATTCTGCAGTCAGGAAATAAATGTACACATGGTATATGATTATAGAGTTTTGAGATCATTACAATGACATTACCTGTTGTCAAATAGAGAAATATATATTCCGATGGCACCAAGAGAGCCAGAAAAATACATCATTGAGGTACAATGCGACAGAAAACGCCTTCCACAAACCTGATTCTGACCGCCTGCGTAAATAGTTATAATGCCATGTATATAATAGTTCAATTGCATAGTAAAATCCAAATGTAATGTGTCTCGATAGAGACTATGTGATATTGTTTAGTTGAACAGTTTGATACATTGTATACTATGTTGTGGATATGTGTTTATCATTTATGGGAATTTAAACGTAGATTGGTGGTCCAATGAGTATGTGTGGCTACATGTGGTAACACATGAGCTTGTGTAATACAAATACTTTGACTGTTGTAAATTGATAAATTCGGGGATTTGGTGAATATGGGCACATCCTTTGTGTAATAGTATTGTCCTACTGATGTATTAGTTTCCATCTGGATCACCTTTGGAACAACAATACCACTAAATATGGTATCCTGTTGTATTCTGTAGTTATATGTATGTAGGTCAGATGTGCATACTTCTTAAACTGGACTAGATTGATTTTTGAATACCCCAGAATGGCTTTTTTTCAGACTACATACATTATAATATTGGCTTGTATATATAGTTATATAATTATATACATGAGCTTGGAGTACATATACATCTTCTTTTCAGAAGTCATATATAAGTTTAGCCACATTTGTCAAATATTGATTTCGTCACAGTATGAAATGCAAAGACTACATTTAAGCGATATACAATGTACATGTACTTGTATATTTGAAATCGTAATGATGCTGTTATCCGAATGCTATGCAGGTATATGCCAATCTGAACTATCACTAGTTGATTACAAACCTAGATCCTTTTTGGTTTTTGGTAATTTGACACAACAGGTGTAGAATAACACCGACTGTTAAAACATATTGGAGAAAGTAGTTTATGTATGCGTGCATAAACAACTATATGAATATAGTGGATATATTTGAAGAACACATATGCATGCTTTTAGAAAGATCATGCACCTTCAATTTCTTTGTTTGTATGAAAATTATGAAATGATATATCAAAATTACAGGTTATCAAATGCCATTATTATGAACTTCACTCAAACTTGGCACAGTTGTATAAAAAACATGAATATTATACAACTTGACCTTGGGTTAAGGGGTGTGCGGTGGACCTTGACATTGAGGTCAGTGGTGGAAGGTGGGTCGTGAATTTGCTATAGCATGATATAGCATATTAAGATGAATGCATGTATGTTTGTTTGTTTGTTTGTTTATTGGTGTTTAACGGCCTATCAACAGCTAAGGTCATGTAAGGCCGGGCAAACGGGTTCGATCCCGTTTTAACCTGCTGCATTGGGGGGAAAATCCCCAAATCAGAATGGAATATTTACATCGAGAACAAATATATTCAGCCCTGAGGTTAGAATAACCTGACCTGGTGCCAGGTCCATACCACACCAAAGTCACTTGGCCCGTTCCCCTAAATTAGGATCACGAATAATCATAATACTCACATAAGGGGTATAACCAGATTCAACTGTCACATACAAAATGCCAAAGACGTATATGAGGGTCAAACCAGGTCTCCAGTCGGAATTCCGGTAAGGATGAACCCTGATCGTTAAATTACCCATCACATTCTCCCACCTGCCACCCACTAAATGCATGTATGAAATATCAATGCGTTCCCTGAAAACAGAAGTTTAACAATAGTTAACCCAACGTTAAGTTTATGAACGCACTAAGTTGGTGATTTTCTACAGCATGATAGCTATTCACATGAGGAATGCATGTATGAATGTACCAAGTTTGTGACCTTGACCTTGGGGAAAGGGGTGGGTGGTCATGGATTTGCTGTAGCACAATAGAGGATCATCAGATGAATGCATGTATGAAATATCAAGGCGTTGCTTGTAAAGAAACAGAAGTTATAAAAAGATATTTATTCCAACGTTAAGATTATGATGTTGATCTTGGGGAAAGGGGTGGGGGTGGGTCATGGATTTGCTGTAGCACAATAGAGGATCATCAGATGAATGCATGTATGAAATATCAAAGCGACCCCGCGAAAGAAACAGAAGTTACCGTACACAACATTTACCCCAACGTAAAGTTTATGAACATGCTAAGTGTGTGACCTTGACCTTGGTATAAGGGTTGGGTGGTGGGTTGTGGATTTGCTACATCATGATAGAGGGTCATCGGAGGAATGCATGTATGAAATATCAAGGCACTCCATCAAAGGAAACAGATGTTATCAGACATGTACCACAACGTTAAGTTTATGAATGTGCTAAGTTTGTGACCTTGACCCTGGGGTAGGGGGTGGGCGGTGTGTCATGGATTTGCTATAGCACGATAGAGTATCATCAGATGAATGCATGTATGAAATATCAAGGCGTTCCGTGAAAGGAAACAGATGTTATAAGACATTTACCCCAACGTTAAGTTTATGAATGTGATAAGTTTGCGACCGTGACCTCGGGGAAAGGGGTGGGTGGTGGGTCATTGATTTGCTATAACACGATAGAGTATCATCAGAAGAATGCATCTATGAAATATCAAGGCGTTCCCTGTAAAGAAACAGAAGTTATAAAAAGACATATACTCCAACGTTAAGTTTATGATGTTGATCTTGTGGAAAGGGGTGGTGGGTGGGTCATGGATTTGCTGTAGAACAATAGAGGATCATCAGATGAATGCATGTATGTAATATCAAAGCGTTCCCTGTAAAGAAACAGAAGTTACACAACATTTACCCCAACAAGTTTATCAACATGCTAGGTTTGTGACCTTGACCTTGGGGTGAGGGTTGGGTGGTGGTTCATGGATTTCCTATAGCACGATAGAGTATCATCAGAGGAATGCATGATGAAATATCAAGGCGTTCCATCAAAGGAAACAGATGTTATAAGACATTTACCCCAACGTTAGGTTTATGAATGTGCTAAGTTTGTGACCTTGACCTTGGGGTAAGGGGTGGGCGGTGGGTCATGGATTTACTATAGCATGATAGGGTATCATCAGATGAATGCATGTATGAATATGAAGGTGTTCCCTGTAAATAAACAGAAGTTAAGTTAAGTATTAAATAGCAAGGCGTTCCATGAAAGTAAACATATGTTATAAGACATTTACTCCAACGTTAAGTTTATGAATGTGCTAAGTTTGTGACCTTGACCTTGCGGAAAGGAGTGGGGGTCCGTCATGGATTTGCTATAGCACGGTAAAGTATCATCAGATGAATGCATGTATGAAATACAAAGGCGTTCCCTGTAAATAAACAGAAGGTATACAACATTTACCCCCAACGTTAAGTTTATGAACATGCTAAGTTTGTGACATTGACCTTGGGGTAAGGGTTGGGTGGTGGGTCGTGGATTTGCTACAGCATGATAGAGGGTCATCTGAGGAATGCATGTATGAAATATCAAGGCGTTCCATGAAAGGAAACAGATTGTATAAGACATTTACCCCAACGTTAAGTTTATGAATGTATTAAGTTTGTGACATTGACCTTGGTGTAAGGGATGAGCGGTGGGTCATGGATTTGCTATAGCACGATAGAGTATCATCAGATGAATGCATGTATGAATATGAAGGTGTTCCCTGTAAATAAACAGAAGTTACACAACATTTACCCCAACGTTAAGTTTATGAACATGTTAAGTTTGTGACCTTGACCTTGGGGTAAGGGATGGGCGGTGGGTCATGAATGTGCTATAGCACGATAGAGTATCATCAGATGAATGCATGTATGAACTATGAAGGCTTCCCATGAAAGGAAACATATGTTATAAGCTATTTACCCCAACGTTAAGCTTATGAATGTGCTAAGTTTGTGACCTTGACCTTGGGGTAAGGGTTGGGTGTTGGGTCATGGATTTGCTACAGCATGATAGAGGGTCGTCTGAGGAATGCATGTATGAAATAACAAGGTGTTCCATGAAAGGAAACAGAAGTTATAAGACATTTATACAACGTTAAGTTTGTGGACGCCGACGACGACGACGACGCAGACGACGCCGGGGGTATGACATAAGCTCTTCTGCACTTCGTGCAGGCGAGCTAAAAACGATATTGTAATGGGTTCCTGTCAAATGAGATTGTACACTAATGGAGTAATATATATGCATGTATTATGCAATGGCCATGATGCATGCACTGGTGTGCACTTACATTGGTAATGGATGATGGTCATACACATTGGAACACATAGTGTATTTCACTAGTTATACAAATTATACATTTTTACTATATACATGAGTTTATAAGTACATGTGCCAACTACACATATGAATCATGTTCCCGCCGAGTACACGGGATGGGTTGAGGGAATATTATTGGACTGCACGATAAATATAGTGTGTACATTATGTAGAACCGGGATATATACATGTATATATATGTCATCGGTTATATGACCTAATTTTATTTTTATGTCAAACAAACTCATTTACTTGCGCAGCTGTCATCTTGAAAGTGTACCAGCAATGTATTTGTCCTGTTTTATTCCAGCTTAGCTTGCTAGTATTATTATCTTAACATTCTGTATTTTAGTATTTACTGTGTTATACATGTGCTATGTGCTAAAAATCATTCATTCAGTATGGTAGAAAAGGTGTATTTTCTATATCAAATTTGCAAATTAGTACCTAAGACCTACACTATTGACAGTGATAATTATATTTATTTATTTTACTTAATGGTGTTTAAAGGCATGTCAACAGCTGAGAGTAATAATTATATGTATCAGAGACGTTCATATTGAAATGGGCATATAGACAGACGAACATACATGCATTCTATATCTGAAATGTGTGTGGATAACTAACATGTTTGGCAGCATATAAAGTAAGAAAAAGTACTACATGAAAATTGTCATTGTAAATTCAGTTGGACAGGTGGGGAAGTTAAAGGTACATGCCCACTCAGTAGACACAAAACGTTATTTATATCAGAAACATCATCTGAGACATTTTCTGGCCTTATCAACATTCATTCACCATTACCCCACGTATTGGTTGGCATTATTATACATTTTATATCGGACATATATTTCCACACTGATATCAGGGGCGATAACCGTGTTTCCTTAAAATGTTAACGGACATTACTATTTATTATCTGTATATATTTGTTGATGTGCAATGATCATACTTTATAATCTGCCGAAAATATTATTTTTTCAGGAGACGCATTTGATTAGTATAAATATAAAAAAGATCATGCTTCATTTGCATATGAAAATAGCCTGATACCACCGCGCGTCACTATCAGTAAGATAAACATTACTAAATGATTATATCCGTATAGCGGGCACTCGTAATTTTTAGAACTGGTGGAATAGTGACACAATTATACACTTATTTAATTCCTATAAAGAACAGTTTGTGCCTACTGAGTGGGCATGTACCTTTAAAACTACTTTCTCTTAACATTGTATCATCTGCTGTAGACAGTATGTAATCAGAATATGGGCATCAAGCATATATTGCAAGCACTAGTCAGTACAATTACCATTGATACAATTAATAGACACCGAGAGAGATTGGCATAATGAATCAGTTGTTTCTAATGATAACCAGGTGACCGCGGCCCGCATGTCGAGCCCGCCGAGGCATTTGATGGTCTCAGAGTGTATTTATTTGAAGTTTGAATCAAGGGTTGTGGAGATATAAGGTATGTAAAAGCATTAATGCAAATTTTATAAAGTCAATTGACCTTGATCTTGGGCATGTGGGCCACATGGGTGGGCTATATAGTGAAAATATGGATGATAATAAATAATTATTTGAAGTTTGAAGTAAATCGGAGTAAGTGTTGTGGAGATATAAGGTATGTAAAAACTTTAACACAAATTTCAAAGTCATTTAACCTTGACCTTGGGCATGTGGACCACATGGGCAGGCTATAGAATGAAAATATGGATGATGAATAAGAAGTATTGGATGTTGGAAGTAAATCGGAGTAAGTTTTGTGGATATAGAAGGTATGTAAAAACTTTAACACAAATTTCAAAGTCATTTGACCTTGACCTTGGGCATATGAACCACATGGGCAGGCTATGGAATGAAAATATGGATGATGAAAAGGAAGTATTGGAAGTTGGAAGTAAATTGGAGTAACAAGTATGGAGATATAAGGTATGTAAAAACTTTAACGCCGATTTTATAATACGTTATTTGGCCTTGACCTTGGGACACAGGGTCCGCATGAGTGGGACACAGAATGAATATATGGATGATGCCCAATAAGCATACGAAGTTTCAAGCAAATCTGACTTACGGTTACAGAGATGGTAGGTATGTGAAAACCTTAACGCAAATTTTGACAGAAACTTTAAACGCAAACTTCTAAGTCATTTGACCTTGACCTTGGGGCACAGGGGCTGCATGAGTGATACACATAATGAATATATGGATGGTGACCAATAAGCATACACAATTTCAAGCAAATCCGACTTACGGTTACAGAGATAGTAGGTATCTGAAAACTTTAACACAAATTATGACGAAGAAATTAACCCAAACATCATTTCATTTCATTTTACCTTGACCTTGGGAACAGGGACCGCATGAGTGGGACACAGCATGAATATATGGATGATGACTAATAAGCATATGGAGTTTCAAGTCAATGTACTGCAGAGATATACGGTATTTAAAAACTGTAACGTATATTTCGGACGGACGGACGCACGGACGCACGGACGTCATTGTGATCACTATATCTCGCTTTCAGCAAGTCCAAGGGTGGTATACTTCAAAATGGTGCCAAACATACATCCAGCGGGTTACAGAGCGCAGACATACAGCATAACACTCGTAATTGAATGTGGTTTCAGAAAAAATATGTGCAAAAATCCCACATGGGGAGGGTTTCCATTTCCGGCTGACGGCCTATAGTGCTTAGATCTGTTTGTTGTTATTTATTGTCATCTCAATCTCAGGTTATTGAAGAACGGTTCACATTTCGGTGTTTTATCGATTATTTCAGTATCTATGCTGGTTTGGGTGCATTATTACCAGCATACAATTTATGTCACCTCCCGCGAATTACACGTATAAGTACGGTAATTTGACAGTATTTTAGAAATGTGACCTGTCGGCACATGAATGCCCCCGCTGGCAGCCAAAGAAAACGAGATACATATGAAAACAAGGAAACATAAATTATAAGCCACTTACCCGAGCGTTAAGGTTTCAAACGCACCAAGTCTGTGACCTTGACCCTGGGATTGGCAGGGCGAGACGAATGTGGATTTGTCACACGGCGGTAGAGGACCATTGATTGGAGCAATGCGTGTGTGAAATGTAAAGCAGATCCGAACAAGGAAGCAGAAATTAAAAGTCATTTACCCGAACGTTAAGGATTCGAACGCACCAAGTATGTGACCTTGACCCTGGGCTTGGCGGGAGCGGGACGAATGTGGATTTTTCACAGGGCGGTAGAGGACCATTGGAGCAATGCGTGTGTGAAATGTGAAGCAGATCCGAACAAGGAAACAGAAATTATAAGCCATTTACCAGAGCGTTAAGAAATTATAAGCCATTTACCCGAGCGTTAAGGTTTTGAACGCACCAAGTCTGTGACCTTGACCCTGGGCTTAGCGGGGGCGGGATGAATGTAGATTTGTCACAAGGCGGTAGAGGACCATTGGAGCAATGCGTGTGTGAAATGTGAAGCAGATGCTAACAAGGAAACAGAAATGATAAGCCATTTACCCGAGCGTTAAGGTTTCAAACACACAAAGTATGTGACCTTGACCCTGGGCTTGGCGGGGACGGGACGAATGTGCATTTGTCACAGGGCGGTAGAGGACCATTGGAGACATGCGTGTGTGAAATGTGAAGCAGATCCGAGCAAGGAAACAGAAATTATAAGCCATTTACCCGAGCGTTAAGGTTTTGAACGCACCAAGTCTGTGACCTGGACCCTGGGCTTGGCGGGGGCTGGACGAATGTGGATTTGTCACAGGGCGGTAGAGGACCATTGGAGCAATGTGTGTGCGAAATGTGAAGCATATCCGAACAAGGCAACATAAATTATAAGCCATTTACCTGAGCGTTAAGGTTTCGAACGCACCAAGTATGTGACCTTGACCCTGGGCTTAGCGGGGCGGGACGAATGTGAATTTGTCACAGGGTGATAGAGGACCATTGGCGCAATGCGTGTGTGAAATGTGACGCAGATCCGAGCGAGGACACAGAAATTATAAGCCATTTACCCGAGCGTTAAGGTTTCGAACGCACCAAGTCTGTGAAATTGACCCTGGGCTTAGCTGGGGCGGGACGAATGTGCATTTGTCACAGGGCGGTAGAGGACCATTGGAGAAATGCGTTTGTGAAATGTGAAGTAGATCCGAGCAAGGAAACAGAAATTATAAGCCATTTACCCGAACGTTAAGGTTTCGAACGCACCAAGTCTGTGACCTTGACCCTGGGCTTGGCGGGGGCGGGACGAATGTGGATTTGCAGGACGGTAGAGGACCATTGGAGCAATGTGTGTGCAAAATGTGAAGCATATCCGAACAAAGGCAACAGAAATTATAAGCCATTTACCCATGCGTTAAGGTTTCAAACGCACCAAGTCTGTGACCTTGACCCTGGGCTTGGCTGGGGCGGGACGAATGTGGATTTGCCACAGGGCGGTAGAGGACCATTGGAGCAATGTGTGTGTGAAATGTGAAGCATATCCGAACTAGAAATATGGCCTGTCGGCACACGAATGCCCCCGCTGGCAGCCAAAGAAAACGAGGCATATTTGATTATAAGCCATTTACCCGAGCGTTAAGGTTTCGAACGCACCAAGTCTGTGATCTTAACCCTGGGCTTAGCGGGGGCGGGACGAATGTGGATTTCTCACAGAGCAGTAGAGGACCATTGGAGCAATGCATGTGTGAATATGAAGCAGATCTCAGCAAGGAAACAGAAATTATAAGCCATTTACCCGAGCATTAAGGTTTCGAACGCACCAAGTCTGTGACCTTGACCCTGGGCTTAGTGGGGGCAGGACGAATGTGGATTTGTCACAGGGCGGTAGAGGACCATTGGAGCAATGCGTGTGTGAAATGTGAAGCAGATCCGAGCAAGGAAACAGAAATTATAAGCCATTTACCCAGCGTTAAGGTTTCGAACGCACCAAGTCTGTGACCTTGACCCTGGGCTTAGCGGGGGCGGGACGAATGTGGATTTGTCACAGGGCGGTAGAGGACCATTGGAGCAATGCGTGTGTGAAGTGTGAAGCAGATCCGAGCAAGGAAACAGAAATTATAAGCCATTTACCCAGCGTTAAGGTTTCGGAACGCACCAAGTATGTGACCTTGACCATGGGCTTAGCGGGGGCGGGACGAATGTGGATTTGTCACAGGGCGGTAGAGGACCATTGGACCATTGGAACAATGCGTGTGTGAAATGTGAAGCAGATCCGAGCAAGGAAACAGAAATGATAAGCCATTTACCCAGCGTTAAGGTTTCGAACGCACCAAGTCTGTGACCTTGACCCTGGGCTTAGCGGGGGCGGGACGAATGTGGATTTGTCACAGAGCAGTAGAGGACCATTGGAGCAATGCATGTGTGAAATATGAAGCAGATCTGAGCAAGGAAACAGAAATTATAAGCCATTTACCCGAGCATTAAGGTTTCGAACGCACCAAGTCTGTGACCTTGACCCTGGGCTTAGCGGGGGCGGGACGAACGTGGATTTTTCACATAGCAGTAGAGGACCATTGGAGCACTGTGTGTGTGAAATGTGAAGCAGATCCGAGCAAAGGAACAGAAATTATAAGCCATTTACCCGAGCGTTAAGGTTTCGAATGCACCAAGTCTGTGACCTTGATCCTGGGCTTAGCGGGGGCAGGACGAATGTGGATTTGTCACAGGGTGGTAGAGGACCATTGGAGCAATGCGTGTGAGAAATGTGACGCAGATCCGAGCAAGGACACAAAAATTACAAGCCATTTACGCGAACGTTAAGGTTTGGAACTCACCAAGTCTGTGACCTTGACCCTGGGCTTAGCGGTGGCGGGACGAATGTGAATTTTTCACAGGGCGGTAGTGGACCATTGGAGCAATGTGTGTGTGAAATGTGAAGCAGATCCGAGCAAGGAAACAGAAATTATAAGCCAATTACCCGAGCGTTAAGGTTTCAAACGCACCAAGTCTGTGAACTTGACCCTGTGCTTAGTGGGGGAGGACGAATGTGGATTTGTCACAGGGCGGTAGAGGACCATTGGAGCAATGCGTGTGTGAAATGTGAAGCAGATCCGAGCAAGGAAACAGAAATTGTAAGCCATTTACCCAGCGTTAAGGTTTCGAACGCACCAAGTCTGTGACCTTGACCCTGGGCTTAGCGGTGGCGGGACGAATGTGAATTTTTCACAGGGCGGTAGTGGACCATTGGAGCAATGTGTGTGTGAAATGTGAAGCAGATCCGAGCAAGGAAACAGAAATTATAAGCCATTTACCCGAGCGTTAAGGTTTCAAACGCACCAAGTCTGTGAACTTGACCCTGTGCTTAGTGGGGGAGGACGAATGTGGATTTGTCACAGGGCGGTAGAGGACCATTGGAGCAATGCGTGTGTGAAATGTGAAGCAGATCCGAGCAAGGAAACAGAAATTGTAAGCCATTTACCCAGCGTTAAGGTTTCGAACGCACCAAGTCTGTGACCTTGACCCTGGGCTTAGCTGGGGCGGGACGAATGTGGATTTGTCACAGGGCGGTAGAGGACCATTGGAGCAATGCGTGTGTGAAATGTGAAGCAGATCCGAGCAAGGAAACAGAAATTATAAGCCATTTACCCAGCGTTAAGGTTTCGAACGCACCAAGTATGTGACCTTGACCCTGGGCTTAGCGGGGGCGGGACGAATGTGGATTTGTCACAGGGCGGTAGAGGACCATTGGAGCAATGCGTGTGTGAAATGTGAAGCAGATCCGAGCAAGGAAACACAAATTATAAGCCATTTACCAAGCGTTAAGGTTTCGAACGCACCAAGTCTGTGACCTTGACCCTGGGCTTAGCGGGGGCGGGACGAATGTGGATTTGTCACAGGGCTGTAGAGGACCATTGGAGCAATGCGTGTGTGAAATGTGAAGCAGATCCGATCAAGGAAACAGAAATTATAAGCCATTTACCAAGCGTTAAGGTTTCGGGACGTACGTACGTACGTACGGACGGACGCCGGTAACACTATATGCCCCCCTCACCATTCGGTGGCGGGGGCATGACAAGGCAACAGAAATCATAAGCCATTTACCTGAGCGTTAAGGCTTAAAACTTAAAACGCACCAAGTATGTGACCTTCACCCTGGGCCTATCGGGGGCGGGACGAATGTGGATTTGTCACAGGGCGGTAGAGGACCATTGGAGCAATGTGTGTGTGAAATGTGAAGCAGATCCAAGCAAGGAAATTATAAGCCATTTACCCGAGTGTTAAGGTTTCGAGACGTACGTACGTACGTACTGACGCCGGTAACACTATATATGCTCCCCCACCCCCCCCCTCCCCCCCCCCACCTCACCTTGCGGTGGCGGGGACATAAAAAGGGGTCCGAAAGTTCGGAACGGTGAATGTGTGGATAATTGTCTATTTCTGTCGCTTGTGATAATTGAGCATTAGTAGTTGCACAAAACTATGTAAATGATCCAAAACCAACGAAATCCACCCAAAATACCCATACGGCACAAAAATAACGGCCATCTGTTCAAACACCTATTATCGCAATATCTTGGTTAATACCAAAACATGTGGCAAAATGTTACGTACGATATGTACAGCCGTGAATGTTCGTCATTCGTCTGACAAACTCCTACCCTCAATGTACGGTCACAAAAAGCACACACACTCAGTAACACTGACGGGTGTACCCCTGAAACTTAACTAAGACAACGAAGCGCGCCTGGTGGTGCTTTAGTTTAACCAATATCAAGAAGCTGTGTGAAAGGAAACAGAATTTCCACCAATATTAAGTTTGTGAAAACGCTAAGGTTGTGACATTGACATTTGGGTTAGCGGTGGTCTGAGGCTCATGGATTTGTCACAGCTGATAGAGAATCATTAGAGAAAGATATGTGTGAAATGTCAAAACGTTTGGTGAAACGAAATTATACCAAATTTCTCTCAACGTTAAGTTTTCGAAGTTTTGAAGACGGACGGACGGACAGATGCTGACTACGACGCCGGGGGTATGCCATAAGCATTCCTTTCTTAGAAAAGCGCGCCAAAAATAACACACAAAGTTAGATATGTGGTTCCCACGACATAGCATCTCGTTCCCTCGAGATAGCATATTGTGGGAATGACAGTCAGCCAATCAAAAGGTAGCATCTTTGTCATTCGAGATGTTGGAGTAATATCTGCTATCATATTCGCTGATTATGTCGTGGGAACGAGATAACTAACTCGTGGTAACGAGGTTCTATCTGGAGGGAACGAGATGCTATGTCGTGGTAACAAGATGCTATGTCGTGGGAATGAGATAGCAAACAAATTGCGCATGTCCCTTTTGAGCTGCCGTAATGATCAGATATAGAACGGGTCCTTAACCCTTACACTGCTGAATTAAATGTTGTCGTCTGCTGTTTATTTTTTATTTTCTCATCAAAAACATGATTTGACAACATTTGAGAATCATTTCCAATGGAAATGATTCTAAAGTGTTGTCAAAACATGTTTTATTGAGAAAGAAGGCAACAGCAGACGACAATTATTGTGCCCAGCAGTCTAAGGGTTAAACATACTGTTTGGTCACACACTTCTGTAAATAGCATGTACTGTATTGCATTTGTATGAAGAAGAGAATAGAAAGCCTTTGTAAATTGTTAAGCCTCGTCTACCGCCGCGGGCGTTGGGTGACAAGCGAATTATGAAGGTAAAATGATAATTTGAGACAATCCATGTGATTTTGTACCTCATAAGATGTGCAATTTTTCATGAAACATATTTGTGGCAGTGCCTCGAGAAATGGGGCTTATGAGTTTTGGCGACCAGTGTAGATCTAGATCAGTCTATGCACCAGCACAGTCTGATCAGGATATTCACTGATCGCCAGTCCATCCTGGCATGCTTCTAACACGCAATATAGACCACTATGAGGCTACAGAAGTGTGCTGTTTGACCGGGAGATACATTGGTCACAAATCACATAAGCCCCATTCCTCCAGTCACAGCTACATTTAAAGGAACTGTGATATTTTCTATCGGGTATATAGAAAAATGACTGGAATTTAATTCCGATGAGGAAATTTGAAAAAAAAATGTATTTTTTTTCTTTTTATCGCTGATCGAAAGGAAAAAGGCACCAACAATCCTTACACCTTCCATGTTCCATATACATTGTATTTCTCCTTCAATGTATATCTACACTGTGCGTGACAATCTCATCACGTCGAGTTTCAGAAAGGCAATTCTGTAATTATTCCGGTTAGAATATTGAAATGAGTTGTCAAAAAAAACCCACTTACTTATCATACATACTTTCGTGTATAAACGAGGAAAATAAAAACTATATAACGATTTATTTCTGTGAAAAATCGGACACCCTGTCTGCGATATTGAAACCACAAATATCGGATAACGTAACGTCGCCACCTGCTACTTCCCAGTCGCCGAACTACTTTTAATAAAATCCTGCTGCGGAGTATTTTCCCGATTTGCTGACGCGATTTGCCGGGGGCGCTTCCGTTGGGAGCTATGGCAACAAAGTAATGGCGAAATCGTTAATCTAATAACTGGCCGGCGGCGGCGGAGGATGATATTAGTGGATCTAGACAAGAAATATGCCTACGGCGCCTCGCATGTATACAATGAACGCTGTAAAGTGGGCTAAAAGCTAAATGTGGCGAGTTGCGACAAAATGGGACCTATTGCCGGATTGGTGGGACGCACAAAAACTGGTTCGGGGATTAAAACAATTGCCGAGCGTGTACTCGAATCTCGTGTTTGAAATCAATCAGTTTGATTGGTTGAGCCTCTGCTCAGCCTCAGCCAATCAAAATGTTTTATTTCGAGTTAATGTTTCGAGTATATGCACAGAAATGATATATAACCGCGAGGGTTGGTATAAATGGTGGAACATGTTCGCATTAAGTATCAGCGGTGTTTACTGACTGAAAGGCGAACAATGTATACCCTGATCAGACTGCATGTACGCAACCTGATCAGGGTGTGCATTGTTTCCGAAGAGGACATAAATGATAAACTGATAAGTCTCGTTTTCGAATATGGCATCACAAACGTAGGATTATATTCAACTCCGAAATACTTGCCCTGCGGCATATTTTAGACAGCTTTTGTTCTGCAAAGCCAGTACACGAAATAATATGTCTTGCTGCGATGCAATTTCTCTTCTGGGAAAACTAACACAATTGTAGGCAAAACGGGGATAAAACGTGTCTTAAAATTATAATTTTCAGCCGATTTTTTCCAAACTTTGTTTTATTTCATTGATTGTCCTTAATTGGTTATCCTCATTTAGCATTGTTGTATTTCACGAAAACGAGCCTGAAGGCTGTTATAAGCAATACTTTTCAAACACTGTAGATCCAGTGGAGCCGGCTTGTAAAAAATCCGTCTCATTAGGATCTGTAGGGTTTGTCAATATTTTGTTCAGATATTAAAAAAACACCATATCTGATTAATGGAATAGTTCAGGAAATAGCATGGACTTATCCCCCCCCCACCCCCCCCCCATCCCCGGAGAATAACGTACTCACGGTCCATTGCCGAATACACGAGGGCATATATATTGACTCTTGGGACTAATAACACATTCACCCCTAAGTAACTAGAATGGACACTCCCATTCACTATTCCATTTATCGGAAATGTTTTTTTTTAGAAACAAGACACTAACTCAAGACACTAAATCATGCGTGCATACCCTGATGAGACGGCTTGTTACGAGCAGGCTCACCTGGATATAACGAGCCGGTTCACCTGGATCTACACTGTTTGCTAACTTTATGATAGAGGTATGTAGTGTTGAAAGGGTTATATAAGTGACTACGATTATGTTGTGACATATACATCGTTTGATTGACATTAACGTTTGGCGACAAACGTAGGCCTGATATGTGGCTACAATCGCTGTGTACTGACGTACATGTACGTTTTCTCAGTCGATTGTCATCTGAGTTTCAACAAATTTTGTCAACAAATATCACAATGTCTTTCTATGTCAACATACGACTGTTAGACCAAATGGTCGTTTGACTGGTTAACTAGCTAATTTGCTTGCTTACTTGACTGATTCATTCATTCATTCAGTGATTACTGGATCGATTGACTGATTGACTTTTTGTTTGTTTGTTTGTTTGCTTGCTAAGCAATCTTGATTGCTTGCTTCTTTATTTGTTTATTTGTTTGTTTGATTGATTTGCTCGGTTAGTATGATCGGTAACCACACAAGTCGATTGACTAATTTATTGGTTGACTGTAACGTGTCGAAAGTTTCTTCAACAGTGCAGATCAATATGAGCCGGTCAGTATAAAACAATGCACACGATGACCATTGTAAAATAAGTTTTTAAAACTTTTCGTTTATTATAATAGTGTCGTATGTCACACTATACGGCCGTCGATACACGTTTAAGTGGAAAGAAAAAATAAGGCATTTCCTTCACAGACATGTGGCCTCGACATTGGGCACATGTGGTTGGGCTATGGAATGCAACTATAGATGGTGATGAATAGTAATATGGAGTTTCCAGTCGCTGTGACATAGGGATACATAGATGATTGGTACAATAGAGGTAAATAGGACGGACAAACAGACAGCGATATATGTGTACCATCAACAGCTATTTTTTCCAAACTTTCAAACGGGTGTAAAAATACGTTCAGTGCCGTACCTTGTGAGAGTCTCCAATGACGAGGTGTAGATGGAGCCGCCCACGTCTATATGTACGGGTGCCGTGTATCGGGTGGGGGTGGCGGGACACGGCACCCCCGAGATCTTCGTGTACGCCGTGCCATTGTGCGGCGTCTGGACTGGAGACGGCGAGGACGAGTTGACGGGGGACGACATGTGGCGTCCCGAGTCGGAGATTGACACTTTTAGCTCCAGCCTGTCTGCAGACGTGTGCAGTGTGAAATAAACAAGAAATATGTAGTGACGAATTTATACAAGACAGTCCTAAATAACTGACCAAAAGCCCACACCATCGCACCGACGACAATAAACCAACATTACTATCCTACTCTGTGGACTGTGGTATGTTAATTTAAGGACCAATCCAATTGTCACAAAATGATTTTCAGACTAGTATATTTATAAGAAGACAGGGGCGCATCTGGAGGGGGAGGGGGTTCCGGGGTTGCAACCCCCACACCCCCCGATCAGCCACGAAGTTAACATAGATCACCGTTTACCACCAGTTAGGCCATGGGCCAAATATGGAAACCCTCCCCCTGTGGTACATAAGCAGACATATTTTTCTGATAACTATAATCAATTACGAGTGTAATGCAACTTGTCTGCGCTCTGTAACCCGCTGGATGAATGTATGGCACCATTTTGAAGTATACCACCTAGCAACTTTTTGCCATATTAAAAAATCACACTTTTTGTAAAAATGTGACAAAATTATATTGTTAAACACGGAAACTGCTGTTGTTTTGCAGGTTTTGAGAGATGTTTATAGCAATACTTTGCATTTAAGTAGAATTTAGGAGCGTCCGGTCCTTTTAAGCAAATATTTTACATATTTAATTACCCCACCCACTCCATTTCAATGGTAGCACATGTATTGCCACACATCTCTTCCCATACGGTATTTATCAATTGTAACTATGGAATATATACATGCATGTGCTCATGAAACATGTGCAAACTATAGTTCCTGTTTTTCTTATGCTTACTGCACATGATAGTAAGTTAACCACAACTGAATTTGAAACCGTTACCCCACCCACTAAATCTACAATGTACATTTTACACATATTGAGTTTCATTAGCTGAGACACACTTACCTTTACTTTTAACTGGTACATATGAATAGTCAACTACTTCAACATGACACTGGCGTCATTGCATACACAAAAATATCGTGAGTTGTCATGATGAAAGTGCATGGAGTGAAGTATGTATAGCAGCAAGTGTGAAGAAAAAATGGAATTTCCCCACATTATCGGGCAAGAAATGATTCGATATTTACAACAAGATCAATGCTATATTGTGAAATAGAACATGTTAAATGTGAGCATCGATATAATGCACAACAACAGTTATAGACATGCATATACTGATTTGCGTATGCTTATACAACAAGGTAATTAATTTTCAATCAAGGTTTGAAGCATCGCGCCTGTGGCGGGGACAATCCCCACAACATCAGCTAAGAAACTATTCATTATTTGCATCATCACATAAAATATGGTTCATGAAATCATTAACATATACATAGCATCACACATATATAGACATACATACATACATACAGTTACCTAATGTGTCCAGGGCTTTCATTGTTCTTGATTTGTGCATGATTATACAAGGTAATTAATTTTGAATCAAAGTTTGAAGCATCTCGCCTATGGCGGTGACAATCCCCACAACATCAGGTAAGAAACTATTCATTATTTGCATCGTCACACCAAATATGGTTCATGAAATCATTAACATATACATAGCATCAGACACATACCATACGTACGCACGCACGCACGCACGCACGCACGCACGCACGCACGCAACGCACGCACGCACGCACGCACGCACATACAGTTACATAATGTGTCCAGGGCTTTCAGTGTTCTTGATTTGTGCATGATTATACAACAAGGTAATTAATTTTCACTCAGGATTGAAAGCCTCGATACCAGGTAAGACATATTTCGATATTTACAATAACAGATGAAATAAAATATGGTACACAATATCATTCATATCAGAATATTCATATCAGCATATATAGACATACATACAGTTACATAATGTGTCCGGTGCATTCGTTGTTCTTGATTCACGTATGGTTGGTTACAACAAAGTAATTCATTTTCAATCAGGTTCGGAAGCATCGCACCTGTGGCGGAGTCAATACCCATGGCATCAGGTACGAAACTCTTCGATATTTTCTGACATCAACAGTGCTCAGGTATTATCCTAACATGCTGTACAAATCGTAGATACATATCTAGTGAATCCGGCTTAAGAGAAGCAACCTAGTCATATGCTTCATCCGCATCAAACATGCTATCTAGTAAGCTGTCAGGCTCATGGGCATTTGTTTCATCAACATCCACCGTATCCACTTCTTCCTCTTCTTCTACCAGTAGATCTATCATTTCAGTTGGCAGGTAATCCCCATCTGTCCATTTGCACTCTAGTGTTCCGTTTATGACCTCCCACCCACGGCCATTTGGTGGCGGTATGCATGCATTCGATTGGTCAGTGCTGCACCAAATGAGGGTTTGGTGATTAGCTCTCATTATATACATTCTCAACGATGACCTGCATGGTGGCAGAATGCTAAGATCAGCGCCATTGTAACTTGACAGCAGCTCTCCTGACTTGGGACTGAACTTTTTCAGGAATAGCTCCATGCGCAGTTTGTTTATGTCTGTAATACTAGTACTAGTACTCCTGTACATCGACACACAAAGTGTTCAAGGTCTTCGAAGAGTTGTGGTTCTACAGAAGGGGACAAACCAACTGCATGAATGTATCAGTGAATTCTGGGTGCTTCTGAAGTAGTTTTAGCGGTGTCACCTTTTCACGACGAACGAAAGCACTCGTGCTGTCACAGCCGATGAATGCATGAAGTGCTGGCAATGCCAAACACAGCTGCGTACCAACCTCAGCAATGATACCGTGTATGTCAAGCAGTCGTCGTTTGTTGCCGACACCGGTGTCAAACAGCACACGCTGTTTCACCAGCTGTGTAAACCTGAGTAACAGTACAAACACGTCGGTATCTGGAGATCTGACAACAATTGTATTGTTCTCCGATAAATGCAGGGTTGGCCGGGAAATACCGGGGGCGGGAATTCCCGGCGGGAAATACCGGTATTTCCCGTCCCGGGAAATACTCCCCAAAGTGGGAAATACCGGGAAATACCGGGAAATATGAATTTTGATGTTATTATTTGATAATTAAAGTTATTTAAATTAAGTTTTAAGCTCAGTAATAGTTAATTAAACAATCAACAACTTACTAATTAGATATAGGGGTTAATTACAATGTATAGATCTGTTTCATTCCCAACTAGGGGTACTCATCAGGTGGAATATTTGGCAACCATGACTATTATATTTTGGTTGTATTATTTTTTTTTAAATTACTTCTTCATTTTTTAGGAAGCATCTGAGTGTCTGCTAGATACAATTCACAAGGATAACGTCATCATGATCAGACTATGTTTAGACAACAGGCTGTTAATTGTCAACCTTCTCCCACACTAATATTCAGTATCAAGAAATGAGAATAAATGATCTTAGCATGCATGATGTGCATACACATAGTCTCTTACAAGTCTTATATGACTGACAATGTACTGTTGTTTTATGCTTTGCATTTGTATTACTTATTTGCATTATTATTATGACATTTATTTAACGTGAAGACTATGGTACGTATGAGATACAGTACCTAAAATCGCTAAAATTAGCCAAAAGCCTACTAATGTCTACTTATTTGCATGTACATTGATGAGACTTTAATATACTTTAATAAACCATATCAGACTATGACAACAGGCTGTTAATTGTCAGCCTTCTCTCACACCTTTTGTGTCATACTGTATAATAAGAACCCAGGTGGTCTGTATATGGTCATGTCAAGTTGTAAAACAATTACACTTACACTGTACATGGATTATCCCTGTTATCAACAGGGATTTTCTCAAAATTCTAAAAGCAGCTTTTATTAGTGGCAGGTTACTATAGTAATGAGGGGTGTTCTCATATACAATAAAATAGACAATTACTAGACAATTTGGCAAATACTACATAGACTTGTAAATAGGGAAGAAAATTGTCTAGAAAATAATAATGTTTTTTTTCTCTAAATAAACTTATTATTTCTTTTTTTATTGTAGAATGTTTTACCTGTATGCTTATCAGTCTACACAGATATAAACCATAGTAGATATAGGGGAATATAGAGACTCATCTTGACATTTTGGAATGAAAATGACTATCAAGATTCATATTTCCCGGTATTTCCCAGTATTTCCCGGTATTTCCCAGTATTTCCCGGTATTTCCCGCCGTCCTGGGAAATACTCTTATTTCCCGGGAAATTGCCAACCCTGGATAAATGCGATGCATGGTGCAAACAATGCAATACCAGTCGTGTGTCTGCTTCCTCTTGTGACGAATTCAGTTCTTCTATTTCGTCAGTGTGTGTTGATATGCCATACATACTAGTAATTTTACGCATTTGGTTTCACACACAAACACAATTGTTCTTCCCTTCACCTTGTGTGTGTATTTATCTTGCATCCATTCATTAAGTAGGAGTTTTCACAATTGTGTCTTGTTGACATCGTTCGAGAGGAACTGCTTCCAGTCACGTGGAACATTTGTCAGCGGTCCCTTGATCAAGTAGGTATTTGTGGTACCGCTTCGTTGTCGTTCATTGGTTTTAATTGACAGAGGATGGTACGTGTTTGTTACAAAATCCACGCGTTCTGCTTTCGGTATTTGGTGATATAGACTCTCCGCCAGATCTGCAAATGTGTTGGGCAAAGCAGTTTGCATATGTAGAATTGCATTTCCGTCAATGATGTAGCTCACCTGTTCTAGCGGAGGCTTGTAAACCATATGCGTCTGCCCTTCCAGTTGGTGCATCAATTTGATCCATCAGCTGTTGCAAGCGTCCATGGAACTGGACCTAACGGGTAACTGAAGACCTTAGCCATGTCAATGTTGTTCCTGAGTGCAATGGAAACGAGCTGTCCAAATACATTCCGTTCTGCTACTAGTTCCTTTGACATTCGCTGTGGACTCGTAAGTGTCACCGATTTTGCAAGCGTTGCAAATGTTTTGAGTATTTGTTGCTTTATTGGCGCATGGAAGCTGGCTGATCTTTCTACAAACAGACTTCAGTCTGCACCTGGCAGCTAATTTGTGACGTTGACTGACAAAATGTACCGAAATACATTTGAGACCAGCGTAACGCCAGATGTGACAGTATGATAATGGCACATGCTGTTCGCTATTCAATCTATATTATGAAGTGTCATTTCTATTGAATATCTTAGATCCAGAACAGACTGCATTTCAATACATGTGTAAGTCAAGACATCCATAGGTCGCATATGTCATAAGATTAGGCCATGGGCCAAATATGGAAAACTTACCCCTGCGTAAAACACACATTATATTACGCAATTGTCATGTATATTGATATCCATCACATGGCATTAATTTGCGGTGTAAAAAGTGGTTCAAATGCCACTTATCAGTTAACATGGAAAATTGTAAACATAGACAATTGTTGAAAAAACGCCCTTTTTGGCGGCCATTTTGAAAATTTCCACCATTTATATCATGCTGTTAAGTCAATATGTATTACATAATTGATATGCATATTGATATGCATTACAAGGTATAAGTTACAATGTTAATAGCAGTTCCAATAACACTTAACAGCAGTTACAGTGCAAACTTTTCGCAAAAACACACTTTTTAGCGGCCATTTTGAAAATGGCGGCCATTTGGTAAAAGAAATTGATTTTGAATGTATCACACACTGTTTTATATTCAATTAAGGAGTAGATAAGAACGATTTAGAAAGTTTAAATCGGTCCTAATACCGGTTAACAGGCGATAAAGCTAGTCCTGTAAACCAAAACAATTGTTTTTGACGGCCATCTTGGAAAATGGCCGCCATTTGTTTATCCAGCGGCTTTTTAATGGCAGACCTTCTGGAATGACAGAAAATTGACTACTGAATTTGAAAATCATAGTGGCGTTATGTACCACAGGGGGTGGGGGGAGGGGGGGTATTGGTGGCCCAAAGACTAAGTCTGAAGGAGTCTGAATGTAAATGCCGTAAAACACAGGAAAATGCATTTCTGGACATCTAGATTTCAAAATTTGTCTTGGGGTGCATGCCCCCGGACCCCTTAGCATACTCGCTTCACTGCGTGGCGCTCGAAAATAGGACATCCCACCCCCGTTCCCCAAATGCTGGATCCGCCCCTGTAAGCGGGTGTTGTTTCATTCTAACATATTTTGAAATGTCTTGCAAAAGTGCATATCCTGATAAGACGGCTCGTTTCGATCTGGATCTACACTGTTTGCAAGCACTGCTAAAGATGTAAGTAGTGTTGAAAGTGCTACGGTCGAGAAGGCTAGTGTTTTCTTTTGTTGTTTGAATCTATTGAACAGTATATATAGATCCTCCTGAACTGTGGCTGTGACTGGAGAAACGGAGCTTATGGGATTTGTGACCAATGTAGCTCCTGATCAAATAGTACACAACTGTCGTCTGACAACATTCTATATTGTTTGTTACATTACAAGTTGTGTGGAATATGAAAATGTCATATGCAAATGATTTAAAGCGAGCTAATATGCAATTCATATGCAAAATCTTCAAAATCGACACTTATAATGGTAGTTTTAAATGTAGAAATAGACTGCTATACTAGGTAGCTCCAAGGTAGCTCACCTAGTAAAATCAAAGTACTGAAAGTACTGAAATATGTTATCTCCACAAAAACTGATCACTTGCGGAACTAGAGACTGAAAGTTGCATATTTTCTCAATCATCATTCAGAGGCAAATGTACTGTGCTGGTGCAAACCCATTCCCATCAACAATTTTTCTCTAGAATAAATTACTGTTAAGAATAAATAACTCGCAGAATTATGTTTTGTACGAAACTGGCGGCTAACTGGTCACTGCTACTTAACTGTGAGAAATAAAAATAATAGCTGCTGTATTCATACGCACGAATGTCTTGATTCGTATTTTCCAGAATTTAACTGATAAACTGAGCCCAAAACGATGAAAACTATAGAGAATAATATATGTAAAGTTTTAGATACAAAGCAAGACAGACCAAAACGCCATAGGTTAAGTTGGCACATTTTCTTGGTCGTACTCGTTGTTTAGGCGTAGCACGACAATATGGATGACCCCATAGAAATGTGCGTGACATAATAGAATGGAGATAACATATAAAAGGGGTATAAGCCACATGTGTCCAGTCAGACACAGGTCAACAGCGAAAAAACCACAGATCAGGCCCGTACGCAGAGGGGGTGCGACGGGTGCGTACGCACACTTCTTAAACCTTTCAACAGGCATGTGTGCGACGGGTGCGTACGCACACTTCTTAAACCTTTCAACAGGCATGTATAGCGGTATTGGCAAAAAGTGTAGATCCAGATGAGTAATTTTCATAATTTTCAGAACAAAAACAGCCCATGTTCATAAATGGACTGCTTTGAAAATCATTTTGTGATGCTTGGATTGGTTGCAAACTTAACATATCAAAATCCATTCCCGTTACTTAGGGGTGAAAGGGTTAATCTGCCGAGGTCTGTCCGTTGATGTGCAACCTTCCCGCCGTCGATAACGCCCACACCTCCTAGCTTAATTCCTGCGTACGGGCCTGCAGATGCCATACTCCTGGGGGCCGTTTCACAAAACTTCGTACGACTAAATGTTCGTAAGTGCAACATTATGATAGTCCGTAAATTTCACATTAACACTGTTTTCTTGTAAACAATTATTGGATTTACATTTATTGAGCATATGCTGCATATGCAGCCTATGCTCAATCAATGTAAATCCATTAATTGAAATATCCAGACGATCCTAAATGTGCACTTACGAACGTTTTAGTCGTACGAAGTTTAGTGAAACGGCCCCCTGATTCCTCTTGTCACAGATGAGGAGTATGACTGGCGAGAAATGTCATAGCCCCCATGTCTCCAGTCGCCGCCGCACACGTGTAAAGTAATATATACCCTCGCGGCGTGTACATCACCACCTGCGCTAATCTTGTCGATATTTGTCAAGTGTTGTATTTTAAAACACTTAAATATTGTTCTTGAACTCAAGCCGCTTGATTAGCTGAGTCCGACCTGTGCTGCAGCTCAGGCAGTCAAACTGCTGGATTGCGAGTTGAGATTGCCAATAGATGTTCAGAAACTTTACATCAAGGCAACCAGATTTACGCAGGCGGTTGTGTCACACATTTAGGCGGATATTATTGAGCCCGGCGGGCATGGACAGATTGAGATAGATATGTAACCCCGGGGCGGGCGGGCAAAGTAATGAATATTGTATATGCCAGATACCGAGTTGACCCAACCTACTGCCCGCGGGCCATATTAAAGGCACCGCGCCGCAGATGGTGTCTCAGATATCCAATATGTGGTGTTTCCTAATATATTGCAAACAATAGTCAATAGACTTTCACAGTGTAATAACACGGTGTAATAAAAATAATAATACTCTAGTGTAATAAATATGCAAATGAGACCGGTACAGAAAAAACGCTAGGTGGTCATTGCCGCTTCAACGTAGTGTGTTGTGCTTATGCAATTTATAATTTAACATTTGTATTGCTTTAATTTGAGATTTATTAAACTCGTTGACTGATTTCATAAGAAAGTCGGCATAGGCGCGTTTCTTATGAATCAGTAAACAGTTTAATAAATATCATATTATATCATCACTCATGTAAGATCCTGTATATATTGACTGCAGATAAACTATACCAGAAAGCGCACCGAATTCCAAGTGGTCAGCGTGTTATTCTATACTATATACTATCATAGACAGGGGAAATAATGTGGCAACGGATGACGGCTATTACTGTACCTGTTGTTAATTGGTAATCATTAATTGCACAAAAGCTAGCATTAGTTTCGGTGTTATAAACTCTTTCTTTTTGAAAAGCCCATGTTTTATTTTTAGGTACAATTCTGTTCAGAAACGCGATACAAATGTACAGTTAAGTATTTTTACTAATCTTATTTTCTGCTTGTAGAACCGATGTCTTTAAGATGGACTACACACTACATACACGTGTGTGGCTATTGCTGTTGCTCGCAGCGGTAACTGGAGAAAATGATGCTTGTTGCTTCATTGACCAGTGAAGACTCGGATGAGCCTACGCATGCGCATCCATTGACCTTGGGAGGGTGAAGTCCACATCGAATGTGTTTCTTTCTACGGTAAATATGAATGAACATGTGAAATGTTACGAATGGATGTAAGTCGAGTCATCCGTGACCTTGACCTTGAGGGACGTAGCCCATATCCAATAGGGTTCTTTCACATAATGAGACAAGCCGTGTGAGTTTGTACCTAAGAAAATGTTTTGACAGCACTTTAGAATTATTCCCAGTGAACTGAATACGAGAAATACGAATTTCATCTGATGTTTTAACAATATTCACCCTTTCACCCCTAAGTAACTGGAATGGAATATTCTAATCTAATTTTCAGACCAGTTTAATAATTAGAAATGGGTGACTTTTATAATAATTTTTTTTTATAGAACATATCCACACATAGTGCAGATCCTGATGATCGCCCGTCTCAGCTGGATCTACACTGTTTGCAAACTTTTGGACAGATGTAAGAAGTCTCAAAAGGGCTAAAATGTAGTAGTCAACCATATGCAACCCGACACTACAAACACGAATATTAATAGTATATCCATATGCACTCCGACACAAGTGCCAATGTATAGGGTGTTTTTACCATGTCGGGACACAAATCGCTGTTTGCTTATTCGATCAGGTTTATAAATGCACCTCGGGGGTTCACATTTAACTCGTCGCCCGCGGGACTTTCCGCTTGTTACTTCGACACATTTCAATGGTTCAAACAGTGGAAATAGCGAGCAAACATTCGAGATCACACTTGTATAGCATATACTGTAGATTTATGGAACCAAGTATGGAACGCCAAATCTACATCAACTCAAATATTTAATGCTATAGCTCTAATTATTTACAACTAGCATTAATTAGTTACGTTTATGTAGAGTTGGCGTACCATAGAGGTGGCGTTTAGGCGTATTGTAGTAATATAATACATATACACACACGACATCTGCGTCAATTGAAAACATTTGTCACCGCGTGAAATGGGCTTTTGTAATAACACAGTGTATTAAACATCATAATGCACTCGTGTAATAAATATGTAAATACACAGGTACAAACATATTCGCATGGCCTCTACGGTGTGCCCTTTCACGTGAAACACGTCCACATACAATCATACTAACTACAGTGAAGGAGGTCCCCAGGGTATCCGGTATAAAGAAGTTCCACTGTAAACCAGGCATATCGCCGCTCTAAGGCGATCTATGCAATCAAGAACAGACAGTGTTATCGGGCATAAATAACTGAAACCCATCAGAATTGTCCACGCATGTGTGCAAATAATGTGCGGTTTAGCGAGGTTTCGCTGTAGTACCATTGTGTCATACTTATGCGATATATCATGTAATATCTATATATCTTCCATTAAGACTAAGAGATGTAGATTATACTCTATTTCATATATACATGTACATACAATTTAAAATACAATCAAGGTTCCCGGTAATTAGCCGGTACCCATTTACAGCTAGGTGGGCTGAAGCAGTGTGGATAAAGTGTCTTGCTCAAGGACACAACGCACGCCTCCGATGAGGCTCGAAGCCACGACGCGCCCCCCACTTGGCTATTGCGGTCCATATGGCTCATCACGCAGACGCCGTGTGTGTGTGTGTGTGTGTATGTATTATATATTAGCTCATGTTGTCAATGTTATGACCTGAGTGAAATAAATGATTATTACAAGTGGACTGAAAGGGAACATATCTAAACCGGGCACCCCGGAAATACCACAAGGTGTCCCGTGTGGAGTGGTCCCACCGTTACCAGAGTTGTTGCTCCATCCCGATATCACAAAGATACAGGGGCATGCGCTGTCATGACTCTATGAAACTTTGTCACGTGATTAGACCCCAACTAAGAACCTTACAAAACAACCTTCAAACTTGTATTACCTTGCACGGATCTTGTAAATGCTAAACTGTACTTCAATGTTAAATGGTGTGACGGACGGACTCAGTATTATCCCACCCGCACACCCACTACGGGGTGGGATACAATAACAGCCCTGGATATGGAAGGAAATAACCATACAGGGTATTCAAGGTTCTTTGAGCCAATTCCCATCCTTAACTATAAGATAATTAACTGGAATGAAATATTCAAGGTGCCGTAGATGACACAAACAGCAGAACAAGCAACTAACATACAACTTTCCTTATACAATGTAAAAATAAATGTTACCTGAATCTGTATGTATATATCCTTCAACTATCCCAGTGTTTAGCGTTCCGTGATCGCGGTCGGCAGCTGTATGCTCGCCAAGTGCCGGCTATATGTGGCGCAGTTCGATATTAACTCCCGGGTAGAGCGCCTCGGGCGTCAGACACAGTTCTCGCACAATACGAACGCTTTACAGCGATCGGCGGACGGAGTTTTAATGAAAAACAACCGCCCCGGGCGGGTAGGAACCATAGCGACGTATTAGCTGCAGATACCGAGGCGGACATAAAGTATATGTGGCCGTGACGGGACAGAATGGGGCTTATGATCTTTGCAACAGACCCATACCAAAGAGAGAGAGAGGGAGAGAGCGAGAGAGCGAGAGAGCGAGACAGAGAGGGAGGGAGGGAGGGAGAGTATGCACATACCAGAGAGAGAGAGAGAGAGAGAGAGAGAGAGAGAGAGAGAGAGCGATAGGGAGGGAGATAGGGAGAGAGGTCGAGCGAGAACAGAGAGAGAGAGGGAGGGAGAGAGAGTATGCACATACCAGAGAGAGAGAGAGAGAGAGAGAGAGAGAGAGGGAGAGAGAACAGAGAGATCAATGTTATAGGTCAAGCGTGGTTGGAGAATGGAGGCTTACGGCATTTCTGACCAGTCTAGCTTCCTGATCGACTATCATACAGTGATACTCCTGCAGTTTGATAAGGATATCTGTTTCACCGACTGACTGGCGAACCGTGCAGACGCTGATCAGACTCGGATACACGTAACCCGACATTTCAGGTTAGGAGATACGGTGATGGTTATATTGGTATCAAGCTTCGAATCGACAACATAATTATATCTTTACCACTATGCACGGGTACGTTACACAACCGCCTGCGTTAATCTTTTCCCAGATGTCAAACTTTCTGAACATCTACTGGCAATCTCAACTCGCAATCAGGCAGTTTGATTGGCTGAGCCTGAGCTGTAGCCTGCGTTAATCTTGCCCATATACCAAAGTTTCTGAACATCTACTGGCAATCTCAACTCGCAATCAAGTCGTTTGATTGGCTGAGCATGATCTGTAGCAAAGCTCAGGCTCCGCCAATCAATATACTTGAGTTAAAGCACAATAGTAAAGTATTTTGAAATAAAACAATTTACAAATATTGGCAAGATAAGCGCTGGTCGTAGTGTAGCAGTTCAGGAGCTAGACTGGCAACAAATCCCATAAGCCACATTACCCCAGTCAGCTTCACAATTGAATTTGAAACTTTCGTCTTGTCCATTCATTGCCTTACAGCTAGGTCATAATGTGTGACTGATTGGAGAAATGGGGCTTATTGGAGTATGATCAGTGTAGCTCCTGATAAAGTAGCACACTCCTGTAGCCTGATGGCGATCTACAGTTAAACCTCTCTAAACTGGAGGTCCCAGTGTGTCCGGTTTAGAGATGTTTCACTGTAAATCAGGCATATGACCATTCTAAGACATATCTGTGTACTATACGATCATTAACAGACACCATCATCTGAGATAAATGATCAAGAACCCCATCAAAATAAGATCACAGATGTTTTACTGAAGTCCGGTTTAGAGAGGTTCCACTGTATATTGTTTGTTAAAGATGACTAATTCTCACATTGAGTGCTGAAAACGATCAAATGCTGATTATGATGATAGTGTAAGTTGGCCTGTAAGTTAACCCACCCACCAATCGACATCCCTTAACTGAAAAGCAGGCGGCTGGAGAGCCAGCAGGGACCGTTGCTTCATGGGTCACAATATTTAGTGTCGTCCAGCTCGATTTCTCACAAACACATATGACCATACGAGGTTTTAATACGAGACACGTCATGTGATTTTGTACATAAGAACATGTGCGATATCTCATGAAATATATTTACAATATTAACTATATTTTCCGTAAATAAGGTCGAAAGTTGACGAAATTTTCATTGCAAATGCCGAATATTCTGCATCTGCTATATGAAAGCTTAGTCATTTTCGACGTCATTTACAGACAATAATTATACCATCACAGTTTCTGTAAATATAGTTCATGAAATATCGCACATGCTCTTATAGGTACAAACTCACATGGCGTGTCTCATATATATAGCCTCGGGCACTACTTCTATTATACTTCTCTTCAGAGCAGTTTAAGCCACCCTGTGGCTGATATAGAAACACTGCCCGTGTATTGTGACATTTTCTGGCCTGGTGACAGAGCATTCATTGCCGCGTTTACGACCAACGTAGTGTATTGAATTAATTGGTGAGCCAGACGCATGAAAACAGGGTTATCATTACCACTGGGGTGGGGGGGGGGGGGGCAAATTGCCACTAATTGTTATTGAAAGGTATGTATCTCTAATGCCCCTATAAGTGGACCCCTCCTAACAGCAATATTTTCGGTTAAACAATAAATAAACAACAATGCAAAATCGCATTCACAGATCGAAAAAGCCATCCAAAATGGCGGCCAAAATCCAAGATGGCGGCCAAAACCCACGTCCATTCCTCTACCACACTAAATATGTACGAACTACATCAATTATTTACGAAAAAGGAGTCCGTTTATGGTTGAACTATGTTCTAAGAGTAACATATAAGATGGTAACATGTTTATAAATACGTAGCATTTGGGAATGTATGTAAAATATCCAATATGGCCGCCAAATATCATAGTTGCCCATCCAGATCATTTATGTGAGTTTTATAATCATGTAGAATCAAAGCATATTTGCATTGACACATTGTAAAACGGTATTAAAACATGATAATCAATGGTTGGAATTTATGGAACATCGGAACTTGCAGTTTCGTCAAAAACTGCTACCAAAACCTAAGATGGTCGCCAAAATTATAACAAGTTCGTCCATGAAGCCAACCCACCGCTAACACAAACAAACTATAGTTACGTTGCAAAAAATGGTAGTGTATATAAACTTAATCACCTTGTTCCATTATCTGGACGGGCAGTGACACATATATAAATCCAAGATGGCTGACAAATGTCAACATTTCTACACTTTACTCCATGCTTGTCCTAAGACATTATATTTGAAGTAATTAACGGCAATCACAAATTGATGAACTAGGCAAAATAAATTTGAATATTTAATGGTGATAAAATCAAGATGGCTGCCGAAATTAGTATTACACCATGTATCGGTGTTTTGTTTACCATTTTGAGTTTATGTGTTAAGTTGGTATCTTCTAAAATAAATGGTGTGTTATCGTATGGAAATGGAAGAAAACATATCTGAATGTTGGTGTGTCAAAGCCAAACACGTGTGTGTATTTGACACGCGACGCGCTGGTCAATTAATCACTGTGTATTATTATTAGCCGATCTATTTATAGATCGTTATTAGCCAATCTATTTATAGATCGGCTATATGTTGGTTATCCATCGGTTTGTGAAAAAGTTTGTAACCACCCTTTTCTCCTATATTCGGTAATCTACAAACGCGAAATTTGTTGTATCACTTCCAAACTACATCAACCGGATAATTTTTCAGTTTTGGCCATTATCTCTGTTTAAAACTTTAAATAAGCAAAATAACACAATTTTTGAATAAATTAACGTAAATAACTACAAGAGTTCGGCGGTTTGCAAATTGGCTATGAATAAAGTTTTGACGTCACAAACCGGAAGCTCCGCCATGTTCCAATATCTCGATACACAAATCAAAACACGCTCGAAGTTTGACCTAAATTCAGTTAGTTAGTGGGTGTGAAGTGTTCTATATATACGGATATATTCATCGTAAAGATCGCGAAAGGACACTGGAATAGTATAGATTGCCTGCAGTAATGTAATGTACAAATCAAGGTGTGGAATGCGAGAAACTGAGTTTGGATCGGACACATGAATTTCTGGCTAGAAATTATTGGACAAGAATTTGGGCACAAGAATATCCAAAATGTTCGGGTGTCAATGGTAAGTCCTTGATATTATAAATAATCCGATAGTTCTACTTGTCAGCTGGTGAGACAATGTAAGCTGGTGTAATCATTATATTGTGTGTGAACCCCACCCAGAGCTCCAGCTCCAGATAAGCTGCGTATTTGCGTAAATATTCTTGTGGTACCTTTATCATGCTGCAGAAAACAATAAACAGGCCATCAATATAGCATATTTTTCTTATTTTTCCATGAAAACACATCTTGGTATTTCATTAGAATTGTCTCCAATGAAATGCCAAGATATGTTTTCATTTCGAAGCAAACTATTCAATAATTGCTGTCTGTTCATGTGTAAACAGTAGTGTTATTTAAGTTTACCCCATTAAAATTTTGAAATACCCAATTGCTTCAGAAATGATGGAGTAACAATCAGCGCTCCAGATAAGCTGCGTATTTGCGTAAATACCCAATTAAAATTGCCAAAAACCCAATTGAAATCAGAAGTAGTGAGTATCAAAAAGCAATGAGAACAATTGTGGTACCTTTATCATGCTGCAGAAAACAATAAACAGACCACAATATAGCACATTTTTCTTATTTTTCCATGAAAACACATCCAAGGAGACAATTCTAATGAAATGCCAGGATATGTTTTCATTTTGAAACAAACTATTCAATAATTGCTGTCTGTTGATGTGTAAACAGTAGTGTGATTTAATTTTACCCAATTACAATTTTGAAATACCCAATTGCTAATTCCTTATCCGGAGCCTGACAATACTCAATTACTAATTCCTTATCTGGAGCCCTGTTAGGATACAAATTGTGTTGGGAAGCCCCTATTATTGTCCCAATAGTTCGGGTTATTACAGTAATCCTGGCCAGTCTCAATGTGATGGTTCAAATGAGCAGCATTTCCTGTTTCATCGGTTTCGTCTCTGGAAACCCGCGATTTGTCACATTTAATACCATAGTGTTTGTTTGTTTATTTATTTGCAGCCTATCAACAGCTAAGGTCATGTAAGGCCGGCCAAACGGGTTCGATCCCATTTTAACCTGCTGCATTGGGGGGGGGGGGGGGGGGGGTGGGGGGGGGGGGGGGGGGGTACCAAAATCAGAACGTATTTGCTGCGTATTTGTATATAAGCTGCGTATTTGCGTAAATACCCAATTAAAATTGCCAAAAACCCAATTGAAATCAGAAGTGGTGAGTATCAAAAAGCAATGAGCACAATTGTGGTACCGTTCTCATGCTGCAGAAAACAATAAACAGACCACAATATAGCATATTTGTCCATGAAAACACATCCAAGGAGACAAGTCTAATGAAATGCCAAGATATGTTTTCATTTAGAAATAAACTATTCAATAATTGCTGTCTGTTGATGTGTAAACAGTAGTGTGATTTAATTTTACCCAATTCAAATTTTGAAATACCCAAATGCTTCAGAACTGATGGAATAACAATACTCAATTACTAATTCCTTATCTGGAGCCCTGCGGCCACCCACTGAATTATAATGTTTGATACCCGTGCTTTCACTGTACTTAACATGCTTAAGACGTGCGAGATGGTGTATTTTGATGGACCTCAGACAATAAAAAATTGCAGTTTGTGTGGAATTTCATGAAAAATGTTTACAGATTTTGCGATATTTACTGTAAATCATGCCAAACGTTGATGAAATTCTCAGAGCAAATGCAGAATATCACCATGTTGTCACCATTCAATGTTATTTATGAAAGATATTGTAAAATTTGTAAATATTTTTCATCAAAGTGCGCACGTGTTTGTACATGCAAAATCACATGGCGCATGTCATATGTATAAAATGTCTCATAAATTGTCAGTATTTCAGTGATATTTCATATGACTTAGAGTACACCTTTTCTTTTTTATTTCTCCTCAAAAGTGCATATAAATGTTGTGACCTCTCATCTGAACCGTCTCCGCAAGAATGTTCAGATGGTGTATGCAACATATACTTCCGAGAAGAAATAATAAAAATAAGTTATTATATTGTAATTAAATGTGCAAAGTTACAATATCCGACAAGTACACATGTATTTATTTGTTTTTAATATATATCATGTATATGTTTCAGGAAAGAAGGCAAAGTTGTATGACCATCTTACCCCAAACTGGGCACCATCAGTTAATCTGGGCGGACAAAAGCGAGCACCATCTACATCAAGATATGATCGGCAGCAGGAAAAGAAGAGAAGGAAGCCAGCTGAATCCACAACTATTGTTGGACCTGATCACACTGAGACGGGTATGGATATGGGTGACAGCGTTGATGAAGACGGCGTTCAGTCACAGACTGATGCTGATGGTTCACTCATGGAGGCTTTTTTTTTTTTTATCTTATATTTAAGGGTAGGAATTGGCTCGAGGACCTTCCAAACCCGGGCATTTGAACCCAAAAGTGGCAGGTCAATGACCGTTGGCCCGTTTGTTTCCGAATTTACTAATATCTGCCATACAGTCGAAATATGTGCATTAAATGAAGGAGGCAATGAGGCGGTTAATTTAACCTAGCTAGTTCATTCTCCTATCGCACGAAGCCGGTATGTAAGACCGTGAAAAAGGCTGAGTGTGAGTGCATGTGATATATGGAGACTCAGCCGTAACAGTGTTATCCTATATAATGATGATATTTGACGATTGGTCAGGGCATAACATATCAGGCCGGGAATGATCGATATTTGGTTATGCAAAGTATGATGTAATATGTTTTCGGGCCCAGCTACTGTCGTTTCGCGGCTTATCGTTATATACGATTTGCAATTATTCGAGTTCAGGTGTGGCGTTTATCTGTTACTATTTGGTTATATGACAATGTGTTTCACATATTCTGAAGACGAAAGAAAAAGAGAAGATAATACACGGCGGTATAGCAATTGCCCATATATTAGTGAGTGGCCCATACCATACCGCCGGTCATGGTCCAACATGTTAAATTTGATTTCAGACGATGCATATTACAGTCAATAATGTTTAATAAGAGTAATGCGGGCGGCCAATTCCGGTCTATTCTGCATTACTCCGTGAGATGAATGGTGGGGAAACCGGAGTACCCGGGGAAAACCACCTCCTCCGGCAAGTAATGACAACTTCACATACGTCGGTGTAGAGGTGAAGAGCTGTGATCGAACAGCTACCGGGACCAATGCCGGCTCTTTACTGCCGGTCCAAATGACGGCATCAGCTACTTTCACTCCGTGCCCGGCGCCCGGCCACACCGCAACGATATCCATTTGGTTATACAACATATCTTTTAAAACAAGAGAACATGATTAAGGGTTAAACAGGAGGTGATTGGCTGCCATTATTAACCTCTGTAGAAGAAGTTTAAAAAAAAAAGAAAAAAGTATAGGGTGCGGTCGCCAGTATTGGAAGACGATTATTGGTCAGTGGGAGTTGGGGTAGAGGTTGCAAGTCGTCCTAGTCCATGTATATGGTGTCATCGGAATTGTGTATGGTACAGAGGGAGGGGTGGGCAGTGATATGTATATTTATTAATACATAGGTAATCTATATATATATACATCTATATATTGTCGAATGTATTGGTTGTCATACTGGTTATACTATGTTATGCTTGGAGATTGGGTTTGCGTTAATTTATTTAGTTTAGCTTCATGTATTAGCCCCTACGAGCCTGTACATGTCGTCTCGTTAATATCCCAGTACTAATCCTCGATAAGGCAATCCATACCAGATAGACTTTCCCGGGCCAGTTCCGATCGAGTACATACCCATTGGATGGGGGAGAGATCACTTGCTAATATTTATATCTACAGCCTGATACTAATATGTAATAAACTTTTTCAGATTGTGTTTGTCTTAATTTATTTAGTTTAACTTCATGTTTTAGCCCACATGAGCCTGTACACATGAAGTACATGTACACATGTATTCATTGTTGCACTTTCACATTCGTTTGTATCATGCGAAACAATCAACAGTGGTACACAGTGCCAGCTTCTGGCCCAGGTGAAGCTCCCACGTATCGGGTTCTCGGCGTCCGCATACCAAAGTATAATGCCTCACACGAAACATACATGTATACGTACATTTATATACCTCCCGCATACAGGCACATTTAACTTAAGATTCTAAAAAAACAACATGAAATTCACATGTAATGTTATTGGGAAAGGATGAGCACTAAATACATTGTTTCAATGTACATGTATTGATGATATAACATATATACAACCTATATGCTGTTATGTTTTGAGATTGGGTTCTGATTGGGTTGAGCTACCGCACCCCACCTAATACATGTAATAGATCACTTGTCTTATATTTATGTTTACAGCCTGATACTAATAGACTTTTTCAGATTGGGTTTGTCTTTTTTATTTAGTTTAACTTCATGCGTTACCTACACGAGCCTGTACATATCGTCTCGTTAATTTCCCAGTACTAGTCCTCGATAAGGCAATCCATACCAGAGATACTTTCCCAGGCCAGTTCCGATCGAGTACAGACCCATTGGTGGATCACTTGTCTTATATTTATATTAGTTATATGTTGCTATGTTTTGAGATTTGGTTCTGATTGTGTTGGGCTACCGCACCCCACCCTAATACACGTTAACGTTAACTACATGTATATACATCCTAATTGTAAACATAAGCTGCGTACATGGATCTTGCAACATTGTCAACCAGTGACGATATTTACAGTAGTTTTCATATCTGGGAAGGAGACAATGGGGCCTAGTGTCACGGACATAACTTAGCTAGGACAACTCCATCGTATTTTTATTTTGTTCCTACCCTTAGTACCGGTGTATACATGTGTACATGTATTGTATTTTGAAGTATGATTCATTATATTATTTAATTGTGCAGAATTTATTATTATTATTTTTTATATTTTTGGAGCAGCGGTATTATGTTATATTTTATTCCAGTACCCTGTCGCCTTAATGTATTTTAGTACAGCTAAGTGTATTTCCGTTTCACATTCTTTAGGGGGGAATATTAAATTATATGGGGACGATATAATATTATTTTTTAAGCAAACAGCGGCTAAATCTTTTCTTGCTGATTCATGCGTTGGACAGAAGAAGAAATAGTGGTCCAGTTCTTCTATTTCGTCTTCATCGCACTGACTACAGTTTATATCTATATCAATATTGCTGCCCTGTGGATAACGATTTGCCTTTATACCATTTCTGCCTAATCTAAGTCGTGTGATTATTCTGTCTGCCCGCCTATCCTTACTGTATAATTTACACTTAACTGGGATTGTGGGAATCATTGATTGCAGTATGTGCCCACCGTGCTTACTTTCATGAATGTTATTCCAACGTGTTTGCCATTTGTATCTTGATTGTTTGCTAATAACAGAATATATTTCTCTATGAGTAGGTAGTGTTAATTCATCAGTGCCTGTCAAATGTGCTGAAGCAGCCGCGCGATCTGCTTCTTCATTACCGGGTATTCCAATATGGGAAGGGACCCAGTCTATATTTATAAGCTTGCCCTGTTCCACTGTTCTGCTTATTAGTGTCTTAATGTCATGTATTTTGTCGGGTCTCGTTTTAGATGTACCTGAATTAATAGCTTGAACAGAGCTTAATGAATCTGTTATAATTACTGTGTTTTTGTAGTCATTTAGCGTAAGGTTGTATATAAGGGCCTTTTCTATGGCAATAAGCTCTGCTGTAAATACACTTAGAGTGGATGCCAACTTATATTGTTCTATATGATCTAGTTGGGGTACCACAAAAGCAGCTGATGTTATTCCTAGTTCTGAATGTTTGCTACCGTCCGTGTATATCTGTAGCGTGTCTTTCCAATGGTGGTTAATGTAATCTGTTGCGTTTGTAAGGCTGAGGGCTGGATCCCTATTATTATCTATTATTATTTATGTAAGGTCAGATCTTGCTGTGATTTCAAATGGGTAATAAGGTATGTATGTGAAGAATGGTTGTATTTTACAGTCATTTAGTCCATATTCTTCTTTTAGGCTTATAGCGTTCATTGCATAACATGTTTTTATTTTATTATTGTTAGATTGATACTTTTTATTCGGTTTACTAGGACCTCTTTTAATTCTTAACATGTTGTATTTATATGTACGTTTGGTTTGTATTAGTTCGTTAAGTGGTAGGTTAGCACCATGTGGCTGGGTGCGAGCCCAGTATTTTAGTAAATTACATTCACGTCGCAGATCCAGTGGTTGTACAACTGTTTCTACTTCTATTGCTGCGGCTCTAGTTGATTGATAGGCACCCGTTGCTACTTTTTACTTTAATGCTGCTCTTTGAATTATTTCTAGTTTATTTAGATGACTGGCCGCTGCGTCTTTGTATAACATACAGCCGTAGTCCATTTTAGATAGTATTAATGCTTTATAGAATCGTAGGAGAGACGGTTTGTCTGCTCCATATGATGTACCTGATATAAGTTTCATTAGATTAAGGTCCTTCCTACACCGTTGGACTAGGTCTGTTACATGAGGACCCCAGGTTAATCTGTCGTCTAATATCATACCTAGAAATTTTGCACATTTCTTGTAAGGGATTGATTGGTTGTTCACCACTAGATTTTTTATTCTATAGTACTGTTCTCTTTTATAGGTATACCGCTGCTCCGCATCTTTATAGCACAATGTCCCTCCGTTATGAAATATGACTGCCTCAGTTTTAAGTGGGGAGATTTTAAACCCCCATTTATTTTGCCATATTGTAATTTTATCTAGTGATGTCTGTACAACTCCGAGGGCTACATCTAGATTCGCATGTGCATTCCAGATCGCGCTGTCGTCAGCAAATTGTGATAGGTCTTCTGTTTTACGTGTATTCTTATTAGCATTGTTAAGTTCAGTATGCAGTGTGTCAATCATGATGTTGAATAATATTGGACTAACGACGCTGCCCTGGGGGCAACCATTATCTATGTTTTGGAATTCGGAGTGCTCTGTTCCTATTCTGACTCTAATTTTCCTGCCCGTAAGAAATTTGTCAAGCCATAACACCATTCTGTTATATGCCCTTCTCTATGAGTTGCTCTATTGTTCCTTTTGTCCACATTAGGTCAAAGGCTTTCTCTAGGTCTAAGAAGACAGCAACGACCGTTTTCTTTTCCATCATAGCTGTTTTAATTACGGTTTCCAGTCGTGCTAGTTGATCTAAGATAGATCTTTGATTTCTGAATCCTGATTGAGTCGGGCTTATTTTTTGGTTTGATTCTATATGGTGCTTTAACCTATTCGCTACCATCGTTTCCATCACTTTGCAAATTGTTGGTGTTAACGATATTGGTCTGTATGATGATGGATACGTTGTATCCTTTTTAGGTTTTAATATAGGGATGATGGTAGCTTCTTTCCAGGAGTCAGGTAGGGTACCGTTTTCCCAGGATTTATTTATAGCCAGAAGCAATTGTTCCATAGATTCAATAGGGAGATGCTTTAAAATTGTATAGTGTATTTTATCTGCTCCTGGTGCTGTATTCTTTTTACTTTTAAGGGCAGCTTTTTGTTCTGACATGATGAAACGTCTATTGAGGCAGGTTCCTTCATTTAATTCAGGAATTATTGTTTGTGTATCTATCTTAGATTGGATAATTGGATCTCTTTGTTCTTTAACTTGTCTAAATTCTGGTGTAAGGTTGTCGTTACTTGAAATAGTTTTATAATGGTCTGTGAGCATCTCTGCCTTTTGTTTTTCATCGTAAACTAGGTTGTTGTTATGTAAAATTGGTGGTAGTGGTGGTGTACATTTACCTCTGATTCTATTGAATTGATCCCAAATTTCTTTACTAGTTTTTTCGTTATTAAGTTCCGAAATAAATTTCTCCCAACCGATTTGTTTTGCCTCATTTAATATGGTGGACGCGAGGGATTTGGCCTCCCGATACTCGTCCCGCCTTTTTTCTTTCATGGTTTTATGGTATTTATATGCCTGTTTCCATCTACGCAGACAGTTCTCACTGTTTTTAATGGCATCCGAGCAGGCCGGAGTCCACTAGGGATTGGTTGGGCGATTGTGTGCTTTGCCACTTGTCTGTTGTATGCATTCCTTACTGATTTCGTAGAGAGTGCTCACAAATTCATTATGATATTTATTGTAGTTTAATTTTTTCTCTATGTGTAACTTAGTTGAACATAAGTGATGGAAACGCTCCCAGTCAGCCTGACCTAACTTCCATTTAGGAATTGTTGCGGGAGTACTCTTATGGTATTGGGTCAAAACTTTAGTAATTATTGGATAGTGATCACTTCCTAGTGTAGAATCGTGTACGAACCAGGAGGACGAAGAAGCTAGAGCTGGTGTAGCTAATGTGATGTCTGGTGTTGTTCCTATACCTTTACTATGTGGGATATGAGACGTATCGAAGGTTACGGCCCCATCATTTAATAATACGTAATCTGTATTGTCTAAAAAGTTTATTATTTCATCACCAGTTTTGTTAGTTTTGGCGAGATAATGCACGTCCCAAAGTGGGTTGTGTCCGTTAAAGTCACCCAATATCAGAGCTTTATTACTTATCTGTTTGGTAATGTTATATAGATTGTGTAGTTTAGTAGCGTTTGTACTGCCACCGGGACCGATGTATACATTTAGTATGTCTATATTACCTTTGTTACCTAATATTTTAATTGCAGAATAAAGAATATTTTCTGTTTCCTTCAGATGATTCGTTTTTAATTTTGTACAAGAAACTCCATTTTTAGCATATATGCCTACTCCACTACCATGGAATGGATTTGTGGAGTGCGCTATTAAGTTGTATCCTGTTAGAGTTGATGGTTTTGGCATTTCCTGAAGGCATATTACATCGGTGACAATATGTTAGTTTCTATAGCATTTATTAGCTCTCCCTTTGTCCGTAGAAATCCCCGACAGTTCCATTGAAGGACTGTCAGGGGGTGATTATTACTATTATTATTTCTACCCATATATGTTTATGTTGTATTAATGTTATGTATTATTGCGAACATATTCTGCGTTTGTGCAGAAGAGCGCCATGTTTACTATTCAGAGGTTCTGGTTTGGAGGCTGTTTCAGGTTCATTGCTTCTCAGCTGTACTGGAGGCGCTAGAACATTGGGACCTTGCTTACATTGGACTTTACGTTTAGGTTTTTTAGTTTGACGACTACCAAATGTTCCATTCCTGTTAAAAGTTTTTGATTGTTTTTGTGCAAGGGGCATATTGTGTGTTTTGTTCTTATTAGATTTAGCGCACTTATTTGTTTCCCCCACCGGGCTACCCATTGGACTGGCATTTGAGGTGGATGTTTTAATGTTGTTGGTTGCTGCCTCTGTGTGTTGTTTCGTAACATTTCTATGACCTTCTGCTATGTTGTATGTGTTAATGTTGTCGAAATATTTTGTGATATCTGGATTTTGTGATATATTTGATAAGCATAGAGGTGATGACGCTGGGGCGGATTTGTTGGGGCTATTGTTTACGACTGGGCAGCAAGGACATTTTACGCAGTCCATGCTGATGCTATGTGACATTTCGGGTTCCATTTCAGTTGTTATGCCGAGTTCCGCCGCCAGTTCTAGTATTGTTGTGTCTATTTCCGTTATTAGTCCAGCATGTTTGCGATTACTCGTAGCTATTGATGGATGCAGGGGTTCAGTATTGTTATTTCTTCTTTGTTTAGTGGGTGGGTGTGATGTAGGGTTTTGTCTGGGTGTCGTGTTTACGTGTTGAATAATAGCGGTAGTAACTTCGGGTGTGTGAACTGACCTATTTTGTAGATGGGACTCTGCTATGTGACCTATTATTACTTGCATTTTAATTCCTAAATGAGATTCTAATGTTGTTTCTATCACCGCTATTAGATCCAAAAGTTTATTTTTTGTGACATACTGCTGTATTTCAGTATCTCGTTTGGCGTGTGTATCCATGGATGGTGATTCAGATGCCCGTTTGCGTTTCTTGTATTGTGGTGTGGCTGGGATAGTTGAATACTGACTGTTTTGTTGTTGTATAGGTAGATTAGTGGTGGCATGAACATGTGTGTTATTGGTCGAAGTGTGTGTTTGCAGTTGTTCCTTGAGTGCGTCACGCGTTAGTTGTCTTGTTTGATTTTTGTGATTAATGTGCGTCTTGTATTTAAGAAATATCGGGCAGTATGGATCGCTGGCTCGATGGTCACAAGCCTGTAATTCTGCTACAAAGCAATTGTTGCAGAAATCGTTGTCCCTCGTGTATTTAGATGTGTAATCCTTATAGAAGTGTGCATACCCACAAATTGGGCAGTTGACAAAATTGTTTCTGCAAGCGTATTGTCGGTGACCAAACTGCTGGCATTTATTGCAGCGAATTGGTCGTTGAATTGTTATGCCAATATCGATTGGGTTACCGTTGTTGATGTACGAAGCTGGTGTTATTTGGTATGGTAGATGTATGTTGAATTTAACAAGCAATGCGGTTTTAGATTTACCTACGTGGTGTGCGTCGGTGATGCTGTTCTTTTTGGCGTCTAATGCTAGCATGATGTCTTCCTTGCTCAAGCGGGCGAAGTCAGGGTGCTCAGCTATGCCCACCGTGACAATTTGTTGTTGTTGTTGGTGCGTGTTGGACTGAGTTTTCCTGGGCATTGGTTTATTAACTAACTTGAATTCTACGTTTGACATACTTGGGGGCTGCCGTGAATGATTTTGCTCTACCAATCCATTGTTTTGGTAGAGTGACTCTAATGATGTCCGGTACGCTGTCGAGTGTACACCGAATATCTGACTGGTTTAGTCTATTACCCAGGAATGACATCAGGGCCAAGACGAAATGCGGTAATCTTATTGCAGCTCGCCTGGACCCAATGATTTTGAAGCGGATTGTGTCAGTTTGTGTGTTGTTGTGTGTCTGTTTGTCAGGTATTGTGTCTGTGACTGGCTCCACAGTTGATTGACGTGATGGTGGGGTGGTCTGTGTGGTACATGTATGTGGTTGCTTGGCCTCTGGTGATTTACTACTAGGCGATAGTGAGTCTGACATGTCCTGTTACCTATTTCTCTTTTTCGTATTAGGTGTGTTGAGTTGTGCCATTATTTAACTTTAACCGAAGATGGGAAACGAATATTTTTGATAATAAGTAATAGTAAGTAATTTCACAGTTTTATTGTTTTCTGTACGTTGGCGCCTTGACTATATATAGCATATGCTTCTAAAGTGTAATTTCTGCTATATATCTGTCTATATCTGTCTATATTGTCTATATAACAAGAAGTACTAACAAATAATAACAGTTTTTTGATTGATTTTCGTACGTTGGCCCCTAGACTATAGATAGCAATGTGCTACTGTGATGCAAGTTATATTGACTATTCCAGTAATATTATAATTTATATAAACAAGTATATATAAGTATATATTTAAGTATATATTTAGTTCTGATTATTATTGGAAAAATGAATTGAATTAGGATAATTTAAATTAAATTCTACTAATCAAATTAAATAATAAATAATAATGGATCCCTACGTACAAAGAATCCACTGAGAAGAATAAATATACTCACAATATAACCTCACAGTGGTATGTGTTGAGTTATACTTACGCGTGCGCGCCAAGCACAACAATAGGGACCACCCCACCTGTATTGCCGTGGCAAGCTGTGGTAAGCTGTGCTTTGTATTCAGTGTAGATGGCCACCATTAGTAGTATCTATTGATGTGGTCAGATTTGAACCACAGTGCTGAGAAAAGAGACCCTATACTATGCAGAACCACGATAAATCCCGTGTTTATTCAATTTAATCTACACAGATCACTATACAGAGCAGAGCATAGCAGAGCAGAGCCTGAAATAATAAATTAATACACTTAATTGATTGTTGCTGCTAAGGTGTCGTTACTAGCTGGTAAATAAGTGATATATTGAAGTACTCACAAGATTTGATGTTTTGCGATCGATTGCTATCAGAGCGATAATAATGCGACTGTTCCGGTCAACGAAATAAATCACACATGGAGGCTATGTCGCTGGAGCTTCATGAACTGCGTACAGAGAATGGGGAGCTGAAGGAAAAAGTGGCCCATTTGGAAACTAAATTCACTTGAAGTTATTTTAAGGGTAGTGACGAGAAGGTGAAACATTTAACAGGATTACCATCATTCACAGTTCTATCTATATTGTTTAATTTTCTGGAGCCTCACCTGTCATCCAGTCTGGTCATGCCCAAATTCAAGGTAATGATATTGACATTAGTGAAATTGCGACTAAATTTGTCAAATCTCTTTCCTACGTATGAATTTGACACTACTCAATCAACAATATCTAGACTTTTTTACACGGACAATTGACTGTATGTACAAGCGGCTAAAGAAACTCATAAGATGGCCAGAGCGCGAGACATTGAGAAAAACCATGCCAATGGAATTTAGGAAGTACTTCGGCCACAGGTGTGCAGTGATAATTGATTGTTTTGAGGTATTTATTGAGAAACCAAGTCGTTTGAAAGCCAGAGCAGAAACCTGGTCTTCATACAAACACCACCACACTGTGAAATTTTTAATTAGAAATACTCCTCAGGGCAGTGTGTCCTTCATATCGAAAGCATGGGGTGGTCGTGTGAGTGACAAGTTTGTGACAGAGAACAGTGACTTCCTGTCCAAGTTATTACCTGGGGATTTAGTGTTGGCGGACAGAGGATTTGATGTCAAGGACAGTGTTGGCTCGGTAGCTGCAGAAGTGAAGATTCACTTATTTCGCCAGCAAACATTTACTTTTCTATTGATTGCAAGGAAATAGCGATTCTGCGATTTCGGTCGGCTGCCAGCATGGTACCGGTAAACAGGTTGTCTGTCGGTCGGTATAGTCAACTATACCGACCGACAGCTGACCTGTTTATCTGTACCATGCCAGCAGCCGACCGAAATCGCTGAATTGGTATTCCTGGGCCAGGGGTGTGGAATTTCTTCATCAGATTTGCTGGCACCTTTTGAAATTAAAATCATATACATATCCCAATTCAAAACCACTTTTAATAGAAGCTAAACATGTATACTTTATCATTTATTTCATTATCATGATTATCACATAAAGCATGTAATAATAAAGTATAAACACTCATAGTAAGCATGATATTACTTCCTTTTAATGGCAATATGACCAGTGTAGGCACAGATCAGCCTGCACATTCACATACAGGAGTGTGCGAGCAGATTAATATCCAGATTGATCAAACCCAATAAGGCCTTTTTCTCAAGCCACGGTCACATATACTTTTCTATATCTGTGATGCACCGTTAGAGAAACAGTCCACTTACTTCACTGGTGCTGCACTCCGTGCCGATGGAAATATTTCAAGACAATCCACTTGAAAGATACAATAGGCGACATTAATTGTAAAAAAATGTTTCAAGACGAGTAGTAATTTTATTGATTTTTTAACACTCATCTAGAAACATTTTATAATGGTGCATATTGTATTTTTCAAGTGGATTGTCTTACATTTTCCACTGGCGCGGAGTGCAGCACCAGTGTAATAATGATAATTAAGATGTGCCATGTGTTTTGTACCTACAAAAATGGCGTAATTTCATAAAAATATTACAAAATTTACGATATTTTCCTGGAATGACACCGAAGGTTGTCGAAATTTTCAGAGCAAATGCGGAATTCTATTCCGCATTTGCTTTGAGAATTTCATCAACTTTCAGCATATTTATGAAATTGCGCACCTGTGTGTAGGTACAAAATCACATGGTGCGTCTCGATTATACAGACAGTATATCTGCATTGACAATATATACATGTACATCGAAGTTCACATACAGTACTTGCACACCAAATTAATCACCTTTTTACACGCTTGTTTTTCTTAAATTCTGGCATCTTTCTACAGTCTGGGCAATATGTATATATATAAGATTCCGGCACCTCGTGTTAATTTATGGCACCCGGTGTTTTTATAAACTTGAATGTATAAGGTTTCCAAAAATTGCCAATATATGAGCCAATAGGTAGGTCATGGTCCCTAACTTGGAAATTGGTGTAAGTTGTTCCAAAACATTTCAGATGGATATATTAAAGAATTTACGTAAACTACACTAATATTCAGTATACATGTATTATTATCATATTTTCAAGATGCCCGCCAAAAATCGGGTATTTATGAGATTTCGGTTGACTTGCATTTGTGTAATGCTAAGCGCCTTCACCTATATTCAAAGGTTAATTCTTTCAACTGGAATAATATTTCAGTTAATATACTCCATTGTCAGAAAACTCAAAATGGCCTCCTAGTAAATGGCAAATCCATAGTAATTTATTAAATATAACTGGGAGTATTTGGTTGGGGATGAAATCAACACTTCTCTCACTTTTCCCTGAGATTCTGTAACTACTAAAATGTGGACATATATTGAACCATGATTTCATCGGCTAATAACATCATGCTCTGCATGACTTTTCATGCTTCAATTTTGAATAAAGCCATGCATTTCCGTAACCAGTTATATGTACATGCTTACTGTTTACTATGTTCTTAGTGAAGTTGTTATTCAGGTGTGTTTGATTAATCTGCGATGCTATTAATATCAGTATGATTTATCATCTGTTTGCATCCAAATGTATCATTTAGTATCATAATTTCAAGGACATGGTGAACACGTCATAAAGCTGTGCTAGTAGTTTAATGAATTTTGTCCACGTTACTAGTTTCAGAACGACAGCTACGTTTAATGATCTGCATACTCCTCGCTGCAATGCCAATATTTGTTCCTGTGGATTTAAAAAATATATAAATAATACATGCAAACTAAAGGCGAGCATGGACCTGTAAGATTATACGGCCACCAATGTACACTCTAAGACCTAGCAATGTATGACTCACAACGAAATAAGCACATACTATATATTCACTGAGATATTACGTTAACACTATAAATGAGCGTGTGTTTATTACAGTGTCAACCGTATTGAACGTGTCAGACAGTTGTGACTATGTGAAACTCATTGAACATCATAATTTCACAAATTCCTATATGTTTATATATGCCACTAATCTTTGAGGCAGGGCATGGGAAAAAGATAATGTGGCATAAACATGACATTTTCACGTTTAATTATTCCATAAACAACATTCTATTAGGATTACAATGATACAGTACTTTCAAGTACATGTATATGCCATTGATACACACTTCAGATTGTCTCTAGAAAACTGTAGCTACATGACAAATACGTCAATAAAACGTTGGCAATATGAATGAATTATGTTACAATATTAACGAATTATGTTACAGGCTCTGAGAAATCGGACGTCGTGTAAGTTTGCATGTCCTACGTGTTCTTATCTGGTACATTTATTATTCCAAATTGAATAAATCTCGCGATTATGAACACGTATATTGTCAAAAAAAACACGCAGTGTTTGATCTTTGTACGTGGCTGCCATACGCCTAAGTGGCTCCACACCATATAACTTGATCGCGCGTTTACTCCATGGCATAGCATCTACCACGCCAATGTTGGAAATGTTATGGATAGATCCATTTATTCAGAACAGTTCGTATTATAGTATATCAGACAATACTTTCTGCGTGCTCACCGAGCATACATACTTATACAAATCCAAAACATTCTGAAATTCTTGCGACTAGTATTTAACACATAAAGATGCATACGTTTCAAATAGAACCGTATATGTTTCATAACATACGACAATATGTTATGCGACCATGTCCCTGTCTATTGGTTACGCGTAGCTACACAAACTTTACTCCAGTCACACAGATGAAACATTGCAAATGGTAAGCGTTGCAATAATTGTCTAGTGGCATACCGCTAAGCACTTAGTTAACCAGATTAGCATTAACATATGTACTTTCCAATGTAGCGTGGCCGATAATAGTTGCCATTTTACACCACCAGCTACACAATGTTGTTTTCAATCATATTTCCTTCATACTAAAATCATATTGAAACATTTAATATCCAGTTCTACAACATGTCCTGGAAATATTTCAACAGACCACTCCATTTTATGTACTAACTTAAAGTTAATCACTGCCAGACAGCAATCGACGACAATTTCTACCTATGATATGACCCACACATGAAGCAACAATACGTATATGGATGTTCAATTGATATATACTTAAGGCCAAAAGATACTTTACAGTATGTATATATGTAAATGGTTCTATATTTCGTGAACAAGTATGTTTAAAAACCTGATGTAACATGTTTTTCAGTTCTGAATATGCAACTACTGCACCAAAACATTAGATGCATCTGTTTAAAGAGAGTGTGTAAACAATGAATAAACAACAACACCCTTCATTTTAAAAACGGCAGTAAAGAGGACATAATTTGGAAACTTTCCTAGTCAATATTGATTATACAGAGCATAACATGGACCGCCTACAGTGAACACAATGATGAATTGACCGTATTCAGTACCTAGTTTGCCCACCTTGTGTGATCGCTGGTGGTGATCCGGTTTATGCTCGGGATATCAATATTGACTAAGGTAAGTGTGTTCTCTTTACTGCAGGTTTTGAAATGAAGGGTGTTGTTGTCTTTTCATTGCTTACACAATCTCTTTAAACACATGCATGTAGTTGCAGATTAGATTCAGCATTAAAAACATTTTACACCAGGTTTTTAAACATACTTGCTCACGAAATATCGAACCATTTATAAACTGTAAAGTTTCTTTGGACCTTAAGTATATATCGGAAGATTATATTCGACTGGTTTGAATAAGATCATGACTAATGATTACATGACATAGTTATTGTAGTATACAAATGAGTTTCACATGCAGCTTATAATGAACATGTAACAGTAGTATGCATTATGATATTCGAAAACTGGGTATTGGCATGCGATACATGTACATGCATGTCGTTAACATCATGTTCGTGAAATAGCCTCAGTGAAAATAGAAAATGATCTGATGGAGTAGAGTAGTTTTAGACTTAAGTATATATACTTCGCTAACAAGTCAGTGCGTATGAAGCTATGTCTGTAATATTTCTATGTCAGTGGGACAAAACAACGTTTACTGTTTGATTTAATGAAGGCAATATAATGGATGTCATATCGTCCAACTTATAGGTTGAAGCTCAGAAATAGTACTAGGAAGAACATGTAATTGTATCATTTGAAATATTTTACCATACATGCGTAATATTACTGCTTTGAGGATTCAAATATACCAAAATCAAAGTGACAAAGTGGCTATGTCTGTTTCATACAAAGGCCGTACTTACTCGGGTATATTATAAAAAGTTCCACATTATAAACCGTGTCACAACAGAAAAAGAAACATTACGGTAACCGTCTTATCCAATATGCCATAGCCCATACTAATAAATTGCTGCGGTACACTGTGAATTTATGGCGGCCATCTTAGAATTTGGTGAACTTGGCATTTATTCAAGTATGTGTTACCTTTGTTTTATTGTATCAATCTAATACTGTGTATTTGTTTTAAGATGTGTGTGTGTGTGTGTGTGTGCGTGTGTGTGTGTGTGTGCGTGCGTGCGTGCGTGCGTGCGTGCGTGCGTGCGTATGTATGTAGGGTAAATGACAAATACCAATTGCAATGTTTTCAGTACGTTTTACAGCGTGTACATGCGATTATGCGGCAGTTCTATGTGAACGTTTGCAAAACAGCACTTTTACGGGCAGAACTGTCGCTCTCAGGTGTTTGTTTGTTTGTTTGTTTGTTTGTTTGTTGGGGTTTAATGACCTATCAACAGCTGAGGTCATTTAAGGCCGGGTCAATGGGTTTAATACTAAATCCCATATATTACCTGTACATGTTCAAGTACATATACAAATTGGGGGAAAATCACAAAATCAGAACTGAATATGTACAATAACAAAACTATATATTCAGCCTTGAAATCAGAATAATCCTGATCTGATGCCAGGTCCTCGCCACACCAGAATGACTTGGCCCCTCCCAAAAGCAGTAGGATCAGTAATAATCTTACAACTTGTATAATGGGCAATAACCCAATTCAACTCCCAGGTAACAAAAGAGCCAAAGATAAAAACGTACATGAGGGCCAAACCAGGCAAATCGTGATTCTTATAAGGAGGAACCCCTACCGTTAATTTACGCGGTCTCGTTCGCCCGACCACCACCCATCGCTCTCAGGTGGGTCCACTTATAGGGGCATAAACACTTTAAACGAAGACTTATAAATTGCTATCATGCGGAAATGATATGCTGGGATATATACCTTTCAAGAAAATATAGTGGCAATTTGCCCCCCCCCCCCCACCCCCCCAAGTGGTAATGGTGACCCCTCCTGACTCACCCACTAAATATGGTGTTCCTTTCAGGCCATCGTAATATCGCTATCGGGCAGATACTACGATAGCACGATTATCACGATACTAAGATGACGACAGCACGAAGTCACGATGATGACAGTGTGCATGTGCGCACTATGAAGATATTAGCTGAAGGCAAACAGAAATTATAGTTGATTTGAGAAACTATTGCAAAAACTTTAAAAAAAAAATAAACGGACGGATGGGCAGACAGAAAGCGCGAAACCTATAGGGCATCGCCGATTCTCGGCGGGGTCCTAAGTAGAACTGAATATAATACGTGTATATTACGGCAGGTCAAAAGGGACATGCGCAATTTTCTTTCTATTTCGTTCCCACGACATAACATCTCGTTACCACGAATATCGTTCCCACGAGATAGCATCTCGTTACCACTACTTAGCTATAGCATCTAGGTTCTAGTTCCCACGAGATAGGATCTCGTTCCCATCTCGTTGCCACGAGTTAGCTATGTCGTTCCCACGACATAGCATCTCGTTCCCTCGAGATAGCATCTCGTTCCCACGACATAGGTAGCCAATGAAAATGCAGCATGATATCGCCACATTTAGTCTACTAGCCAAATGGTGAACCTAACTATGTCGAGTACCGCAAAGTTTTAAAGTGGAAATGTAATGTATATGTCTGAAGGACTCAGAAACTGCCGGATGCCCATTTCCATATGTGCAGATTTTTCTGATTTGACCTAATTAGTATATTAATTACATGTAGATCACAAAATCAAGATAGCTCCCTTAACAAGTTACATAGAGACTTCGTGTTGGTGTATATACCCATGTTTTCGATATCAAGGAATCTATCTAACAATATTACAGCGTAATCCCATTCAATGACGGCAAATCAAATATGACCGCCATATATGAGGCAATGCGTATGTTTAGGCTTGCATATTAATTACATGTAGGTCAAATCACAAAATATCATAAGTATCTCCCTTATTATATCAACTAGAGACTTCGTGTTAGTGTTTACACCTATATTTGCATTGTCAATGGATCTATATAACATAATCATAAGCTCATACAATCATTTTAACAGACATAAATCCTATATGGCCACCGTATGTGAGCTGATTAAACCTTGAAATTGACATCATTTGGCAAATGTTGCATCTATTCATTCTGTTTTGGTGACAATGTGTAAGTTTTCCATAACTGGAAACACGTATAGCGTAGTGCCAGCCCTGTATGCCAATTCCAACTTCAGTATACAATATAGCCTCCGTAAATGAATGTTTTTGACATAATCATGATAAAATCTTAATATCCCAGTAAGCGTTGACAATATAAACTGTGCGGTGGTGACAAATCACCGCCTTTAATATGCTACATAGATTTTTTCTACACCTTCGTGTTCATAAGCAAGATATTTATCTAACAAACTTTAGGTTGACAATTACATGTCAGCCTAATTCTAACATGGTCGCCATAAATTAGGAAGTTAACATTAAAATTCTCAGGTAGCCAACCGTTCAGGAAACATTCATCCGTTTCCAATATCAAACCCGTAACTATAGACGTATAAACTACTAACAATATTACATTCAAAAAGGGGAACCGAAACAAATAATTTAAAATCGCCATAACCTAGTAAAAGTTGAAGATAGAAACAAACTTCCTGTCCGTATAAAGAATGCATCCCTTTATTTAGACCAGAACAAATATGTATGCCATATAACCGACCAATGGTATGGACTATTGGCATTTCCATGTGTAAATCTATTATTTTCAGATAGGAACATGTATCAACAGAATTTGAAACTTACATGCATTACAAAAATTCACGTCAAAATGGTGTATTTCACAGAAATCAAGTGAAAATCATTCACATTCATTGGTCACAACAACAAACTTCTCGGTCACTCTGCCACATAGTCCCTGATATTATGTATAATGACACGCAATACATTTATCGTTATGCACTGTGTTTCTTTAGACCTGCATTTATGTGAAATGCATTTCTTTGATCATATGTCGGTTGTTCAGTTCTGTTGTACCACAATACATGTGCACATTCAGTAGAGCATATACCACACATGCATGTATGATCATGCAGCATCTTTCATTGTTCATGAAATTAAAAACAAATCATATGAAAAGTCATGCAGAGCATGATGTTATTAGCCGATCAAATCAGGGTTCAATATATGTCCACATTTTAGTAGTTACGGAATATCAGGGAAAAGTTAGAGAAGTGTTGATTTCCTCCCCAACCAAATTCTCCCAGTTATATTTAGCTATCATTAATATCTGATCATAGCAATACTTATGGTAGTCAAATGTAAATGAACTAGCCACACGTTTATAAAACATTCTAATGTGTTAATCACTTCTCTATATGCTGGTATATTTGAGCAAAATAAGTAGATTCCGTTACATATATTGGGCCAATGGTAAGGGAACCTGCCACCATATCAGCAAATGGTAGTTTCAGTGTTGAATATATATTGTATATCCCCCACTGTAGCACAGTTAAACGTAAAAACGCTAAAGATAAGCCAACATTACATAAAATAATGTTGATGTTTTTTCCCCAAAACATCTGGCATCTAAGGGCCGTATTGGCTCCACTTTTCTCTCGGTACAGTATAAATATACTGCAAGGACAATCCCCACTCGTATTTTGTTAATTAACAGTTTGTAGCGTATATTCTCGGCGGTATTTATACTCAAATGTACGTTGCAAAACAAATTACCTGTATCTAATGGTTGTATCTTCTTGCAAATGAAGCTGATGTGCGCTTATCAAGATCACGTGATCGGCAACTGTTCGATTGATTGGTCAGCTGCGTTAGCCAACATTGGTCCGGTTTGGGTTTTGGCATAATTGGAGCCCGTGTACCCTGAATTATACACCAATATGTCGTGCATACATATGACCCTAAACTGGTATAAAGTACACAGAAGAACCGATTAATAGACACACTAAACATTTTCGGAAGATTCGATTTTCAACTCACATATCTGGCGGTCATATTTTCAAGATGGATATTCTGAAGCTCTGTAAGTGTAGTATATTCTGCGACTGTCGTCTGTGTTGAGAACAGACGTCCAGACATTGTCTGCCCTACTTTTGTGGGTGTCAACATTGTCTATGTTCATGAAAGTAAATTACTATGGATTTGCCATTTACTTGGCGGCCATTTTGAGTTTTCTGACAATGGAGTATGTTAACTGCAACATTATTCCAGTTGAAAGAATTAACCTTTAAATATAGGTGAAGGCGCTTAGCATTACACAATTATGTAGGAAGTGAACCGAAATCTCATAAATACCCGATTTTTGGCGGCCATCTTGAAAATATGATAATTATATACTGAATATTAGTTTAGTTTACGTAAATTCGTTACTATATCCATCAGAAATGTTTTTGAACAAGTTACACCAATTTCCAAGTTAAGGATCATGACCTATTGGCTCATATATTGGCAGTTTTCGACTTCCGTCAAGCATAAAGTTCTTGAAATGACCTTGAACTTGGTTTAAAAAAATGGCACTCAGATTTTTTGGATACCTTATACATTCAAGTTTATAAAAACACCGGTGCCATAAATTAACACGAAGTGCCGGAATCTTATATATATATACCTACTTCCGCTCCAATCAGATGTATAATTACGGGAGCAGCTGTATTTTTACAGGTGCAGCTACACAAATACAGGTGCAGCTACAAAAATACAGTTGCAGCTGTATTTTTTAAGGTGCACCTATACATTTACAGCTGCATCTGTACATTTTACAGGTGCAGCTATACATTTACAGGTGCAGCTATAAAACTACAGGTGCAGCTGTATTTTTTACAGGTGCAGCTGTATTTTTTTACAGGTGCAGCTGTATATTTACAGGTGCAGCTGTATTTTTTACAGCCGCACCTGTATATTTACAGGTGCACCTGTATATTTTTATAGCTGCACCTGTAAATTTAGTTTCGACCCCGTTCGTACACCATACAACTGTTCCTTGTAGTTATACAGACATAGATCATACCCAGTGAAAATATGTAGCATATCCTCACAATTTTATGGATCAATGTTTACCAATAATATTTATTTCAAAGATACATAATATACATCAAATTATATGCATCTGTGTTTTACCATTTTCCCCACTCCATTACTCCACAAGAGGTGCTTGAAAATTTACCAAACAAGAAATTACGAAAACACATTGAGTGAATACAGGCTGCAAGGATTGTGGAATGATTCTTTGGAGGATTTTGAACTTTTTCATTCTTTAAATGGAACGCTCAACATGAATTCTATGTTTAGCAATGTCTTTTCTCGCAGCTTCCTCTTGTGGAGTAAATCTGTGTCTCGTGCCAAGAAATGGTGGTCTACTCATTTTCACTTGACGCTCATTCAGGAGATCATCAATTAAAAACCCTCGGTCCGCCATAATGACATCACCTGGCTCAAGGAAATCTAAAAAATCAGACTGTTTTACAATTTCCTTGTCACTAATGCTTCCTTCAAATGCATCACTTACATAAACAATAGCACCATTTGGAGCAATAGCTACAAGAAATGTGTAAGATGTATATCCCTTGTAGGAGGAGTAATGATTTCCTTGAGCCTCGAAGTTACCAGGCGATTGGACATGAACTTCAGTGCAATCTATTATACACCTTATATTTCCTTCTTGAAGCAAACATGGCTTTGCGAAGTGCATATAATTGTTTGTACAGTAACTGGATCCCATGTGATGATGATGGTGGAAGCCAGACGTGTATGAGTTTTGAACCGATAAGCTAAATCCTGATGCAATAAGACGAGACGTAGACGTATTAAGGTCATGAATAATTGGTTCATTGGTGACATAGTTCTTTTGCGGCCTCGTCTTTTACTCGGAGTCTTATTGGCATCAGATACATTAGAATTCCAATAGTTCATCGTTTCTGTACATTTCCCTAAAAAATCCCACAGACACATGTATTGAATGTAAGTTAATCCAATAAAAAATGTAAAGGCTTTATCCTCATCATTGACACTGTCAACATTGAATGTGTCATGAAATGCAGTAGATGTGTCAGAGGTTTGTTTTTTACCCACAGGCTTGCGTAATGCAAATGGTGTAAAACTTTCATTTAATTTGGCACTGTTTTCCAATATTTTATTTTGTATATTTAATTTAATTACTTCAGTTGTTGGCGGATTGTCTGTTTGACATTCATGATCACGTACAGAAGGTTTACAGGTGGTTCCAACATTTATAAAGAGCTGTCACTGGTCTGGAATGGTCTTGGTATGTGAAATTGATGGAACTTCTGGTGTGCTGGAGCCCACGACACCCACTTCACTTTCATTTGTATCCGTCAACAGCAGTAGACTCTGCGATGCATCCGATCTTTCCAGTTTGATTTGCTTTGGTGATCGATATTCATGACGCTGAGCTGGTCGTCTTCTTTTAGTTGTGACCTGCAAATAGAAAATGTACAAACAATACCATTATTTTCATTATGAACCATTTCAATAGATCCAGATGAGCCGACTGATCATGCTGAGCTCATTATCAGGTGCATCAGCAAGAGCTGGACTGTTGTCAGCATAGACCCAGATCAGACTGCACATTTATGACTGACTGACCTTAGGGCTAGGGACATGGCATAATATGAACTGGATCGTATGAACAGTAAAACAGTATGGCCCATTTTACAATGATTTAAGTTGAAAGACTGAAAAACGGATACACACACTCCCCACACACAGACGGACATACGGACCTTTGTGACATGTGTTAGCCAAACCAGCATGTGCATCAATACAATCTGATCACTCAGATCAGGGTCAACATTCATGATTATCACAGGCTGACTCTTGAGTGGCCAGTTCAGACCAATATTATAATCCGGTTATTTGCACTGTCCGGACACACCTCCGTCATTACAAGTTGTATAGGTCCTACTGCTCATGCCATGTATACATGTATGTCAATAATGAATAGGCCTAATGTACCTGTGTTCTATGGAACGCCAAATCTACATAAACTCAAATAATTAATGCTAGCTTCAAATATTTAGTGCTCTCTCTAATTCTATTAGTGCTCTCTCAATTTCAATTAGTGATCTCTCTAATTCAATTTGTGCTCTCTCTAATTCAATTTGTGCTCTCTCAAATTCAATTTGTGCTCTCTTTAATTCAATTAGCGCTAGCTGTAATGATAATTAATAGAGAGAGCACAAATTGAATTAGAGAGAGCACAAATTGAATTAGAGAGAGCACAAATTGAATTAGAGAGAGCACAAATTCAATTAGAGAGATCAATTAGAGAGAGCACAAATTCAATTAGAGAGAGCACAAATTGAATTAGAGAGAGCACAAATTTGAATTAGAGAGAGCACAAATTCAATTAGAGAGAGCACAAATTCAATTAGAGAGAGCACTAATTCAATTAGAGAGATCTCTAATTCAATTAGAGATAATTGAATTAGAGAGATCTCTAATTCAATTAGAGAGAGCATTAATTGAATTCGTGCTAGCTCTATATTATTTGCAGAGAGCTCACAAACACATATACATTTAATGCTCTCTCTAATTCAATTAGTGCTCTCTCAAATTCAATTAGTGCTCTCTCTAATTCAATTTGTGCTCTCTCAAATTCAATTAGTGATATCTCAAATTCAATTAGTGCTCTCTCTAATTCAATTTGTGCTCTCTCAAATTCAATTAGTGATATCTCAAATTCAATTAGTGCTCTCTCAAATTTAATTCATGCTCTCTCTATTAATGAAATTGAATTAGAGAGAGCTCAAATTGAATTAGAGAGAGCACAAATTGAATTAGAGAGATCGCTAATTGAAATTGAGAGAGCACTAATAGAATTAGAGAGTGCACTAATTATTTGAAGCTAGCATTAATTATTTGAGTTTATGTAGAGTTGGCGTTCCATAGTGTTCCGCATTTTATGGGGTCGGGATATTCAGCTGTCGGGCCTCGTCCACCCACAAAGTGCATCGAACATAAAAGTATCTAGGTATCTCTGGTAACATTGTCACTGGTAAAATGTTTTCAACCACAGTTCTGTACCCAGCGTTGACATTTTTCTCGATTTTGTGCAGGTTTTGAAAACCCGTTCACAAATCCATCCAATAAAGTATTTGTCTTCACCGGGTTTCAGGGTTCGAGAATCGCCATAGCAGCAATGTTTTGTTGTCACCATTATGTTGCGAAATATTCCAGCGTAAAACCTGTACTGTATGCTCTATTTATTTACAGATTACACTCCGCAATACACAAAGTTGTAGTCACTGTGTGTTTGTCAGAATTCTGTGGCAGCACGCGAGTGGGCGGAGCTACCGGAGCTACCGGTTGCAGTGCCATCTAAAAATAGACACAAGCTACCATTCGTACAAATTGACTAGAAGGCAAACCGCCTAACTTTAGTTTGACGAACTCTTGTAGTTGTTTTTAAAACGTTTATTTATAGCCAGTTTACCGAACTCTTGTAGTTAAAACGTTTATTTATAGCCAAATTGTGTTATTTCGCTATATTTAAAGTTTTAAATAGATAATGGCCAAAAATGAAAACTTATCCGGTTGATGTAGTTTGGAAGTGATACAACAAATTTCGCGTTTGTAGATTACCGAATATAGGAGAAAAGGGTGGTTACAAACTTTTTCACAAACCAATGGATAACCAATATATGGCCGATCTATAAATAGATCGGCTAATAACTTTAGTTTAACGAACTCTTGTAGTTGTTTTTAAAACGTTTATTTATAGCCAGTTTACCGAACTCTTGTAGTTAAAACGTTTATTTATAGCCAAATTGTGTTATTTCGCTATATTTAAAGTTTTAAATAGATAATGGCCAAAAATGAAAACTTATCCGGTTGATGTAGTTTGGAAGTGATACAACAAATTTCGCGTTTGTAGATTACCGAATATAGGAGAAAAGGGTGGTTACAAACTTTTTCACAAACCAATGGATAACCAATATATGGCCGATCTATAAATAGATCGGCTAATAATAACCAGGCGCATGTTTATTTGAACATGAAATTAATTCCTTTCATGACAACTTATGCATTTTATCATGTAACCAGTGACTTTGTCTGTTGAATAATATGGTTAGGCAATGCATATTTGTGATGAGACCGTCCCATAAATTATGGCCATGCAGCGTGTATCGTCTCGGTGAAAAATTGTAATCTCGCCAAATAGTATGTGTTTCAGACACCAAAGAACGTGTAATGCTATAACAAAAACAATACGTTAAATGGCCGTAAAAATCGCTATATTAAAGTTTTAATCGACACGGAAACGTGTTGTCATGGCGATGTATTGATCTGACAATACGATGAGATACGTGGTGATATGTGTGGTTCCATTTACCAGGGAATGAATTGTGCGACACAATATGTGTGTTAGAGAGACCGGGGAACATGTTGATCGATCATGGCAATATGTTGCATTGACGATTTACATGCTTAGTGGTCACATGAACGTTTTTCAGCGACTGAACAACAGCCATATATAGTGTGTGGTGTATTTCTCGTCATTGATTCCAGCAGACATTGTTTGTGTAATTCAGTTAACAATGTTGAATGAAAAAACATATACAATTGCCCTGGTTCAATCGGGATTTTGCCTGGACAATATATGTCATAGTAATTTTAGGGCGACCATAATGGACTTAATGTACCGTAGTGGGAATGTATCTGTATGGCTCTCAATTGGTAATGTTTGCAATACTTCGTTACATAAAGAAGATCGTTGCAGTAAACGTGTGGCTATTTTAAAACTGTTTCTTAAGTAAGGCGGCCATATTGGATTCACCGTCATTCAATGAAATTATAGGCAATACACTATGATATATATAGTCATTGGTATCGAAAACATGGGTGTAGAAACCAAAGTCACTAGGTAATTTATAAAGCGAGCTAGTCCTGTTTGAACTAATTAATATGCTAGCCTATTGACTGGCTTTTACATCAAATTATAACAAATTATCACGGCGGCCATATTGGATTTATTCAGAGGAGTACTTCTATAGGAGTGAAATGGCAATATATGTTTTACATGCTTCTGATATCACACACACATGCAGATACATACTACAAGAAGACGTTTCTCAAATTATGACGTTTTTAAGACGGATTTGCTCATATCCAGCGGCCAATTGGTTTTACTGTCAATGAATGGAATTACGGCACTGAAAGTCTGCTAGATAGAATCCTTGGTCTCGAAAAAATGTGTTTAGCCACCAAAACGAAGACTCTATGTGACTTATTAAGTGAGCTATTCATGATTTTGCAATTTGACATAATTAATATGCTAGCCTATAGACTGGCCTTTGCACCAAATTATAACTGCTTTACACGGTGGCTATATTGGATTTAATGTACATGTTGGAGTGGCTCTATATGACTGAAATTGTAAGATATGCTTTAGATGCTTCTGATATATGCAACATAAAAATGAAGACGACCGTCAAATTATGACATGTCGGCCATATTGGATTTGTCGCCATTGGATGGGGTGACGTCACTGAAATTGTGTTAGATAGATTCCTTGGTATCCAAAACATGGGTATAGACATGAAAACGGAGTCTCTATGTGACTTATTAACCCTTTGAACCCGAAATCCCGCTATAGCGGTTTATGCAAAAAGTGCAGATCCAGATGAGCCGGCTCGTAACGAGCCGTCTCATCAGGATCTGCATTTCTGAAAGTAATTTTAATATTTCTTAGAACAAAAACACCCCCTTTTCATAAATGGACGAATCTGAAAAACATTTTGTGACCATTGGATTGGTCGGGACATTAGCATATCACAGTCCATTCCAGTTCCTTAGGGTTGAAAGGGTTAAGGGAGCTATTATTGAGTTTGTGATTTGACCTAATTAATATGCTAAGTAGGTCAATTAACACAAATGCTACACATATGCAAATGGACAAATGGTAGTTTCTAAGTCATTGGGACCTATATACTCGACATTTTTAGGTTCACCATTTGGCTAATAGACTAAATATAGCGGTATTATGCTGCATTTGCATTGGTTACCTATCTCGTGGTAACGAGGTGCTATCTCATGGGAACGACATAGCTAACGCATGGTAACGAGAGAACGAGACTGTCGTGGTAACGATATACTATCTTGTGGGAAAGATATAGCTAACGAGATGCTATGTCCTGCGAACGCGATGCTATCTCGAGGGAACGAGGTGCTATGTCGTAGGAACGACATAGCTAACTCGTGGGAACGAGATGATATGCCGTGATAACGAGATGCTATGTCGTGGGAACGAGCTAGAAATAAAATTGCGCATGTTCCTTAGCTGCCGTAGTATATATAAAATATACTGAAACGATTTAAAACCGCAACACGAAGGTACTAGTATACATGTTATTGGACACCCTCTGTGATTATCCATGTGACCGCAGTGGACATAGTGACTTTCGTTATTTGACTAGAATTACTATTTATCCTCATGATAAAATGTTTTGTGAAAATTATGTAGTGGGTAAATAAATAACATGTTTACCTCATAATTGCGCTTTTAAATCATTTTTCTAATATCTCTTTATACTATATACATATATGTATTCAGTCCGGAAATTAGAATAGCCTGATCTGGGCTTTAATGACCGGCCTATCAACAGCTAAGTGTAGAAAAACAAATATATATTCAGCCAATCGATTGGCCCCTTCCCCTACAAGTAATAGGATTAGCACCATCTCGCGTACAAGAAAGACAAAATGTACCAGAGGGTCAAACCAGGGATATCCAGATTCCAGTATAAATGAACCCCATCGTCAAGTTAAACTAGAAATTGACGCTTGTCGACAAGCGCATGTGCACTAGTATCCCGCCAACAGGCAGCCGCTAATAAACTGGAGAAAACAAATATGTTAGTAAGGTGAGAGTTGTCGTTCTGGCATGAGACGCACATTTGGGTCATGGTTTATGCAGGTGTGAAATATCATAACAATATTCCAAAGAGTAATCAACCTTTGGATAAATTGTCATGAAAATATTCCAAAGGGTATTCGAGTTATGCTCCAGACAAGAAATCAGCGGGCAACTAAAACATTAGTGAGGCAAAAGTTGTCATTCGTGCGCGCCTTTGGGCCGTTGTGTATGCAAGTGTGAAGTTTCATGAACATATTCCAAAGGGTATTCGAGTTATGCTAAATACAAGAATTCAGTGCACTTAAAACAAAAAGGGCGAGATTTAATTATTGCGTGTGACGCACCTTTGAGTCGTGATATAAATAGATGTGTGAATGTTCATGAAAATAGTCCAAAGGGTATTCGAGTTATGTTCCAGACAAGAAATGTGTGCGTAAAAGAACAAAGGGAGATAATTAAAAACAATTATTGAAGCAAGAGTTATCATTCTTGCACGACCCGTGACAATTCATGAACATATTCCACAGGTTGTTCGAGCTATGCTCAGGACAAGAAATCAATGGCATAAAGGTAAAGGGAGATAACTCGAAAATTTGCGTGGCAAGAGTTGTCATTCTTGCGCGCGACACACCTTTGGGACGCATATGTGAAGCTTAATGAAAATATTCCAAAGGGTGGTAGAGTTATGCTCCGGACAAGAAATCAGTGTGCGAAAAAAAAGAGGGAGATAACTCGAAAATTAGCCAGGCAAGAGTTGTCATTCTTGCACGCGACACACTTTTGGGTCGTGGTCGATGCATGTGTGAAGTTTCATGAAAATATTCCTAAAGGTTTTCGAGTTATGCCCCGGACAAGAAATCAGTGTGCAAAAAAAGCAAAGGGAAATAACTAATTAGAGGCCCGCATGTCACGCCCGCCGAGGCATTTAAGAGTACTATAAAAACAGTGCGAAAAAGCTTTAACCCATACACATACTGCCCATGTGAAGTTTGAAATTAATAGGTGAAGCGGTTGCAGAAATATAGTATACGTAACAAAAGTGCCGAAGGTCACAATATACGCCCGTCGAGGCAAGGCCAGTCAACAAGGGGAGATAACCCATCTTGACGTGATAAACATGTAAAGCAAATTTGGTTACGATCCGTCAAGTAGAACTCAACTTATTGCGTGGACAAGGATACGGAGTCAAAATCAGTAGGCTTCTTCGTCTTGCCGTGATAAACATGTATACCAAATTTGGTTATGATCGGTTAAGTAGAACTTGAGTTATTGCGTGGACAAGGATACAGAGTGCGAAAATTAAAATGGCCACCAAGGGGAGATAAGTCATCGGAAATTCTTCAAAATCAATAGGCTTCTTCTCGCCTTGCCGTGATAAACATGTATACCACATTTGGTTACGAGCGGTGAAGTAGAACTTGAGTTATCACATGGAAAAGGATACAGAGTGCTAAAAATAACAAGAGTTGTCAGAAGACAACGAAGCTCGCCTGTTGGCAGCCTTCACTCAAACTTGGCACAGTTGCATAAAAAAACATGAATATTATATAACTTGACCTTGGGTTAAGGGGCGTGCGGTGGACCTTGACATTGGGGTCAGTGGTGCAAGGTGGGTCGTGGGTTTGCTATAGCATAATATAGCATATTAAGATGAATGCATGTATGACATATCAATGCGCTCCCTGAAAACAGAAGTAAAACAAAATTTACCCTAACGTTAAGTTTATGAACGCACTAAGTTGGTGATTTTCTACAGCATGATAGCTATTCACATGAGGAATGCATGTATGAATGTGCTAAGTTTGTGACCTTGACCTTGAGGAAAGGGGTGGGTCATGGATTTGCTGTAGCACAATAGCGAATCATCAGATGAATGCATCTATGAACTATCAAAGCGTTCCCTGTAAAGAAACAGAAGTTACACAACATTTACCCCAACGTTAAGTTTATGAACATGCTAAGTTTGTGACCTTGACCTTGGGGTAAGGGCTGTGTGGTGGGTTTTGAATGTGCTAAGTTCGTGACCTTGACCCTGGGGTAAGGGGTGGGCGGTGCATTCATCTGATGATACTCTATCGTGCTATTGCAAATTCATGACCCACCGCCCACCCCTTACCCCAGGGTCAAATATCAAGGCGTTCCATGAAAGGAAACAGATGTTATAAGACATTTACCCCAACGTTATGTTTATGAATGTGCCAAGTTTGTGACCTTGACCTTGTGGAAAGGGGTGGGGCTGGGTCATGGATTTGTTATAGCACGCTAGAGTATCATCAGATGAATGCATGTATGAAATATCAATGCGTTCCCTGTAAAGAAACAGAAGTTATAAACAGACATTTACTCCAACGTTAAATTTATGATGTTGATCTTGGTGAAATAGGTGGTGGGGGGACGTGGGTCATGGATTTGCTATAGCACAATAGAGGATCAGATGAATGCATGTATGAAATATCAAGGCGTTCCCTGTAAAGAAACAGAAGTTAAACAACATTTACAACGTTAAGTTTATGAACATGCTAAGTTTGTGACCTTGACCTTGGGGTAAGGGTTGGGTGGTGGGTTGTGGATTTGCTACAGCATGCTAGAGGGTCATCTGAGGAATGCATGTATGCAATATCAAGGCGTTCCATGAAAGGAAACAGATGTAATAAGACAATTACTCCAACGTTAAGTTTATGAATGTGCTAAGTTTGTGACATTGACATTGGGGTAAGGGGTGGGCGGTCGGTGGGTCATGGATTTGCGATAGCACGATAGGGTATAATCAGATGAATGCATTTATGAAATATCAAGGCGTTCCATGAAAGGAAACATGTGTTATAATACATTTACACCAACGTTAAGTTTATGAATGTGCTAAGTTTGTGACCTTGACCTTAGGGTAATGGGTGGGTCATGGATTTGATATACCACAATAGAGTATCATCAGATGAATGCATGTATGAAATATCAAGGTGTTCCATAAAAGGAAACAGATGTTATAAGACATTTACCCCAACGTTAAGTTTATGAATGTGCTAAGTTTGTGACCTTGACCTTGACCTTGGGGAAAGGGGTGGGAGGTGGGTCATGGATTTGCTACAGCATGATAGAGGGTCATCTGTGGAATGCATATATGAACTAGAAATGTGGCCTGTCGGCACACGAATGCCCCCGCTGGCAGCCAAAGAAAACAAGGCATATTTGAATGTGGATTTGTCATACGGTGGCAGAGGACCATTGGAGCAATGCGTGTGTGAAATGTGAAGCAGATCCGAGCAAGGAAACAGAAATTATAAATCCTTTACCCAGCGTTAAGGTTTCGAACGCACCAAGTCTGTGACCTTGACCCTGGGCTTAGTGGGGGCGGCACGAATGTGGATTTGTCACAGGGTGGCAGAGGACCATTGGAGCAATGTGTGTGTGAAATGTGAAGCAGATCCGAGCAAGGAAACAGAAATTATAAGGCATTTACCCAGCGATAAGGTTTCGAACGCACCAAGACTGTGACCTTGACCCTGGGCTTGGCGGAGGCGGCACGAATGTGGATTAGTCACAGGGTGGCAGAGGACCATTGGAGCAATGCGTGTGTGAAATGTGAAGCAGATCCGAGCAAGGAAACAGAAATAATAAGGCATTTACCCAGCGTTAAGGTTTCGAACGCACCAAGTCTGTGACCTTCACTCTGGGCTTAGCGGGGGCGGCACGAATGTGGATTTGTCACAGGGTGGCAGAGGACCATTGGAGCAATGCGTGTGTGAAATGTGAAGCAGATCCGAGCAAGGAAACAGAAATTATAAGGCATTTACACAGCGTTTAAGGTTTCGAACGCACCAAGTCTGTGACCTTGACCCTGGGCTTAGCGGGGGCGGCACGAATGTGGATTTGTCACAGGGTGGCAGAGGACCATTGGAGCAATGCGTGTGTGAAATATGAAGCATATCCGAGCAAGGAAACAGAAATTATAAGGCATTTACCCAACGTTAAGGTTTTGAACCCACCAAGTCTGTGACCTTGACCTGGGTTATTCGCGGCGGCACAAATGTGGATTTGTCACAGGGTGGCAGAGGACCATTGGAGCAATGCGTGTGTGAAATGTGAAGCAGATCCGGGCAAGGAAACAGAAATTATAAGGGATTTACCCGGCGTTAAGGTTTTGAATCGTAGGGCGACACCACCGTCTGTACCTTGACTGGGCGTTAGCAGCGGGGCGGGACGAATGTGGATTTGGTAAACAACAGGGCGGTATAGGACATTTGGAGCTTAATAGCGTGAATGTGAAATGGTGAAGCAGATCCGAGCAGAAGAAACAGAAATTATAAGCCATTTACCCAGCGTTAAGTTTCGAAAGCACCATTTGTCTGTAGACCATTGACCCTGGGCTTAGCGCGAACCAATGTGGATTTTGTCACACTTCAGTGGGCGGTAGAAGGACCATTTGGAGCAATGCGTGTGTGAAATGTGAACAGATCCGAGCAAGAAACAGAAATTATAAGCCATTTACCCAGCGTTAAGGTTTCGAAACGCACCAAGTCTGTGACCTTGACCTGGGCTTATGGGGGCGACGAAATGTGGATTTCGTCACAGGGTGCGGTAGAGACCATTGAGCAATGCGTGTGTGAAATTGAAGCAGATCGAGCAAGGCACAAATATAAGCCATTTACCCACGTAAGGTTTCGAACCGGCACCAGTCTGTTGGACCTTGACTGGGAATAGCGGGGGCGGGGATGAATGTGGATGTCACAGGGCGGTAGGGAGACCATTTGCAATGCCGATGTGTGAAATGTGATTGCAGAAGGAAACAGAAATTATAAGCCATTTACCCAGCGTTTAAGGTTTCAAAAAAGCACCAAGTCTGTTTTGACTTGACCCTGGGCTTGGCGTGCGGGGACGATGTGATTTGTTACAGGGCGTAGAGACCATTGAGCATGCGTGTGGAAATGTAAAGCAGATCGAGCAAGGAAACAGAAATGAATAAGCAAATTTACCCAGACGTTAAGTCAAACACCAGTCTGTGGTTCTGAGAGGGGGGGGCGGACCGATGTTGGATTTTGTCACAAATGCGATGTAGAGCCATTGGAGCAAGCGTGTGTGAAATGAGCAGTCCCGAGCAAGGAAAAGAGAAATTATAAAGCCATTTACCCAGCGTTAAGGAAATCATGAGCAAAAGTCTGTGACCTTGACCCTGCTAGCGGGGGCCCGACGAATGTGATGTCACAGGGACGGTAGAGGACATTGGAGCGGGGGTCGTGTGTGAAAATGTGAGCGAATCCGAGTCAGGATTTCAGAAATTATAAGCCATTTACAGCGTAAGGTTTCGAAAGGCACCAGTCTGTTGACCTTGACCCGGAATAGGCGGGGGGCGGGACGGATTTGTGTGGATGACACAAGGGTAGAGACCTGGAGCCAATGCGTGGTGAGATGGAGTCCGAGCAAGGAAACAGAAATTATAAGCCATTTACCCAGCTTAAGGTTTCGAGCCCCAAGTCTGTGACCTTACCCTGGCTTAGCTTTGGGGGCGGGCAATGTGGACACAGGGCGGTAGGACCATTGGAGCAATGCGTGTGTGATGAAAACTCAGATCCGCAAGACAAAATTATAAGCTTTACCCAGCGTTAGGTTTCAGCCCAAGTCTGTGACTGACCCTTTGCCTAGGGGGGCGGGACGAATGTGATTTGTCACGGGCGTAGAGGACCATTGGAGCAATGCGTGTGTGAAATGTGAAGCAGATCCCGAGCAAGGGAAACGAGAAATTATAAGCCATTTACCCAGCTTTAAGAGTTGAAAGCACCAAGTCTTTGCCGATTTGACCCTGGGCTGCGACCGAATGTGAATGTCACAGCGTGAGACCTTGAGCAATGGGCGTGTGTTGAAAAGTCGAGAAACAGGGACAGAAAAATTATAAGCCATTTACCCAGCGTTAAGGTTTCAAAAGCACCAAGTCTGTGACCTTACCCTGGGCTTAGCGGGGGGCGGGATTAATGTGGATTTGTCACAGGGCGGTAGAGGACCATTGGAGCAATGCGTGTGAAAGATGTGAGCTTAGACTAGTGGGAAAAAATAATAGCCACAAAACGTTTTAAGCCATACCAAGCTTAGGTTTTGCACCTCTGACCTGGGCTTAGCGGGGGGCGGGACGAATGTGGATTTTGTACAGGGCGGTAGATTTGGACCTTGCAATGCGTGTGTGAAATGTGAAGCAGACCAGCAAGGAAACAGAAATTATAAGCCATTTACCCAGCTTAAGTCGAAAGACCAAGTCTGACCTGACCCTGGGCTTAGCGGGGGGGGGGCGGGACGAATGGGATTTGTCAGAACAGAGTGGTAGAGTACCATAGGGAGCAATGCGTGGTGAAATGTGAAGCAGACCCCGAGCAAGGAAAGAGAAATTATAAAGCCATTTACCCAGCGTTAAGGTATTCGAACGCACCAAGTCTGTGAACCTTGACCCTGGGCTTAGCGGGGCGGGACAATGTGGATTTGTCACAGGCGGTAAGGACCATTGGAGCAATGCGGTGGTGTAAATGTGAACAGAACCGAGCAAGGAAACAGAAATTATACATCCATTTACCCAGCGTTAAGGTTTTCGAACGCACCAAGTCTGTGACCTTGACCCCTGGGCTAAGCGGGGGCGGAAACGAATGTGTGGATTGTCACATGGGCGTAGAGGACCATTGGAGCAATGCGTGGTGTGAAAATTTGGAAGCAGATCCGAGCAAGGAAACAGAATTATAAGCCATTACCCAGCGTTAAGGTTTCGAAAGCACCAAGTCTGTGACCGGTGACCTGGCTTAGCGGGGCGGGACGAATGTGGATTTGTCACAGGCGGTAAGAGGACCATTGGAGCAAAATTGGGGGCCCTGTGTGGAAATGGGAAGCAGATCCGAGCAAGGAAACATAAATTATAAGCCATTTACCCAGCGTTAAGTTTTCAAAAAAACGCAGCAAGTCTGTGACCTTGACCCCTGGGCTAGCGGGGCGGGACGATAGTGGATTTGTCACAGGGGCGGTAGAGACCATTGGAGAAATGCGTGTGTGAAAAGTGAAGCAATCCGAGCAAGAAAAAAAATTATAAGCCATTTTACCCCCAGCGTTAAGGTTTTCCGAAAGCACAAGTCTGTGACCCTGACCCTGGGCTTATCGGGGGCGGGCGACTGTGGATTTGTCAAAAGTGCGTAGAGGACCATTGGAGCAATGCGTGTGAGAAATGGGAAGCAGATCCCGAGCAAGAAACAGAAATTATAAGCCATTTACCCAGCGTAAAGGTTTCAAACGCACCAAGTCTGTGACTTGACCCTGGGCTTAGCGGGGGCGGATGATTGGAATTGTCACGGGCGTAGAGACCATTTGAGCAATGCGTGCGTGAAATGTGAAGCAGATCCTACAAGGAAAGAGAAATTATAAAGCCATTTACCCAGCGTTAAGGGTTCACAAGGCACAAAGTCCTGTGACCTTGACCCGGGCTTAGCGGGGGCGGGACAATGTGGATTTGTCACAGGGCGTAGAGGACCATGGAGCAAATGCTGTGTGAAAGTGAAAGCAGATCCGTACAAGGAAACGAAATTATAAGCCATTTACCCACGTTAGGGTTTCTAAGCACAAGTCTGTGACCTGACCCCTGGGCTTGGGGGGGCGGGACGAATGTGATTTTTGTCACAGTTGTGGTAGAGGACCATTGGAGCAATGCGTGTGTGAATGTGAAGCAGATCCGAGCAAGGAAGATGAAATTATAAGCCATTTAACCCAGCGTTAAGGTTTCGAACGCACCAAGTTCTGTGACCTTGACCCAGGGCTTAGCGGGGGCGGGACGAATGTGGATTTGTTCACAGGCGGTAGAGGGACCATTGGGACAATGCGTGTTTGAAATGTGAAGCAGATCCAAGCCAGGAAACAGAAATTAATAAGCCTTACCCAGCGTTAGGTTTCGAACGCACCAAGTCTGTGACCTTGACCCTGGTGCTTTAGCGTGGGGCGGGACGAAAGTGGATTGTTCACAGGAAGGCGTAATAGGACCATTGGAGCAATGCGTGTGTGAAATGAGAAGTCAGATTCCGAGCAAGGAAACAGAAATATAAGCCCAATTAACCACGTTAAGGTTTCAACCACCAAGTCTGTGACTGACCCTGGTCTAGCGGGGGGGCGGGACAATGTGGAATTGTCACAGGGCGGTAAAGGAACCATTGGAGCAGATGCGTGTGTGAAATGTGAAGCAAGATCCGAGCAAGGAAACAGAAATTATATAACCATTTTACACCCACGTTAAGGTTTCGAAAAGCACCAAGTCTGTGACCTTGACCCTGGTCTTAGCGGGGGCGGGATCGATGTGGAATTGTCACAGGGCGGTAAGAGATACCATTGGAGCATTGCGTGTGGTGAAATGGAAGCAGATCCGAGCAAGGAAACAAAATTTAATAAGCCATGTTAACCAAGCTTAAGGTTCGAACGCAGCAAGTCTGTGACCTTGTCCCAGGGCTTAGCGGGGGCGGGACAATGTGGATTTGACACAGGGCGGTAGAGACCATTGAGCAATGCCGTGGGTGTTAAATGTGAAGCAGATCCGAGCAAGAAACAAAATTATCAGCCATTTACCCCAGCGTTAAGGTTTCGAAAGCACCAAGTCCTGTGACATTGACCTGGGCTTATCGGGGCGGGACGATGTTGGATTTGTCAACAGGGCGGTAGAGGACCATTGGACAATGCTGTGTGAAATGGGAACAGAATCCGAGCAAGGAAACCGAAATTATAGCCATTTACCCAGCGTTAAGGTGCAAACGCACCAGTCTGTGACCTTGACCCTGGGCTTAGCGGGGGCGGATGAAATGAGGATTTGTCCACAGGCGGTAGAGGACCATTGAGCAATGCGTGTGTGAAATGTTAAGCAGATCCTAGCAAGGATAGAGAAATTAAAGCCATATTACCCAGCGTTAAGGTTTCAAAAGCATCACCAAGTCTGTGACCTGACCCTGGGCTTAGCGGGGGCGGGAACGAAAGTGTATTGTCACAGGGCCGGTAGAGGACCATTGAGCAAGCGTAGTGTGAAATGTGCAGAAGACCGAGCAAGGAAACAGAAATTATAAGCCAATTACCCAGCTTTAAGGTTTCGAAAGCACCATCTGTGACCTTGAACCCGGGCTTAGGGGGGGGGCGGGACGAATGTGGAATTGGTCCACATGTGGTAGAGGACCATTGAGGGCAAGGCGTGTAGTGAAATGGTGAAAGCAGATTCACGAGCAAGAAAGAGAAATTTAAATAAGCCATTTACCCCACGATAAGGTTTTTCGAACGCACCAAGTCTGTGACCTTGACCCTGGGCTTTAAGCGGGGCGGGAAACCGAATTGTGATTTGTCACAAAGTGCGGTAGAGGACCAATTGGAAGCAATGCCGTGTGTGAAATGTTTGAATGCCCAGATCGAGCAAGGAAACAGAAATTATTAAGGCCATTTACCCATTTCGATAAAGGTTTCGAACGCACCAACGCTCTGTGACTACGTACCCTGGTCTTAGCGGGGGGCCGGTACGAATGTGGATTAGTCACAGGGCCCGGTAGAGGGACCAATTGGAGCAGTGCGTGTGTGAAATGTGAAGCAGGGATCCGAGCAAGGGAAACAGAATTAAAAGCCATTACCCAAAGCGTTAAGGTTTCGAAAGGCACCAAGTTTCAGTGACCTTGACCCTGGCTTAGCGGGGCGGACGATGGTGGAATTTGGTCACCAGGGGCGGTTAGGAGGACCATTGGAAGCCCTGCGTGAGTGAAATGTGTCACTGGGCGGGAGAGGGTCCTTTGGAGCAATGCGTGTGTGATATGTAAAGCAGCTCCGAGCCAAGGATGAAACAGGAAATTATAAGCCATTACCCAGACCGTTAAAGGTGTTTCGAAAGGAGCACCAAGTCTGTGATCTGACTGGGCTTAGGGGGGGGCGGGACGAATGTGGATTTGTCACAGTGTTGGTAGAGGACCATTGGAGCAATGCGTGTGTGCATAATGTGAAGAAGACCCGCGCAGAAAGGAGAAATTATAAGCCCTTTACCCAGCGTTAAGGTTTAGAACGCACCAAGTCTGTGACCTTGACCCTGGGCTTAGCGGGGGCGGGGACGAATGTGGGATTTGTCACTGGGCGGTGGGTAGAGGGGGACCATTGGAGAATGCGTGGTGTGAAAATGTGAAGCAGATCCGAGCAGGAAACAGAAGAAAATATAAGCCATTTAACCGCGTTAAGGTTTCGAACGCACCAAGTCTGTGGGGGGGGGAAACCCCTTTGACCCTGGGCTTAGCGGGGGCGGGACGATGTGGATTTGTCACAGGGCGGTAGGGACCATTGGAGCAAGGGTGTGTGAAATGTGAAGCAGATCCGAGCAAGGAAACGAATATTATAGCCATTTTACCAGCGTTTAAGGTTCGAAAGCACCAAGTCTGTGACCTTGACCATGGGCTTAGCGGGGGGCGGGACGATTGTGGATTTGTGCACAGGGCGGTTGTAGGTAGAGGACCATGGGAGCAATGCGGGTGTTGAAATGGGAGAGCAGATCCGACAAGGAAACAGGTAATTATAAGCCATTTACCCAGCGTTTTAAGGTTTCGAACGCAGCAAGTCTGTCTCTTAAGTGGTATAATGTGATACCCAATTCTTAGAAGGGCTTCGCGGGGGCGGGACACGACTTGTGGGGATTTTTCTCAGGGCCGGTAGAGGACCATTGAGCATGCGTGTGTGAAATGTGAAGCAGTAATCCGAGAAGGGAAACAGAAATTTATAAGCAATTTACCCGCGTTAAGGATAAGAAAGCCACAATGTCTGTGAACCTTGACCCTGGGCTTATCGGGGGGCGAGGACGAATGTGGATTTGTCACAGGGCGGGTAGAGGACCATTGGAGCAATGCCTTGTGTGAAATGGGGAGCAGATCGAGCAAGGAGGGAAACAGATAATTATAAGCCATTTCACCAGCGTTAAGTTTCAACAACGCAACCAAGTCTGTGACCTTGACCCCTGGGGCCTTAGCGGGGGGGGGATGAATGTGGATTTGTCACGGGCGGTGTAGAGGACCATTGGAGCAATGCGTTTTAGTGTGTAATGTGAAGCTGTCCTAGCAAGGAAAGAGAAAATAATAAGCCATTTACCCAGCGTTCAGGTTTCAAAAGCACCAAAGTCTGTGACCTTGACCTTGGGGCTTAGCGGGGGCGGACGTATGTGGATTTGTCACAGGGCAGGTATAGATGACATTGGGAGCAATGCGTGTGGTGAAATGTGAAGCAGATCCGAGCTAGGAAACAGATTATAAGGCCATTCACCCTGCGTTAAGGTTTCGAAAGCACCATGTTTGTGACCGTGACCTGGGCTATAGGGGGGGGCGGGACGATTGTGGATTTGTCCAGTGTGGTAGGGACATTGGAGCAAATGCGTGTGTGAAATGTGAAGCTGGTTCCGAGCAAGGAAAGAGAAATTATAGCCATTTACCCAGCGTTAGTTTCGAACGCACCAAGTCTGTGACCTTGACCTGGGCTTAGCGGGGGGCGGACGAATGTGGATTTGTCACAGGGCGGGTTTTAGAGGACCATTGGAGCAATGATTGTGTGTAATGTGAAGCAGATCCAAGCAGGAAACAGAAATTATAAGCCATTTACCCAGCGTTAAGGTTTCGAAACGCACCATGTCTGTGGCCTTGACCTTGGGCTTAGCCGGGGGGCGGGGTCGAATGTGGTTTGTCAAGGGCTGTAGTGGCCATTGGAGCATGCGTGTGTGAAATGTGAGCAGATCCGAGCAAGGAAAACAGGAAATTATAAAGCCATTTAAACCAGCGTTTTTAGGTTTTCGAACGCACCATGTCTGTGACCTTGACTCTTGGGCTTAGCGGGGGGGCGGGACGAATGTGATTGTACAGGCGCGGGGTAGGGCCCATGGGAGCAATGCCGTTTGGTGTGAAATGTGAAGCAGATACCGTGCAAGGAAACAGAAATTATAAGCCATTTACCCAGCCGTTAAGGTTTCGAAAGCACCAAGGTCTGTGACCTTGACCCTGGGCTTAGCGGGGGCTGGGGGAGAAGTGGATTTGTCACAGGGCGGTAGAGCGTACCATTGGAGAATCGCGTGTGTGAAATGGGGAGCTGATGCCGAGCAAGGAAACAGGAAATTATAAGCCATTTACCAAGCGTTTAAGGTTGATCGAACGCAGCAAGTCTGTGGACCTTGAATGGGCTTAGCGGGGGCGGGACGAATGTGGATTGTCACAGGGCGGGGTAGTTAGAGGGACCTTGGAGCAATGCGTGTGTGAAATGTGATAGCAGACCGAGCAAGGAAGAAACAGAAATTATAAGCCATTACCCAGCGTTAAGGTTTAGAAAGACCAAAGTCTGTGACTTGACCCTGGGCTTATCGGGGGCGGACGATTGTGGATTTGTCACAGGGGGTCGGTAGAGTGACATTGGAGCAATGCGTGTGTGAATTGGGAAGCAGATTCCGAGCAAGGAAACAGAATATTATAATAAGCCATTTACCCTAGGTTAAGGTTTCAAACGCACCAAGTATGTGACCTTGACCCTGGCTTAGCGGGTGGGGGGCTGAATGTGGATTGTCACTCAGGGCCGGTAAGAGGACCATTGGCAGCATTGAGTGGTGTGAAATGTGAGCAGGATCCTAGCAATGGAAAAGAGTATTATAAGCCATATTAACAGCGTTAAGGTTTCAAAAGCTCCAAGTCTGTGACCTTGACCCTGGGCTTAGCGAGGGGCGGGACGAAATGTGGATTTTGTCACAGGGCGGTAGAGGACCATTGGAGCAATGCGTGTGTGTGAATGGGAAGCAGATGCCGAGCAAGGGAACAGAAATTATAAGCCAATTTACCCAGCGTTAAGGTTAGAAAGCACCAAGTCTGGGTCCTTTGACACTGGGCTTAGGGAATGGGGCGGGGGACGAATGTGGATTTGTCACAGTGTGGTAGAGGACCATTGAGCAAGGCTAGTGTGTGAAATGTGAAGCAGATCCGAGCCATGCGAAGGAAGAGAAATTTATTAAGCCATTTACCCAGCGTTATAAGGTTTCGAACGCACCAATTGTCTGTGACACTTGACCATGGGCTTAGCAGGGGGCGGGACGAATGTGGATTTGTCAAGGGCGGTAGAGGACCATTGGAGAATGCGTGTGTGAAAAGTGAATGCAGGATCCGAGCAAGGAAACCAGAAATTAATAAGACATTTTACCCAAAGCGGTTAAAGGTTTTCGAACGCACCAAAGTTGTTGAACCTTGAACCTGGGCCTTAGCGGGTTTGGGCCAGGGGACGACCCTGTGAGCATTTGTTCAATGGGCGGTTTAGAGGACCATTGGAAAAAGCAATTGCCGTGTGTGAAAATGTGGAGCTGATCCGAGCAAGGGAAACCAGAAATTATTTAAGCCCATTTACCAGGGCGTTAAGGATTCGAAAGCACCAAAGTCTGTGACCTTGGGGACCCTGGGCTTAGCGGGGGCGGGCGAATGTGCGATTTGGTCACAGGGCCGGTTTAGAGGACCATTGGAGCAATGCCGTGTGTGAAATGTGAAGGCGGATCGAGCAAGGAAACAGAATTATAAAGGCCATTTTACCCAGCCGTTTAGGTTTCGAAAGGCACCAAGTCTGTGAACCTTGTTCCCTGGGCTTAGGGGGGGGGGCGGGTACGAATGTGTGAAATTGTCAAACAGTTTCCAATCCCAGGGCGGTTTGAGGACCATCCTTGGAGCAAGGGGGGGCGTGTGTGAAATGTGAAGCAGATCCGAGCAAGGAGAAAGCAAGGAAAAATTATAAGCCATTTACCCAGCGTTAAAAAGGTTTCGAAAGCACAGTCTGTGAACCTTGACCCTGGGCTTAGCGGGGGGAGGGACGAATGAATGATTTGTCACAGGGGTGTGGTAGAGGACCATTGGAGCAATGGCAGTGTGTGAAATGTGAAGCAGATCCGAGCAAGGAAAGAGAAATTATAAGCCATTACCAGCTTGTTAGGTTTCGAACGCACCAAGTCTGTGACCTTGACCCTGGGCTCCTTAGCGCGGGGGGGGGGACGAATGTGGATTTGTCACGGGGGCGGTTTAGAGGGACCATTGGGGGGCAATGTAGTGTTTGAAATGTGGAAGCCAAGATTCCGAGCAAGGAACAGAAATTATAAGCCATTTACCCAGCGGTTTTTTTTTTTTTTTAAGTTTCGGAACGCACCAAAGTTTTCTGTGAAACTGACCCTGCCCTTAAGGGCGCGGGGACGATGCCGGATTTTGTCACAAGGGCGGTAAACGAGGAAAATTTTGGTTGCATTGCGTGTGTGAAATGTGAAGCAGATCCGAGCCAAGAAACAGAAATTTAAAGCCATTTACCCAGCGGTTTTAAGGTTTCGAAAGCACCAAGTCTGTGACCTTGACCCTGGGCTTCTTAGCGGGGGCGGGACGGGGAAGAATTGTGGATTTGTCACAGGGCGGTAGAGGACCATTTGGAGCAATGCGTGTGTGAAATGTGAAGCAGATCCGAACAAGGAAACAGAAATTATAAGCGATTTACCCAGCGTTGGGGTTATTTCGTACGTACGTACTACGACGTACGACGTACGTACGTACGTACGTACGGACGCCGGTAACACTATATGCCCCCCTCACCATTCGGTGGCGGGGGCATAAATATTAGGGGGTTCCATGATAGAAAACAGATGTTATAAGACATTTACCCCAACATTAAGTTTATGAATGTGCTAAGTTTTTGACCTTGACCTTGGGGAAAGGGTGGGAGGTGGGTCATGGATTTGCTATAGTACGATAGAGTATCATCAGATGAATGCATGTATGAAATATGAAGGTATTCACTGTAAATAAACAGAAGTTACACAACATTTACCCCAACATTAAGTTTATGAACATGCTAGGTTTGTGACCTTGACCTTGGGGTAAGGGTTGGGTGGTGGGTCGTGTATTTGCTACATCATGATAGAGGGTCATCTGAGGAATGCATGTTTGAAATAACAAGGTGATCCATGAAAGGAAACAGATGTTATAAGACATTTACCCCAACGTTAAGTTTGTGGACGCCGACGTGGACGCCGACGCCGCCGCCGACGCCGGGGGTATGCCATAAGCTCTTCTGCACTTCGTGCAGGCGAGTTAAAAATGGCCGCCAAGGGGAGATAAGTCATCAGAATTTTTTCAAAATCAATAGGCTTCTTCGTCTTGCCGTGATAAACATGTATACCGAATTTGGTTACGAGTGGTGAAGTAGAACTTGAGTTATTGCGTGGTAAGGATACAGAGTGCGAAAATAAAATGTATACCGAATTTGGCTAAAATCCGTCAATTAGAAATTCTAGTTATTGCGTGGACAAGCTGTGCCCGCCCGCCCGTACAAGATGAATACATAATACGTCCCGTTTTTTTAAAAAAAATGTAAGGTAAATTACAAAGTAGTTTGACCTTGACATTGGGCACAAAGACCGCACGGGTGGCGCGTATAATGAAAATATGGATCATGATAAACACCCATTTGAATTTTCAAGTGAATTGGCGGAGATATGGTGTTCTTAAAAACTTTAACCTAAATAAAAAAACAAAAAGCTAAAGGTAAATGTCAAAGTAATTTGACCTTGATACAGTGCACAGGATAGGACGTAGAATGACAATATGGATCATGATACCAAGCTTTGATAGTATACCGAAAAACTTTAACCAACTACATGCATGTAGATGGTCGGTAAATCCGACAAATGCTCACCGATGACGCCTGGATTGAAATCCAAAGTCCTTAACCCTGGGTATTGGTGTAGTATGCTTATTACTCACAATAAATGGTGATCATTGTGTTTATGATGTTTCAAGTTGATATCGCAAGCGGTCACAGAGATATAGCAATTTGAAATACTTTAACGTAAGCATTAACAAACAAAATTATAAGTCATTTGACCTTGACACTGGGCTCCTGGGCAGCATGGGTGAAAATATGGATGATGATCAATGTGTATATGAAGTTTCAAGTTGATATCCCGAGCAGTCACAGAGATATAGCAATTTGAAAAACTTTAACGTACAACTTAAAACAAAAAGTTTCGTCATTTGACCTTGACCTTGGACTCCTGGGCAGCATGTGTATGGTATACAATGAAAATATGAATGGTGATCAATGTGTATATGAAGTTTCAAGTTGATGTCGCAAGCGGTCATAGAGATGTAGCAATATGAAAAACTTTATCGTAAAACTTTAACAAAATTGTTAAAGTCTTTAAATCTTATTACTTTTTTAATGGGTTAACACACGATTTAGCTCTCAAATATCAGAACACGAACAGAACATATGGATGATGACTACAGACAGACTGAACATATGGATGATGACTACCGACAGACTGAACATATGGATGATGACTACCGACAGACAGAACATATGGATGATGACTACCGACAGACAGAACATATGGATGATGACTACCGACAGACAGAACATATGGATGATGACTACCGACAGACAGAACATATGGATGATGACTACTGACAGACTGAACATATGGATGATGACTACTGACAGACTGAACATATGATGATGACACGACAGACGAACATATGGATAGACTACCGACATATGAACATATGGATGATGACACTACCGACAGACTGAACATATGGATGATGACTACCGACATACTGAACATATGGATGATGACTACAGACAGACTGACCATATGGATGATGACTACCGACAGACTGAACATATGGATGATGACTACCGACAGACTGAACATATGGATGATGACTACAGACAGACAGAACATATGGATGATGACTACCGACAGACTGAACATATGGATGATGACTACAGACAGACTGAACATATGGATGATGACTACCGACAGACTGAACATATGATATGACTACAGACAGACAGACATATGATGAATGACCTACAGACCAGACTGAACATGGATGAAATGACTACCGACAGACTGAACAGATGACATATGGATGATGACTACCGACATACTGAAACATATGGATGAAGATACCGACATGACTGACTAGGATGATGACTACCGAACATACTTATAGGATGATGACTACAGACGACTGAACATATGGATGATGACTACCGACAGAAGTAACATATGGATGATGACTACCGACAGACTGACACATGGATGATGGACTACAGACAGACAAGAAACCATATGGGATGTGACTACGACAGACTAACATCTGGATGGTTGATACAGGGACAGAAGAAACATATGATGATGACTACCCGACAGACTGTACATATGGATGATGACTAAGACAGACGACATAGGATGATGACTACCGGACAGGATTGACATATGGATATGACTACAAGATCAGACTGAACATGTATGATGACTACCGACAGACTGAAAACATCTGGATTTGGATGGTCTAACCGACAGATGACATTGGATGATGATACCGACAGACTGAACATATGGATGATGACTACCGACACTGACCTATGGATGAGACTAACCGACAGGACTGACCATATGTATGATGACTAACAGGTCTGCCGAATTTTTTGGATGATTGCTACGGAGACTGACCATATGGATGATGACTACCGCAGACTGAACATATGGATGATGGACTTACCGACGACCTGTTCTGAACTGATGGATGATGACTACCGACAGACTGATCATATGGTATGATGACTAACGGACAAGAGTGAAATAATATGGATGATGACTACCGGCAGAGCTGAACAAACATGGATGATGACTACGACAGACTGAAACATATGGTGAAGACTACGAAACAGATCTGAAAAACACATGATGATGACTACCGAAGACTGAAACATATGGATGATGACTACGGATGACTGACCATGTATGATGACTACGACCAGATGACATTATGTATGATGACTACCGACAGACTGACCATATGGATGATGACTATAGACGGCCCACCAGCGCATGAAAACAAACTTTTGATGACATTTTTTGTTACAAATGGGTATCCATGCTAGTTTATACCTATGATGGGTAAGCTTTCGGATAGGGGTGGGTACCCCCTCAAATTTGACCTTTGAAGGTCATTTAGGGGTCAAATCAAGAAAATTCATAGATGTCTTAATGCTTGCCATATATGTCACCATCACTCATAAAATCAATATGTTAGTACTCAATGTTGTAGTACCATTATTGTTAGTAATAATAAAAAAGGAAATATAAAGAATACAAATGCATAATGGCCGCCAAAATAGTGACACTATATGGAAAAAACGACAGTTTCGTGCATATCCAACATAAGCTAGCTCTTTGTATGTGTTTGTTACTGAATGTCTTCATAAAATCAATTTGTATCATGGTATGTCATTTAATAAAATAGCATATTAGATCATTTACCAACTTCCATTCCAAGATGGCCGCCAATAATTACATATGTGAACTTTTCAAAGAATAACTTGTACATTGTTACGATTCCACTCCAGACACGGGGAATTATCTTTTCTACATTTTTGTTTACAAATTAGTGCTCAAAGTTGGTTATACCTTTCAAAACTATACGTTTAGATATGGGTCTACACTCAAGGTGGACTGTTTGGGGTCAGTTCCACGGTTATTTATGGGTCAAATCAAGACAAAAAGTTAAGTTTGTTCTGCATTTCGCTATTTGAAGGCATACATAACTCATACACCATATGTAAAAAGAGTGTTGAACAGGACCTGTTATACATTGGCTATACTATATATTTAGTAAATCAGCCAGGTAATGTAGAAATATATATTCAAGACGACCGCCAAACTGCAAAATAACCAATAAAATGTAAAATATAATCTTGCTACTTAGAATAACCAGTTCTAAATATGTTATTTTTGTCTTTTATACAATGTATGTATAGTATAATATGTCATTTACTATTATACAATGACATCCCATTTACTAATTTTAAATCAAAGATGGCTGCCGTTAAACACATACATGTACTCACATTGTTCAAACGGTTAACTGTTTCATTGTGATATTTCCTGTGATGTTCATGTACATGTAAAGTGAAAGACGTGTTGTTCAAGTTGTGTGTACTACTCTGAGACAATATGGGTCACTGTGTTGGATCAGTAAATCTTCCAATGAGGTAGTACCCCAGAATACATTTGGTTTTCAAAGAAGCAAACACAGCGAGTCATTTTCACGGCTATGATTAGAGAAATCTGCATAGATCTTCCATATACTAGTAGTTGTCAAACCAGAATTGTGAAAACAATCGTTGAATCAATTTCTACCAACAATTCAGTTATTCACATACCAATGTCTTCACCATCAGAATGACCGGGGCAATATTAGATAACCACATACCCAATATGACACATGTATAGAAACAACCACTGTTACCACACTCCTCTGGATTAGTCAAATATCATTTTGGAATACTAGCTGACACATGTCGGTTAATTTCTCATTCATTACAATAACTACTGTCCAACTAACATTAACTTGTGATTAAAATGAAGTCATGTTCATTTAACAGACTTTCACAATTAAATCTCACACGATTATACCAAACAAATAAAATAATTATGTTTTCAATATCAAAACCAAGATCTTGCTGAATTACCTACAGCATCTCCGTCACAGTTACGTGCTGATGGAGTCATTCTTGCGTATCGGTATGGCTTGTTTCTCGTTTTGAGCGTGCTATTCAAGAATTTGTGAGCGTAATGCGTTGCCAGTTGCTGTGATCCCAATAATTTAATTTGATATGTTACGTACGCGGTTTAGTCTTACTGTATTACAGTTTACGTGTACCTGATATTACGGCTGAGTGCTTCGTTCGACACCAGCGTCCCCTAACATGAATTGTGCATGATACTAGTATGCGGAAGACAATTTTCGTATGTGTGATAATTATATAACCATCTATGGGAGAATGGCATTGCTTGCATACTGCCTGGTAGAATGACAATTGCTTATGCAAAGTTCTATCAGATAAGTACATTAGATTTTATACTTCACTATTTTTCCTGTCAAATTGTGACCTAAATTCATTATGTGAATGAAACTCCAGATAATTATGGATGTCATAGCGGCAACAAACTATCTTTAAACACTTTTACTAGTAATACACATTACTAGAAGGATCCTAACACTGTTATTTCAACTCATCCCCACAACTGACTCACTATATTTTGATGAGAGTTACATACGTGTATGTCCAGATGCGACGTTGAATATTATGATGTGACATTCATCATACTCCTATGCTATTCTCACCAAGAAATCAAACTATACCCAAACACATGCCAGTCCCGCATTTTAAAGCTGTCTGACATTCACTTCTAGGAGATGAAACAATCTGTATATATCTCCAAGTAACACTTACACATTTCTATTTTTAGGGAATTTGTTTGTAATAGTGAATTTGCTGTATTTTAGTGGTTGGTCCACTACAACTACACGTTCAGTACGTTTATTTGCTGAATATAAAAGCTACATCTACCTTCATAATGTCAATAGTGACAGTAAAACAAAAGCACAACAAATGAGACATAGCGAACCATGACGACAACAGGTAAAGCGGTATACAGTCCCAAAATAAATCCCACGCTATCTTGTATAAAGCGGACAAATATAGATACAACAACGTTTAGTAATGTTGATAATGCGATGTATTACAGTTGTCATAGTGGTATTGTTATATGCAGATGTCTGGAGAATCCAAAGCATTCTTATTGAAGAAGATCAATTCTGTTGATTACTTAGTCCACATCAAAATATGAGACACCGCATATGTTTCTTCGTTGCTGATTTTGTTACATAAATATTTCATACTTTGCGTTATTCCATTCTACGCTTTCACCAAATCTTATTTCTGACTTAAGCCAACATAAATCGTCAGAAATGTCGGTGATTATGTTTTCCTCATGGAATACTGTATATGTAGTCGCCTACATCTAGTTCATCATCCATATTGTAGATCCAGATTTATCTTAAGGATCAGAGATGCTGGCCCTTGAGTGTCCGTGATGTGAGCCAATGCTGCATGTGATTTGTGCTGTCATGTTACAATTTGTATAAACTGGAAAGTATTGTCCTACTGTTTCTTCCATGACACCGTAGTGAAAGTTCTATCAAATGGTCATATTGAGTGACTGATTATCAACCTGTCCAATGGAATACTACTAGTCCCTACACATATCTAAAGACACTCAGAAACATACAAATATTGTCTCGTATCACAATGTTTGTATCTATTTTGTCAATACGCACTATCTAATTATATTGTCTATTAGATACGTTGCGGTGGGTGGTTGATTGTGAGAATCCGAAGGGTAATGTAACAATCAATGTTCCTCTTCACCAAAAAATGCCAACATGGTTTATACCTCATTTCCATTTTCGGCCTTCTGGTACTTGAGGGGAAAACCCTGTCATACCCCATTAAAAGGAAATACGATTAGTGGTAATCTGATTACTTGGGGAAAACCCTGTCATACCCCATTAAAAGGAAATACGATTAGTGGTAATCTGATTACTTTTTTAGATGGAACTAAGTCACTATATATGGTGTGGTATGGACATGAAACCAGGTCCGGTCATTCTAATTTTACGGCCGAGTATACAGTGATGTAAATAGTTTGTTCTGATGTTGGTATTTACCCCCAGTACATATACATGTACATGTAGCTTAAATACGGGATGGACCACGTTGGTCCGGACTTCAACGACCATGGCTGTTGATAGGCTGTTATATACAACACTCAGTCATTAGATATTTTGCAAGATATATCAAAGATGTATTATTCGGGAGGGTGGAGAGAGCATATATTAAACTAGAAATGTGGCCTGTCGTCAACAAATGCCCCCGCTGGCAGTTTGATTATAAGCCATTTACCGGAGCGTTAAGGTTTCAAACGCACCAAGTCTGTGAGCTTGACCCTGGGCTTAGCGGGGGTGGGACAAATGTGGGTTTGTTACAGAGCAGTAGAGGACCATTGGAGCAATGCATGTGTGTGAAATGTGAAGCAGATAATGAGCGTTAAGGTTTCAAACGCACCAAGTCTGTGAGCTTGACCCTGGGCTTAGCGGGGGCGGGACGAATGTGGGTTTGTTACAGAGCAGTAGAGGACCATTGGAGCAATGCATGTGTGTGAAATGTGAAGCAGATCCGAGCAAGGAAACAGAAATTATAAGCCATTTACCAGAGCGTTAAGGTTTCAAATGCATTCAAACGCAACAAGTATGTGACCTTCACCCTGGGCTTAGCGGGGCGGGACGAATGTGGATTTGTCACAGGGCGGTAGAGGAGCATTGGAGCAATGCGTGTGTGCCATCTTTGATTTTAAAATTGTGACTAACTCAACTCTAAATTGCCACATACCATGTAACAATTAGCGAGGAAACCTCAGGCAATTTATATTTTTACCTTATCTAACTACATAAACATTTTTTTTCTTCCGTTTTCCAATATGGCGGATCTTGAATTTCAAGGCATAGACCAAAATATACGCATTTCAATGAGAATGTACTACCAAAAACTACCTAAAACTGTAAATAAAACATCTCAGTTTTAGTTTATTTTCGTCTGATTACAGAGATATTTCATCTTATACTTTATACTGTGTTGGCAGCCATTTTGAATGTGTGGTTCCAGGAAATGTAGCTCCAATTGTCCCAATTTCTTATGTGTTCTGTTAGTTTAATCAATAATACAAAATGATGGATAATATTAATCACAAAATGACATGCTAATAGGAAATATCTTCATTGTTAGCTGAATGAGAACGAATTGAATACAACATACTGTTTTGGTGGCCATCTTGGATTTACGAATAGTAACTTTGATAAAATGGTATCAAAAGGTTTGTCAACAATTGCTCTATCGACAAATATATATATTACCATTAAGACTATTAAAATGGCTTAACTATCAACAAAAATATGACATACAGCATGATATTTTCTTGTTTCTTAGGCAAATTGGTGGCCATCTTGAATTTCAGACATGCCTTTTTTTTTAATAATTCGGTATTTTCAGAATCCCAATTTATATAGCTACCAAAAGAGTTCATCAGCAGAAGGCTATAAATGCTGATATAAATCATATACGTGCATCTATACACCCATGTCGGAGAAATTTTAGGTCAATGTGACCTCTAAATGACCTAAAAAATGACCCCTAAAGGTCAAATCTGCGGGGGTACCCACCCCTATCCGACAGCTTACATATCATAGAAGTCGATCAGCATGGGTACCCATTTGTAACAAAAAATGCCATCAAAACTTTATTGGAGGCCTTTTATTGGCCTTGGCGGGCCGTCTACTACAGACAGACTGAACATATGGATTATGACTACCGACAGATTGAACATATGGATGATAACTACCGACAGACTGAAAATATGGATGATGACTACCAACAGACAGAACATATGGATGATGACTACCGACAGACAGAACATATGGATGATGACTACCGACAGACAGAACATATGGATGATGACTACCGACAGACTGAACATATGGATGATGACTACCGACAGACTGAAAATATGGATGATGACTACCGACAGACAGAACATATGGATTATGACTACCGACAGATTGAACATATGGATGATAACTACCGACAGACAGAACATATGGATGATGACTACCGACAGACTGAACATATGGATGATGACTACCGACAGACAGAACATATGGATGATGACTACCGACAGACAGAACATATGGATGATGACCGACGACAAAACAAACATATGGATGATGACTACAGACAGACAGACATGGATGATGACTACCAACACTGAACACATGGATGATGACTACCGACAGACTAGAACACATGGGGATGATGACTACCGACAGACAGAACATATGGAGATGACTACCTGACAGACAGAACATATGATGATGACTTACCGATAGACTGACATATGGATGATGACTACCGACAGAACATGACACACATGGATGATGACTAACCGACAGACAGACATATGGATGATGACTCGACAGACAGATTACATATGGATGATGACTACGACAGACTGAACATTTGGATGAGGACGACCGGAACAGACAGAACATATGGATGATGACTACCGACAGACAGAAACATATGGATGATGACTACGACAGACAGAACATATGGATGATGACTACCGGACAGGACAGAACTTATGGATATGTCTACGACAGACTGAACACATGGATGTGACTACCGACAGACTGGACATATGGATGATGACTACCGACAGATGAACATATGGATGAAGATGATGACTACGAAAGACTGAAATATGGATGGATGACTACCGACAGACAGAACATATGGATTATGGACTACCGAACAGATTGAAACATGGATGATAATACCGACAGACAGAACATATGGTGGATGATGACAGACAGAACATTATGGAATGATGACTAACCGACAGATGAACATGGATGATGACTACGGACAGACAGAAACATATGGATGATGACTACCGACAGACGATTGATTCATATGGATGAAGACTACGACAGACAGAACATGGATGATGATGACTACCGACAGACAGAATCATATGGATGATGACTACCGACAGACTGAACACATGGATGATGACTACCAACAGACAGAACATATGGATGATGACTACCGACAGACAGAACATATGGATGATGACTACCGACAGACTGAGTGAGTGAGTGAGTGAATAGGGTTTAACGTCCGCTTTTCTGACATAGAGGTACAAGCCTCAGGGAGTCTACACGCAGACGGGTCAACGGGGTCGTGTCCCGTATCCACCTGTCCGAGGGGGTAAATCCCAACTTCAGAACTCAATATTTACAATCAAAATATATATTCAGTCCTGAAATTAGAACAACCTGATCTGGTGCCAGGCCCTCGCCACACCAGCATCATTTATCCCATCCCCTAAAAGTAATAGGATTAGCGCTAATCTTACTTTTATATATGGGGCATAGCCCGACTCAACTCTCACATACAAGAAAGCCAAAAATGTACATGAGGGCCAAATCCGGTATAGTGGGTTCCGGAAAGTATGAACCCAATCGTTAAGCCAGTTTAGTCGCCTTTTACGACGAGCAATGGCTACTGCAGCACTATTCTCAGGATCAGTTGATCCCGCCCCGGTGCCTGCACGGGGCGCCCGACAGACTGAACATATGGATGAGGACTACCGGTAATATAATGAGCATATGATGTTTCAAGCCAACCCAACTTACAGTTAGCAGATAGTGGGTACCATATAACGCAAATTTAGACAAAAAAAATTAATGCAAACTTCCAATTCATTTGACCTTGGGCATAAGAGTTTACTGATCTGTTGCCAGGTGTCCTTTGCAAATGTTTTGGGATCACACCCGCATATCATAATGGATATGATTTCATATTCGGCAGGATCTGTAGCCAATTTCACCAAAATTGCTAAGTATACTTAATCTAGCTAAGTAAACTTTGAGAGAGTAATTACTTATATACATACTTAAATGCATTATTTCATACACAACTAACAACTGTTTAGCAATTTTGGTGAAATCGGCTACTGCAAATACATAATGGGCGTCTATAAATAATGGGTTGCAGAACAAAACGAAGATTCTGTTGCTTTGAAATTGTTGGTCGTTTTATTTATCATTTTTAAAAACCCTGTTCAGTTGTTACCAATTTTATGAGCACATTTATAACAACAGTATCACAGCACAGTACCTAGTTGTCAAAGAGACAAGTTGGTCACATTCATTCACCCGTAAAGGCGGGAAGCAAATAATATTGTCTGCTTAATTTTATTTTTATCTCTAAACAAAAACACATTTTGATAGCACATGCGCTGTCAAAACAGATTCACAGAAATATAAACAGACAACATAATTTTATTATCCGCTTTATACAGGTTAATTACACTAGAAATGCTTTAGTTGTGGGCAGTAATAGTGCAAAACTTGAGTATTGCAGAGTTACTGCCCACAACTAACTGCTCTTATAACGTAGAACCCGACCAGACCAGTCACCCACTTACCGCGACACATCATTGCACCACTTCTGTACTATGCTGATGGAAATACTCGGGCAAGTATTTCTGTTGCAATGACTTCAGAATAAATAATCTGAATCAACTGTTTTTATTAAATGGAACACCATGAAATATAGCTGCATTATATATTTCTTACATTTTGGCCAGTATTTTACAACACACTAGGGTTTCCCATATATGGAGAAATGACGTCAGTAATGTGGCAATGACGTATTTCCATTGACCAATCATATCATGTTCTCGGACACACTCTCTGAATTGCGAGACAGTCACCTTCAGAATGGCCCGCCATTGTAAATATATTTGCACAACTCTTGGCCATATATTGCGCTTTAATCTCATTGTTTATTTGTTGTTCCAGACATATGCTGACATTTGCTAGAAATGTTTTGTAAGGAAATGTTTACCCATTATGTACCGGTCATTAGTGCTATGAACAATAGCTAATATTTAGTGTGGACAAATCATTTTAGATGTTTCTATAGAAATCAAATCCAGTAACAGAGCAGTCCAATATTTGCATATTTTAACTTACTTGTAATGCACGGATATTCATTGTGTACACAGTCCAACAACAGCGTATCAAATTACCGGTACCACTTTCATTTACCAGTACAAACATAAAGTTTGTTTGTTTAATGGGGTTTAACGGCCTATCAACAACTAAGGTCATTAAAGGCTGGGCCAATGGGTTTGATCACGTATTCAACCTCCTGCATTGGTGGGACAATCCCAAAATCAGAATGGAATATTTACATTGAAAAAAGTATATATTCAGCCCTGAAATCAGAATAACATGACCTGGTGCCTGGTCCATACCATACCAAAGCCACTTGGCCCATCCGTTAAAAGTAATAGGTTTGTTTGTTTGTTGGGGTTTTGTTTGTTTGTTTTTGTTTGTTTGTTGGGGTTTATGAACAGCTAAGGTCATTTAAGGTCGGGTCAATGGGTTTAGTACTAAATCGAATATATTACCTGTACATGTTCAAGACATGTCCAAATGGGGGGAAAATTCCAAAATCAGAACTGAATATTTACAATAAAATAACTATATATTCAGCCCTGAAATCAGAATGATCTTATCCATTGCATGCTCCCACCTGCCACTCACCCGCACATAAAGACCAAAATTGTAAAGTATACTTATCTTGCTATAAAGTACACTTTGAGGGAGAAATTTTCAACTTAATGATAAATTTATTAATTTTTATTATACCATATTTATTACATTACCACAGCCATTCAGTATAATAATTCTGCATACTTTTAATCATCAAATATATGCAGTCGTGTTAGTTTTATATGAAATAATGCATTTTGGGAAACTTCCTCAAAGTGGTGAAATCGGCTACAGATATTTGCTTAACGCCACAAGATCAAAATGAATAGAAATGAAGGGAAACACCATAATTGACAAATCTTTGAGCATAAATCATCATAAAATAGGCAACAGTTGTTGACAAACTAACTGCCAAGACAAATACATGTATCTGCAAAATGTTTGTCATGATACACTTTTGGGGGTCTAGTCCTTTTCCAGTGTCCGAAAATGTTAATACAAAATTACAAATTGTTGGTCAGTTGCAGTACAGTACAGATGGTTGTCAGAGGAAACTGTAAAGAAAGACAGTCTGATCACTCAATATATGAATATAACCCAGTCCCGGGGTTACATGGGTTGATTCATTGGAGCCAAGTCATGTGATTTTGTAAAATTTACAATATATTCTGTAAATGATGCTAAAAGTTGAAAACATATTCAGAGCAAATGCGGAATAGAATTGCGTATTTGATATGAAAATTTCGTCAACTTTCGACGTCTTTTACATAAACATCAGTTTCTGTAAATATTTTCTTAGGTACACAAGTCATATGGCTGGATTCATTTATATTTCTGGCTGTGACTGGAGAAATGGACCGTATGTATTTTGTGACCAGCGTAGATCCAGATCAGCCTGTGATTCAGCAGTCTGATCAGGATATGCACGGTTCGCCATGATCAATGAAACACGTCATGAGTTTAACTATATAGATCGGTACCAGGCTACAGGAGCATCGTATTTAATCTCAAGCTACACTGGTCACAAATGCGATAAACCACATTTATCCAGTCACATTTCATGCAAACATATGGGTTTGAAAAGAGTGCAGACATTTCAACTGCAGTAGAACATTTAGGTTTTTGTTTCTTTATTGGTGTTTAACGGCTTATCAACAGCTAAGGCCATTTAACCAGGAAAACAAACCAAATTGTGGCCCAAAAATGGTATTTAACAGATTCCCAGATTAACAGGTCCATTTTCATATGTGAAAAATATCGACAAACACTGCAGATCAACACGAGACCGTGTGCTGGCAGATCTGGATAGATCTACAGTGTTTGCAAATGTTTCCATTATGGTCTATACGGTTGAAAGGGTTAAGATTAGTGTATAACATTGCACAGTATCGTAACTTTGTTTGTTTATTGGTGTTTAACGGCCTATCAACAGGTCATATAAGGCAGGGCAAACGGGTTCAATCCAGTTTTAACCTGCTGCGTTTGGGGGGAAATCCCAAAATCAGAGTGGAACATTTACATCGAGAAAAAATATATTCACCAAAGTCACTTGGCCCCTTCCCCTAAAATAGGATTACGAATAATCGTAATACTCATATAAGGGGTATAACCAGATTCAACTGTCACATACAAAAAGATGTGAGGGCCAAACCAGGTCTCCAGTAGAAATTCCGGTATTAAGGATGAATTTTGATCGTTAAACTACACATCGCATGCTCCCAGCTGCCACCCACAGTATCGTATATGAATCAAGATGCCATAGATTCAGGGCTGTGGCAGGTAATGTGTAATTGAGGGTCAAACTAGGTCTCAGGTCGGGCCTCCAGTAAGGACGAGTCCCGATTGTTAAATTACCCATCAAATGCTCCCAACCAATTATCATTAGGTTTCATTGGTGGAAAGACGTCACAGGTCATTGCCAATTGATATAACTGATAAAGAATTGTAAAACAAGCATGCGTTCCTTTCAATTAAAACAGCATATACGTGTCATCGTGCAAAACGTTAATTGATAGAATACCAAACAGATGTCTTTTCATATAGCGTATATCAGGCTTGGCTCAGAATCCTGACAAATTGCTTGCCAAGTCTCAAAATTCATGCGCATTTCCTAGCCATGCATGATAAACTTTTATATCACATATCGATAGAAAATCGGCAAACTATCTATACAAGGTAATTTGTTAATATGTCAAAAGACGTGATCAATTTATGATATACAGTTGACTATATATTTATCAAACAGGTAAACTATATAATAATTAAATAAATCATATAAAGACTTCTGAATTTTCATTATGTTCGTATTCATTAAACTATTTAAAGCTACATTAAAGAGGGCCATAACTGTGAAGTTTGGCCACCATGGGCCAAGCGGTTCGTGTGAAGAAGAATTTTGAAATCTCTAATAAAAGAACGACCTTTTGGCGGCCATCTTGGATGACATAACCATCCAATTTCGACATAAAAATGCACCAGTGTTATCGCCTCGTTGATACCTTCGATTTGATTTATGACACGACCATATTCAGTCAAAAATAAAATTTGACCCCACGGGCCATCCCCATTTTTGACCCGGGGGTCCCCATTTTAACAACTTTGAAAGAGCATTGTACATCGATCATTCCTACTAAGTTTTGTCGAAATCTGATTGGCGGTTCTTGAGAAGATTTTTGAAGAATTTGTGCTATTTTTAGATGGCGGCCATCTTGGATTATGTAATGACGTCATTTTAACAATTTTGTAATCCCCCTACCTAAGGACCATGACCATGAAGTTTGCTGACTATAGGCCCAATGGTTACCGAGAAGACGTTTGAAAATGTTCACGGACGACGGACGGACGAACACATTGCGGTAACAATAGCTCACATGAGCTTTGCTCAGCTGAGCTAATAAAGCTCGATACAAGCCCATTGGCTAGCCTACATAAAAATAACTTCACCACCCATGTATATGCAGAGAATAGATCAGCATGTGCATTAAACACCTTAAATATACTCTTAACTTGCGTTTCATTGATGGGGAGACAACTCAAAATGTACAAAATCCAGAGTTGTCTTTCTTGCATGTGACATGCCTGTACATAATGTACAACTGTGCAAGTATTATGAATCGGATTACGATTAATGCTCTGAAGAAGGACCTAAACCAAGGTGAACTTTTCGTCATGGACAGACAACTCCAAAAGTTTAATGGTGCCAGGTCCATACCACACCAAAGTCACTTTGCACCTTCCCCTAAAATACGATTACAAATAATCATAACTAGAGGATTATTTTTCAGACAAAAACATATGTCTCCCCCAATACCACCACTGCATGTTATCAGGACTTGAAAAGTAGAATTTAAGGCAGCAACAGCATATATGTAGCTACCTTGTATTTTCTGCATACTTTTGAAGATACGCGCGACACAAGTTGAATATCCCCACTTTTCACTAAGTCAAGGGCCATAACCCCGTGAATACTGGATGAATCCGCATCTAAAACACCAGGTGCGCAACTACACACGATGACCAGTATTCCTGTAAAGTTTCGCGACTAACTGAAATATTTTTGGAGATACGCGCGACACAAGTTGAAAATCCCAAATTTTCGCTAAGTCAAGGGCCATAACTCCGTAAATACAGGATGAATCCATGAATCCGCATCTAAAACCCCAGGTGCGCAACTTCACACGATGACACGTATTCCTGTAAAGTTTCACGACTGTAACTCAAAAACTTTTGGAGATATGCACGACACAAATTTTGTGACGGACAGACGGACAACCAAGCCAAAATCAATATGTCTCCCCATTCATGGGGGAGATATAATACTCACATAAGGGGTATAACCAGATTCAACTGTCACATACAAAATGCCAAAGACGTATGCGAGGGCCAAACCAGGTCTCCAGTCGGAATTCCGGTAAGGATGAACCCCGATCGTTAAATTACCCATCGCATACTCCCACCTGCCACCCACTAACATTTAGGTAGTACATGTATACAGCCAGATGTCGAAATAAAGGCTGGAAGTAAATTGGTGTCCCGAATAATATGAATGGAAAACCAAAGAAACTTTGATAATTGTAACAGTGATGATGCCCCAGTAGTTTTAATGGCTTGTGATTCCCCCAGTTTGGCAATCTACTAAACTTTGTCCAACTAAAATGTTTGTAAGTGCAACATTTTGATAGTCTGTAAACTTCACATTAACAATGTTTTCTTGTAAACAAAAATTGATAGTCGTTTTATATCCGTTCCAACACCAAGGTCATGTACGTGAAAGAGGGCAAGTGAAATAGCAGCAGTGCTCCAGAGCTCCAGATAAGTTTTATATCTGACGAGTACACCACATATTTCAAATTCAATGCGCATTTTACTTTTACAAATGTATTATTGATTTTCTTCATCAAATAGGGAACAGATGATGTTTGTTTGTTGGGGTTTAACAGCCTATCAACAGCTAAGGTCATTTAAGGTTAGTACTATAGGTTAGTACTAAATCCCACATATTACCTGTACAAGTACATTATTCAAACATAAAACAAATTAAACAAGAAACGAGGCAAAGCCACGAAGGCCAGGTTTTTTCCAAGCATAGACACTTGGATAACATAATTATACCCACTTTTTGTAGACTAGATGGCCGTGGCCTGCATGTCGCGCCTTGGGGCGAGGCATGGACACTAAAAAAATAGATATAGTAGATGGAAAAACTTTAAGGAAAATTTTTTAACCGGACACGGACGTACGGACGTACGGACGTATGCCAAAATGCATAAAATGCGCTTTCCGCAAGCGGGTGCGACAATGATGATAAACACCCATTTGAAGTATCAAGGTAATGGGTGAAGCAGTTGCAGAGATAAAGTACACTAAAAAACTTTAACAAAAAAATTCAAAGTTTTGACCTTGACATTGCGCACACGCACGGTTGGGGGTTAGAATGAAAATATGGACGATGATAAACACCCATGTGAAGTTTCAAGGTAATGGGCGAAGCAGTTGCAGAGATATAGTATAACAAAAAAGTTTTAACCAAAAAATTTAACCAGACGTACGTTAAAAAGTTAACGTTGAAAATGGCTAAGTCAATTACGTAGAAATAATAGGTGAAGGTAAAAAAATGGTCACATGTTGGATAGTTGTATGTGGTAGGCACCCCTTGGTTATGAAGCTGTGAAAGTTTGGTGGTCCTAGGTGGTACAGTATCAAAGAAATGGACTTAAACACGAAATCTTAACATTGTAAACGCGAAAACTTAACATTGAAAATGGCTAAGTCGACTGCGCGGAAAAAATGGGTCAAGTTAAAAAAAAAGTAACATGTTGGATAGTGATATGTGGTGGGCACCCCTTGATTATGAAGCTGTGAAAGTTTGTTGGTCCTAGGTGGTACAGTACCAAAGAAATGGACTCAAACACGGAAACTTAACATTGATTGTGGACGCCGCTCTCCCGCCCGCCCGCCCGGCTTTCGCCAATCCAATAGCCTGGATTTTTTCCCAAAAAACCTGGCTAAAAATTCACTTGGCTGAGCTGCAAAAAGCAAACACTAAATTTTCAACTTTATTACACTATTTTCACAACTCAATTTGAAAATCAATGCGTATTTGCACATTGCTGTATGTTGTACTCCCACTTTTGAGAATCAATGCGTATTCTGCTAAAATTGCGTAAAATACGCCAATACGCACCTGATCTGGAGAGATGAGAGCAGTCATGCATCCAACAAACAGTAAATATTCTGACTTGGCTGAGGGAATGTTCTAGCGATCAGAAGCTAGACTGGCCACATATGTGACTGTGACTGGAAGAAAAGGCTTATGTGATTTGTAACCAGTGTTGCTCCTGATTCAATAGCACTCCTGTAGCCTGATAACAATCTATATTGCTGGTTAGAAGTGCGACTGGTGTTTCGATTATGTAATGTCGAACAGTGCAGATCCTGATCAGACTGTGCGGATGATGCAAAACCGATAAGCCCAATTTCTCTAGACAGAGCCACATATGCTACAAGTGAAGTGCCATTCCTCCATACAGATATCAACCAAAGGGAAGCAACTGATATCATCTCTATCTACCATTTCTCGCATGGGCCAGTCATTCAAAAACGCCACAAGCTATGTGAGACAAGCTATATAATTCCGGTAAGGATGAACCCCTATCGTTAAATTACCCATCGCATTCTCGCACCGAAAAAATGTTAAAAGAGGAAATGTTAATCAAGGAAACAACAAAGGGTGATGGGATAGTTTGGTGTACTTTTACTGAATAAGTCAAGCAAATGCCGTTAAATCATAATTGCAACTGAATTTGGAGGTGCGTCTTTTACAACAGCACAGTACTAAACCAACAAGTGCATCATTTTAATTTATTTATTTAATGGTGGTGAACCTGGCCTAACTGACCGGAGCTGTTGAAATGCGATCAGGTTCTCGTTGTTCACAATATAGCCCGAGAGTAAGTGCACAGCCCGAGCATGGCATATACTGTTCTCCATTCTTACGCTAAGTAGCCATAGTGCTGTCGGAAAAACAACACCCATTCATATGACATGAGCATAAATGTCTACAATTGTTACACGTCTCGTGTAAAACAATGAACCTAAATATTACAAACAGAAAAATCTTACGGCAGACAAAGCAAACGATTGAATGCACCTGTATTGGAGAGTACCACAAGTTCAGCAATGGAATTTCAATTACAACAAGAGTTGTCAAAAAACAACGAAGCTCGCCTGTTGGCAGCCAGGGGGGGGGGGGGGGGGGGGGGGGGGGGGGAGGGGGGTTCATGGATTTGCTGTAGCACAATAGAGTATCATCAGAGATGAATGCATGAAATATCAAAGCATTCCCTGTAACGGAACAGAAGTTACACAACATATTTACCCCAACGTTAAGTTTATGAATGTGCTAAGTTTGTGACCTTGACCTTGGTGTAAAGGGTGGGTCATGGATTTGCTATAGCACAATAGAGTATCATCAGATGAATGCATGTATAGAATATCAAGGCGTTCCATGAAAGGAAACAGATGATACAAGACATTTAACCCAACGTGAAGTTTATGAATGTGCTAGCTAAGTTTGTGACATTGACCATGGGGAAAGGGGTGGGAGGTGGGTCATGGATTTGCTATAGTACGATAGAGTATCATCAGATTAATGCATGCATGAAATATGAAGGTATTCAATGTAAATAAACAGAAGTTACACAACATTTACTCGAACGTTAAGTTTATGAATGTGCTAGGTTTGTGACCTTGACCTTGGGGTAAGGGTTGGGTGGTGAGTCATGGATTTGCTACAGCATGATAGAGGGTCATCTGAGGAATGCACAAATGAAATATCAAGGCGTTCCATGAATGAAAACAGAAGTTATAAGACATTTACCCCAACGTTAAGTTTGTGGACGAAGCCGGGGTATGCCATAAGCTCTTCTGCACTTCGTGCAGGCGAGCTAATAAAAACTGTCATCATTGAAAGACTGTGTCCTGATTCAGTGCCAGGCACCCTTATTACACCAGTAGCCTATTTCACCAACATTGCTAAGCATACTTATCTAGCCAAGTGTACATTGAGGGAGTAATCATTTATATTTCCCGAAATGCATTATTTCATATAGAACTAATGAATGCATATATTTGATGATTAAAAGTATGTAGAATTATTATACTGAATTTATTACGTTGGCTGTGATAATGTAATAAATTCAGCATAATAAAAATTAATAAATGTATCCTTAAATTGAAAATTTCTCACTCAAAGTGTACTTTGCAATTTTGGTGAAACAGGCTACAGATCACTTAGTGCCAGGTGTGAATCCCACTACAGATTCACTGAATATTTTGTCACCTGTTCTTATTACACTCTACATCGATAAGGTGCACAATTGTGTGCTTTTTATTCAACTCAAATCCATGTTTGTTACAGCCTTTTTACTACCTATTTTGAAAATCAAAGTTCGTGCAGTAAAGGGATGAAGTAGATTGCCTGATCTAAAGCTCTGGTATATTATGAAAATTATCGTCCGGTGACCATTTTCAGCAACAAACACCAAATGCAGCAAGATGACAAGAAAACAAATATTACTTCTACACGGCAGTTTATAACATAAGAAAGTAGTGAAACGAGGTTCTGTCAATCAAACTGGATTGAGGCTATAAACATGACAAAGAACATGCTCAGAATGGCGGGGTCATTTCATTGTAGAACTGGCCCTATGATTAACTTTTCCACAGTACATACCCCAACTTTGTGATCAAAATCATCGAGTCTGATGCGTAATGGCCAATTTGGCCTCGACCAATCTACATTCTCGATTTCAAAAACAAATGGAGAAATGGGGATTATGGGTTTTGTGACCAGTGTAGATCCAGATCAGGATCTGCCTTGTTCGCCATTCCATCAATGAAACACCCGTCTTGGTTGTAGCAAGCAATATAGATTGTTATCAGTATACAGGAGTGTGCTATTTGATCACGAGCTACACTGGTCATAAATCCCATAAGCCCCATTTCTCCAGTCACAGACACGCTCTGAAAAGTTCCTAATCACAGGCCCATATTAATATACACAAAACATGAGAATAAATTATGACAAAGACAAAGCTAGCACGAGTAAACGAGCCTCGTCTGTAAACATAGCCATCTATTTCATAGGGCATTTGTGGCTGTAACTGGAGAAATAGGGCTTATGGGATGTGACCAATGTAGGTCCTGATCAAATAACATACAGCTAATAACGATCTGCAATGCTTGTTAGAAGCATGACGGGCATTTCATTGATGGAATGGCGAACAGTACAGATCCTGATCAGCTTGTGCGGATGCACAGGCTGATCTGGATCTATACTGATCGCAAAACACATACACCCCATTTCTCTAGTCACAGCCACATTTAGTCGGGAAATCACACACGCGCCAGACAAATAGCGAGTTGTGTAGATGTAGTCGCGCCACACTTACTAAAAGACTGATTCAGGTGACACAACGTAAAGTCGCTGTCTTCTCTACATCACACTTAATGTAACACGTATAATTAACTACATCTGCCTGCCTGGCTGTCAGTCCGTCAGTCACAATTCACCCGTGACCGTTAAATTATCTCGTAGCACTGTTAGATGTCTTAGCACTGTTGTAGTTTGCACTTGGCGTAGTTCGTAGATGTTCGGGCCGTGTAGTCGTGGTATATATCACCGACTGGCTACAGATGACTACGACTCCACTTTGGCAGTCTGTCTTTGTTGTTGCTGCTGCAAAATACAACCAGAAATGCAGTAAAAACATCGCTACTGATAGCAAGTATAGTTTGCATTGATTGATTGATTGATTGGTGTTTAACAGCCTATCAATAGTTGCTATGGTCATTTAAAGCTGGGCCAATGTGTTTGATCCCACATTTAACCTGCTGTATGGGGGGGGGGGGGATGGGGACAGGCAAAATCAAAACAAAATATTTACATCAGCTCTGAACTAAATAACCCGACCTGGTGCCAGGTCCATACCACACCAGTCACTTGGCCCCTTCCCCATTAAAGTACTAGCATTACAAATAATCGTAATACTCATATAACGGGTAAAACCAGATTCAACTGTCACATACAAGAATGCCAAAGATGTACATGAGGGCCAAACCAGGTCTCCGGTCGGGATTTCAGTAAGGATGAACCCCGATCGTTAAATTACCCATCGCATGCTCCAACCTGCCACCCAGTTTGCATTGAATTCACAGTCAGGATGGTCAACTGTTTTAAAAATGTAATCGACACTGTTTTCTTGTACAACCTTCATGGAATGCAACTGATCAGTATCAAATAAACACCCTCATTCAGTGTCTTGTTTCAGAGAGAAAATGGCAAATAATCATCCTGATCCAGTACCATGACCAACTTTTTATCACATGTCCTGGCCACAGGTGGAAGACTCGGACCTATGACACCAAAAAAATGCCTATTAAAAAAAAATCCCATTACCCCACCCACTTGGTCTCGTACAGTACTATACGTTAATTCAAGGTGAGTATAAATAGCGCTATTATAGAAAGAGCCCTCTTTTTTCCGGCTCGCACAAACACAATAAACATCGATAAAATGTATGAAATATGTCTCTGGCAATCGATAAAGGTATTAGGTGTGTGAATATACTCACTTCAAATCGCTGTTTCAAGTATTTATTGAGTTATTCACGTTTTGATTACCCCATCCAAAGCGAAATTGTTCGTGTACGAAAGAATCTCACACAGAATCGAAGGCCGTCCGGCGTGGATTATCGGTCATATTTGACCAATAACTGATCGACAGCTCAAACTAAAGTGGTGCACCATGACCATATACATTAGCAACTCCAACCATACAAAGTTCGTCCAATTGTGATCATTCACCGATCTAAAAAACACCTTTTTTCCACTTTCATTCATGATTCACGTACTATAAGATTATGTCTTCCGCAATCCCGAAATAGGTTGAATGACGTCATACAGTTTAGATTTAGCCAATCAGAGATGTTCTTTACATAGACGCTTCCGGTTGTATTATGGAAGATGGTGCATTGACCCAGTTCCAGATAATGAACGAAATAAGACAAAAAAGTGTTTTTTAGATCGCGGCGACGATTACAATTGGACGAACTTTGTATGGTTGGAGTCTCTAATGTATATGATCATGGTGTACGACTTTAGTTTGAGCTGGCGATCAGCTATCGGCCAAATATGACGATAATCCAGCCGGACGGCCTCCGATTCTGTGCGAGATTCTTTCGTACACGCAACTTTCGCTTTGGATGGGGTAATCAAAACGCGAATAACTCAATAAATACTTGAAACAGCGATTTGAAGTGAGTATATTCACACACCTAATACCTTTATCGATTGCCAGAGACATATTTCATACATTTAATCGATGTTTATTGTGTTTGTGCGAGCCGGAAAAAAGAGGGCTCTTTCTATAATAGCGCTATTTATAGTCACCTTGAATTAACGTATAGTACTGTACGAGACCAAGTGGGTGGGGTAATGGGATTTTTTTTAATAGGCATTTTTTTGGTGTCATAGGTCCGAGTCTTCCACCTGTGGTCCTGGCCAGTCAGCCACAGTCTAACGTGTGACTTGTATGATAAACATAACCATTTCACCCCTATGTAACTGGTGTGGACTCTTCCATGTAGATTTCTGAACTGTTCTATTAATTAGTAAAGGGATGGTTGTGTCATAAATCGGAAAATATCCACAAACAGTGTAGATCCTGATGATCAGGCTGATCATCTGGATCTACAGTTTGCAAACATTTGAAAAATCTGTCTGTAGTGTTGACAGTTATGTCAGGCCAAATGCTGACCTACCATGAAATGCCATTGTGCGCCAATTGGTACAGCATTAAATAAAATTCTCCCTTTACTGATTATCAACTAATAACGGAACCACTGATAATTTATCACTTCATAACCGTCTATAAACCAGGGATGTAAGTGGGTCCAAGTAAAACAAGAATTCCGCGGAATCAAATGTCTCGCCTTGTACCGCCGCCTTGACCTCGAGCCTGGGCCAGAAAGCAATTTTCACTGGCCCGAACATATTAATATGGCTCACTAGTCAATAATTGTTTTAGTATATGATAATAGTCAGTATATAGCATTTACGACCTTATGCTACTAGACAACAAGAAACGAGGCAAAGCCACGAAGGCCAGGTTTTTCCAAGCATGGACACTTGGATAACATAATTATACCCACTTTTTGTAGACTAGATGGCCGTGGCCTGCATGTCGCGCCTTGGGGCGAGGCATGGACACTAAAAAAATAGATATAGTAGATGGAAAAACTTTAACGAAAAAAATTCAACCGGACACACGGACGTCAGGACGTATGCCAAAATGCCGACGATATCGCGCTTTCCGCAAGCGGGTGCGACAATGATGATAAACACCCATGTGAAGTATCAAGGTAATGTGTGAAGCAGTTGCAGAGATATAGTACACGAAAAAAAATTAACAAATAAATTCAAAGTAATTTGACCTTGACATTGCGCACAGGGGCCGCACGGTTGGGGGTTAGAATGAAAATATGGACGATGATAAACACCCATGTGAAGTTTCAAGGTAATGGGCGAAGCAGTTGCAGAGATATAGTATAACGAAAAAGTTTTAACCAAAAAAGTTAACCAGACGTACGTTAAAAAGTTAACGTTCAAAAAGTCAATTACGTAGAAATAATAGGTGAAGGTAAAAAAATGGTCACATGTTAGATAGTTGTGTGTGTAAGTCGACTGCGCGGAAAAAATGGGTGAAGTTAAAAAAAAGAGTAACATGTTGGATAATGATATGTGGTGGGCACCCCTTGATTATGAAGCTGTGAAAGTTTGGTGGTCCTAGGTGGTAGTAACAAAGAAATGGACTCAAACACGAAAACTTAACATTGATTGTGGACGCCGCCCGCCCACCCGCCCGGCTTTTGACAATCCAATAGCCTAGATTTTTTTTTCAAAAAACCTGGCTAAAAATGGAAAAAGAATTTGAAAAAAAAAAAAAAGAAACAAGAAACAAGAAACGAGGCCACTTTTTGTAGACTAGATAGCCGTGGCCTGCATGTCGCGCCTTGGGGCGAGGCATGGACACTAAAAAAAGAGATATAGTCGATGGAAAAACTTTAACCAGACACACGGACGGACGGACTGACGTATGCCAAAATGCCGACTATATCGCGCTTTCCGCAAGCGGGCGCGACAATGATGATAAACACCCATGTGAAGTATCAAGGTAATGGGTGAAGCAGTTGCAGAGATATAGTACACAAACAAAAGTAATTTGACCTTGACATTGGGCACAGGGGCCGCACGGTTGGGGGGTAGAATGAAAATATGGATGATGATAAACACCCATGTAAAGTTTCAAGGGCGAAGCAGTTGCAGAGATATAGTATAACAAAAAACTTTAACCAAAAAACTTTAACCAGATGTACGTTAAAAAGTTAACGTTGAAAATGGCTAAGTCAATTACGTAACAATAATAGGTGAAGGTAAAAAAATGGTCACATGTTGGATAGTTGTATGTGGTGGGCACCCCTTGGTTATGAAGCTGTGAAAGTTTGGTGGTCCTAGGTGGTACAGTACCAAAGAAATGGACTTAAACACGAAAACTTAACATTGTAAACGCAAAAAGTTAACATCGACTGCGCGGAAAAAATGGGTCAAGTTCAAAAAGGTAACATGTTGGATAGTGATATGTGGTGGGCACCCCTTGGTTATGAAGCTGTGAAAGTTTGTTGGTCCTATGTGTTACAGTAACAAAGAAATGGACTGAAACACGAAAACTTAACATTGATTGTGGACGCCGCCCGCCCGCCTGGCTTTCGCCAATCCAATAGCGTGGATTTTTTTCAAAAAAAAAAACCTGGCTAAAAATGGAAAAAAAGTTCAAAAAAAAAAGTTTAAAAATTAACAAAAAAATAATGCTCGCTACTGGAGCCCAGAATTTTTATAATAGTCCTATATTTATCTACATATCATATCTGTACAGGTCCACATATTGCCACAATATTGTCAACACAGTTTACGGAAATGTAATACCCAGGTATAATAATTTACCTGTATAAATTACCTGTAATAATTTAGCTGGACATTTAGTGGTCAAGCTGGAAATTTGCACATGCTTGCACATGCAGAAGTGTTCAACTGGAGAAGGCTAGTTGCTCTTCCGTCTACAGGTAAGGTGTACAGAGCGCACGAGAAAACGGGTCTTCATGCATTAATGTTCAGTTTGTAGCATAGAAAGAAATAGAGTTTGACCTTGACCCTGGAGCCCGGAATTTTTTTTAATAGTCCTATATTCATCTACATATCATAGTAAAGGTATGTATAAAGTTTGATGACTGTAGCTGATAAGGTGTTGAAGTAATGACCGTAACACGAAAACTTAACATTGAATGATGACGCCGACTCCGGAAAAGCAAAACCTATGTCTCGCTTTCCGCTTCGCGGGCGAGACAAAAACCCTGAACACAGTTTCGAGGGCCTGTATGGCCCGAGGCAGCTAGGGGGGTCTTTGAAATACAGGTGGCCTAAAATGCCATTTCCTGCATTCTCAGCAAAGTTTTAGAAGCAGTTCAGATTGTTCATATAAGCTCTATTATTGTGAATCTAAGATAACGCATAAAGATTACAGATAACCGAATTAAAATATTACCGATGAAGTGATTGGTTGAAATTAGCCCCTAAACCAATCAGAAACGTCGTTATATACATGTTTGTCCGACACCGGAAACACGTGAAAACTAATGTGGTACTGGATTAAAACTCGGAACGACACGCGGGATGGGTGAGTGAGTGAGTGAATAGGGTTTAACGTCCGCTTTTCTGACATATAGGTACAAGCCTCAGGGCACGAAACACGAAATTCCGGGGAAACCTGGAAAACTTACATCCCTGATAAACATCTTCGGTAATTTGGGTTGTGTCCTACAGTGAGCAAGAGAGATGGTGTGTACCAAGGATTACACTCGTTAACTTACTCTGTTTCCTGATCTGTCGGCGTCGTAATCGTATTCGTAGTCAACCCAGCCTTGATTCCTTCTGTAGCCACCGCCCCCACCAGCGCCGCCGCCACCACCTCGTCCTCCACCCCCGCTGTATCCACCACGACCTACAGACAAGACACAGGCATTACAACTCCCATACATAACAGGGGTCCATTTCACTAAACTTCGTATGACTAAATCAGAGATGCCAACATTGGACAAAGCCAAAGAGTAATGATTGCGCGTGGCCAGCATCGATACTCGACCTAACGATGCGGGCCGCTGATTGGATAGGGAGTTGCGAGGCATATCCCTCGCATCAACCCCCACTTAAACTTTAAATTAAATAAATAAATTACTTAAATATACTCTATTTCAAGAGCATGCGCCATGATGCGGTGATTTTAAATTATGAATTAAAGCATATAGGCCACTAAAATATTTAAGCTAAAGTTCAAAGGCATACAACGTTAGGGTGTACTGTTGTACTTTATGTTTACACAGCAAACTGTATTTCTGTGCCCACTACCCCGACTCTGTGCACCCGAAACGTCGGGCAAAAAAAATGCAACCCACGAAAGCCCATTAATATATTGCAAATTTTTTTGCAACAAGTACGTCTTTCACTATATTCACTGTGTCAGGAAAGATCTATGCTTCATTTCTATAAACATAATAAGATTCAACTGTAACATACAAAATGCCAAATACGTATGTGAAGGCCAAACCAGGTCTCCAGTCGGAATTCCGGTAAGGATGAACCCAGATCGTTAAATTACCCATCGCATGCTCCCACCTGCCACCCACACAAACAATGTTTAGTGAAACAGCCCACAGAACGGCTGCTGGCTCGTCGTACAATAGATGCTATTTCTATCGACAGCCAAGGCTCTTTCAGATTGTTGCACTACGAAGATTGTCAAAAATTGGCCCACCTTCTGTAAATGTTTTTATTCTTGCCGTAATAGGTCTGTGGTGGATCGGGGACATCTTCCACAAACCGTACATTGTCGTCATGTTAAAATGTGTCCGTGTACATGTATATAAGTGCATGTATTCTAGGAAACATACACACTATAGACCAATGATTTATTTTCCAGCTTGTCGCAAAGAATTTTGTTATTTTTCCATAGGATGACACGCCATTTTTTTCAAGAGACCATTCGACTCTGATAGACACTATGTTTAACCCTTTCACCTCTGTATTGTTTGGTTCTTCGCCATTGGATTTTCAAACCATTTTTCTGTAAGGCCATACAAAATAAGTACTATCAGGGATTCCGCTGGGGAAAATCAAAAAATCGCCACTTAAAAAAATTTATAATTTTCGACAAAAAATCAAAAAATATTTTATTTTTTTGAATTTTTTTATCGCCAATTGTTTATTTTTATCGCCAATTGCGAAAGTGGCGATCGCCAGCGGAATCCCTGGTACTATGGTTCTCAGACACGGGGTTTACGGAATGTACAACTTGAGACAAACATCTCAAACAAACAGAATATGTTACTATAACCTCTTTAGACAAGATTTTCTTCAGAGAATGATTGGATCTAAAACATTTTTTATTGATCATGTGGTGAATTTATAATACAATTGTATGTCTCCACGACGATAAAATGCTTGACGCGCAGGGATTACTCGGACGCGGCGATATCTGAGAACCAAAGTACCCTTTTTTCATGGCCTAAATGTTGGTCACCGAGAAGCAGTAACCAGTGACTGGTGGGCAGCAATGAATATTAGGCCGCTGCCTTCCCTGGGTGCCGTGCCTACCTCTGTAGTAGCCGCCCCCTCGCCCAAACCCACCGCGGTACCCGTTGTAGCCGCGCCTTTGTCCCCGGTAACCACCGCGGCCCCGGTAACCGCGCCGCGAATCCGCGGTACCGAATGTCTCCAGGTTTTGCTTCCTCTCCTCGCGCCACGTCGTTCTGCGTGGGTTTCTGTAACACACATGGTTGAAAAAAGTGAAAGGGTTTAACGTCCCACCAACATCCGAGAGACAAGTGGGATGGAAGTACTACGAAAGTATTTCATACATGGTTGAAGCATTTCATTTCATTATTGGTCTTTAACGGCCTGTCAACAGCCAAAAATGTACCTGAGGGCCAAACCAGTGATATAGTGGGATTGCAGTAAGGATGAACCCCACAGTAAAATGTACAAGAGGGCCAAACCATTGATATAGTGGGATTCCAGTAAGGATGAACCCCACAGTAAAATGTACCGGAGGGCCAAACCAGTGATATAGTGGGATTCCAGTAAGGATGAACCCCACAGTAAAATGTACCCTTCGTATGCTGCCAACCAACTGCCAAATTCCGCCATAGTAACCCACTTTAATATTTGAAGGTCAAAATATATTCAGCCCTGAAAGTAACCCGACCTGGTGCCAGGTCCATACCACACCAAAGTCATTTGGCCCCATCCCCTAAAATAGGATTACGAATAACCGTAATACTCACATAAGGGGTATAACCAGATTCAACTGTCACATACAAAATGCCAAAGACGTATGTGAGGGCCAAACCATGTCTCCAGTCGGAATTCCAGAAAGGAAGAACGCCGATCGTTGAATTACCCGTCGATTGCTCCCAACCAACCACACACGCATTGATTATGAAAAGTGTGAGAACAAAATAATCACAACAATTTGAAAATACGCATTGATTTTCAAATTGAGTAGTGAAAATACTGTAATAAAGTTGAAAATTTGCCCGCCGAGGCATTTGATGGTCTCACAAGTGTATTTATTTGATAGTTTGAATTAAGGGTTGTGGAGATTTTAAAGTCATTCGACCTTGATCTTGGGCATGTGGGCCGCATGGGTGGGCTATAGAATGAAAATATGGATTATAATAAAGTATTTGAAGTTTGAAGTAAATCGGAGTAAGTGTTGTGGAGATATAAGGTATGTAAAAACTTTAACACAAATTTAAAGTCATTTGACCATGACCTTGGGCATGTGGACCACATGGGCAGGCTATAGAATGAAAATTTTGATGATGAATAAGAAGTATTTGATGTGGAAGTAAATCAGAGTAAGTGTTGTGGAGATATAAGGTAAGTAAAAACTTTTAAAGCAAATTTCAAAGTCACAGAATGAATATATGGATGATGCCAAATAAGCCTACAAAGTTTCAAGCAAATCTGACTTACGTTACAGAGATAGTAGGTATGTGAAAACTTTAACGCAAATTTTGACAGAAACTTTAACGCAAACTTCTTAGTCATTCAACCTTGACCTTGGGGCACAGGGGCCGCATGAGTGGGAAACAGAATGAATATATGTATGATAAGCATACAGTTTCAAGCAAATCCGACTTATGGTTACAGAGATAGTAGGTATCTGAAAACTTTAACACAAATTTTTGACAAATATTTGACAAATTTTTAATATAGAGAACAAGAGTGCCGAAGGTCACAATATACGCCTGTCGAGGCAAGGCCAGTCAACAAGGGGAGATAACTCATCTTGATGTGATAAACATGTAAACCAAATTTGGTTACGATCCGTCAAGTAGAACTCGACTTATTGCGTGGACAAGGACAGTTCGAAAATTAACTAGAATGTGGCCTGTCGGCACACGAATGCCCCCGCTGGCAGCCAAAGAAAACAAGGCATATTTGAATGTGGATTTGTCACAGGGTGGCAGAGGACCATTGGAGAAATGCGTGTGTGAAATGTGAAGCAGATCCGAGCAAGGAAACATAAATTATAAGGCATTTACCCAGCGTTAAGGTTTCGAACGCACCAAGTCTGTGACCTTGACCCTGGGCTTAGCGGGGGCAGCACGAATGTGGATTTGTCACAGGGTGGCAGAGGACCATTGGAGCATGTGTGTGTGAAATGTGAAGCAGATCCGAGCAAGGAAACAGAAATTATAAGGCATTTACCCAGCATTAAGGTTTCGAACGCACCAAGTCTGTGACCTTGACCCTGGGCTTAGCGGGGGCGGCACGAATGTGGATTTGTCACAGGGTGGCAGAGGACCATTGGAGCAATGCGTGTGTGAAATGTGAAGCAGATCCGAGCAAGGAAACAGAAATTATAAGGCATTTACCCAGCGTTAAGGTTTCGAACACACCAAGTCTGTGACCTTGACCCTGGGCTTAGCGGGGGCGGCACGAATGTGGATTTGTCACAGTGTGGCAGAGGACCATTGGAGCAATGTGTGTGTGAAATGTGAATCAGATCCGAGCAAGGAAACAGAAATTATAAGGCATTTACCCAGCGTTAAGGTTTCGAACGCACCAAGTCTGTGACCTTGACCCTGGGCTTAGCGGGGGCGGGACGAATGTGGATTTGTCACAGGGCGGTAGAGGACCATTGGAGCAATGCTTGTGTGAAATGTCAAGCAGATCCGAGCAAGGAAACATAAATTATAAGCCATTTACCCGAGCATCAAGGTTTCGTACGTACGTACGTTACGTACGTTACGTACGTTACGTAGCGTACGTTACGTACGTTACGTACGTACAGACGCCGGTAACACTATATGCCCCCCTCACCATTCGGTGGCGGGGGCATAATAACAAGGCGTTCCATGAAAGGAGACAGAAGTTATAAAACATTTACCCCAATGTTAAGTTCATGAATGTGCTAAGTTTGTGACCTTGACCTTGAGGTAAGGGATGGCCGCTGGGTCATGGATTTGCTATAGCATGATAGATTATCATCAGATCAATGCATGTATGAAATATCAAGGCGTTCCATGAAAGGAAACAGATGTTATAAAACAATTACCCAAACGTTAAGTTTATGAATTTGTGCTTGGGGTAAGGGTGTGACTTCACATTGTAAAGGAATGCTGGGTGGTGGGTCATGGATGCTACATGCATGATGACAGGGTCATCTGAGGATATGCGATGTATGAAATAACAAGGGTGGTTCCAGTGTTTTCATGAAAGGAAACAGAAGGGTTATAGACAGGGTATTTACCCAACTGTTAGTTTAGGTGTTATGTGCTTTAAGTTTGTGACTTGACCTTGGGGGTAAAGGCTCTGGGTGGTGGGTCATGGATTTGCTACAGCATGATAGAGGGTCATCTGAGGAATGCATGTATGAAATAATAAGGTGTTCCATGAAAGGAAACAGAAGTTATAAGACATTTACCCAACGTTAAGTTTATGAATGTGCTAAGTTTGTGACCTTGACCTTGGGGTAAAGGCTGAGTGGTGGGTCATGGATTTGCTACAGCATGATACAGGGTCATCTGAGGATGCATGTATGAAATAACAAGGTGTTCCATGAAAGGAAACAGAAGTTATAAGACATTTACCCAACGTTAAGTTTATGAATGTGCCAAGTTTGTGACCTTGACCTTGGGGTAAGGGCTGGGTGGTGGGTCATGGATTTGCTACAGCATGATAGAGGGTCATCTGAGGAATGCATGTATGAATATTCCAAGGTGGGTCGTGATACAAGGTGTTCCGTGAAAGGAAACAGAAGTTATAAGATATTTACCCAACGTTAAGTTTGTGGACGACGCCGACGCCGACGCCGACGACGCCGGGGGTATGACATAAGCTCTTCTGCACTTCGTGCAGGCGAGCTAAAAATGGTCTTGTAGTCCCAATTATATTGGAAATTGACTTGAAAAAAAAAGTCAAAATCATTAATGCAATTTCAATGTGTCCGCAGATCAGCAACTAATTCTACTAGCTCTAGTCTACCACGTTCACCTTTAGCCACCTGACGGCGTAGTTGTTTATGTCTACAAAGAGTTTGGGCACTAACGAATTTACAAGGGCATCTGAGGCATTGAAATTGTGGGGTGATACAAGGAAATTTTCTACGTCTCGATAGATGCCTTCGTAGATAGTCTTTGCACGCAAAAGTCTTACAACAAGTCAACACTCCATTATATATATGTATATATATGTTTATATTCAATTGGACGTGACAATTTACATCATGTTTTTTTTCACGTCCAATTGAACAGATAAATTTCATAGGTTATATAAACAGAAAATATGATAACGCCAGAAACAAGAGCAGAAATAGAAAGTTTGAGAAGAGAAGCCGAATCTCTAGGGATTACTTATAGTAAACGGTTGAGAGTTAGGGGGTTGACAAAGTTGATAAACGCCACAAAGAATGAGGCGTTTATGAAGCGGTTTACCCGCGCCCACAAACGAGGAGCCTTTGTGACCTTGACCTTGGGGTAAAGGCTGGGTGGTGGGTCATGGATTTGCTACAGCATGATACAGGGTCATCTGAGGAATGAATGTATGAAATAACAAGGTGTTCCATGAAAGGAAACAGAAGTTATAAGACATTTACCCAACGTTAAGTTTATGAATGTGCTAAGTTTGTGACCTTGACCTTGGGGTAAGGGCTGGGGTGGTGGGTCATGGATTTGCTACAGCATGTAGAGGGTCATCTGAGGAATGCATGTATGATAACAAGGTGTTCCATGAAATGGAAACAGAAGTTATAAGACATTTACCCAACGTTAAGTTTATGAATGTGCCAAGTTTGTGACCTTGACCTTGGGGTAAGGGCTGGGTGGTGGGTCATGGATTTGCTACAGCATGATAGAGGGTCATCTGAGGAATGCATGTATGAAATAACAAGGTGTTCCATGAAAGGAAACAGAAGTTATAAGACATTTACCCAACGTTAAGTTTATGAATGTGCCAAGTTTGTGACCTTGACCTTGGGGTAAGGGCTTGGTGGGTCATGGATTTGCTACAGCTGATAGAGGGTCTCTGAGGAATGCATGTATGAAATAACAAGGTGTTCCGTGAAAGGAAACAGAAGTTATAAGATATTTACCCAACGTTAAGTTTGTGGACGACGCCGACGCCGCCGGGGGTATGACATAAGCTCTTCTGCACTTCGTGCAGGCGAGCTAAAAATGGTCTTGTAGTCCCAATTATATTGGAAATTGACTTGAAAAAAAAAGTCAAAATCATTAATGCAATTTCAATGTGTCCGCAGATCAGCAACTAATTCTACCAGCTCTAGTCTACCACGTTCACCTTTAGCCACCTGACGGCGTAGTTGTTTATGTCTACAAAGAGTTTGGGCACTAACGAATTTACAAGGGCATCTGAGGCATTGAAATTGTGGGGTGATACAAGGAAATTTTCTACGTCTCGATAGATGCCTTCGTAGATAGTCTTTGCACGCAAAAGTCTTACAACAAGTCACACACTCCATTATATATATGTATATATATGTTTATATTCAATTGGACGTGACAATTTACATCATGTTTTTTTTCACGTCCAATTGAACAGATAAATTTCATAGGTTATATAAACAGAAAATATGATAACGCCAGAAACAAGAGCAGAAATAGAAAGTTTGAGAAGAGAAGCCGAATCTCTAGGGATTACTTATAGTAAACGGTTGAGAGTTAGGGGGTTGACAAAGTTGATAAACGCCACAAAGAATGAGGCGTTTATGAAGCGGTTTACCCGCGCCCACAAACGAGGAGCCTTTGTGACCTTGACCTTGGGGTAAAGGCTGGGTGGTGGGTCATGGATTTGCTACAGCATGATACAGGGTCATCTGAGGAATGCATGTATGAAATAACAAGGTGTTCCATGAAAGGAAACAGAAGTTATAAGGACATCTACCCAACGTTAGTTTATGAAATGTGCAAATTTGTGACCTTGACCTTGGGGTAAGGGCTTGGGGTGTGGTGGGTCATGGATTTGCTACAGCATGATAGAGGGTCATCTGAGGAATGCATGTATGAAATAACAAGGTGTTCCATGAAAGGAAACAGAAGTTATAAGACATTTACCCAACGTTATTAAGTTTATGAATGTGCTAAGTTTGTGACCTTGACCTTGGGGTAAGGGCTGGGTGGTGGGTCATGGATTTGCTACAGCATGATAGAGGGTCATCTGAGGAATGCATGTATGAAATAATAAGGTGTTCCATGAAAGGGAAACAGAAGTTATAAGACATTTACCAACGTTAAGTTTATGAATGTGCTAAGTTTGTGACCTTGACCTTGGGGTAAAGCCGAGTGGTGGGTCATGGATTGTACCCGCATGATTTGCTAACAGCATGGGATACAGGGTCAACTGAGGAATGCATGTATGAAATAAGGTGTTCCATGAAAGGAAACAGAAGTTATAAGACATTTACCCAACGTTAAGTTTATGAATGTGCCAAGTTTGTGACCTTGACCTTGGGGTAAGGGCTGGGTGGTGGGTCATGGATTTGCTACAGCATGATAGAGGGTCATCTGAGGAATGCATGTATGAAATAACAAGGTGTTCCGTGAAAGGAAACAGAAGTTATAAGATATTTACCCAACGTTAAGTTTGTGGACGACGCCGACGCCGACGCCGACGACGCCGGGGGTATGACATAAGCTCTTCTGCACTTCGTGCAGGCGAGCTAAAAATGGTCTTGTAGTCCCAATTATATTGGAAATTGACTTGAAAAAAAAAGTCAAAATCATTAATGCAATTTCAATGTGTCCGCAGATCAGCAACTAATTCTACAGCTCTAGTCTACCACGTTCACCTTTAGCCACCTGACGGCGTAGTTGTTTATGTCTACAAAGAGTTTGGGCACTAACGAATTTACAAGGGCATCTGAGGCATTGAAATTGTGGGGTGATACAAGGAAATTTTCTACGTCTCGATAGATGCCTTCGTAGATAGTCTTTGCACGCAAAAGTCTTACAACAAGTCACACACTCCATTATATATATGTATATATATGTTTATATTCAATTGGACGTGACAATTTACATCATGTTTTTTTTCACGTCCAATTGAACAGATAAATTTCATAGGTTATATAAACAGAAAATATGATAACGCCAGAACAGAGCAGAAATAGAAAGCTTGAGAAGAGAAGCCGAATCTCTAGGGATTACTTATAGTAAACGGTTGA
>CM055265.1:103044602-103239036 GCA_029237695.1 Conchocele bisecta
GAAAACAGAAGTAAAACAAACTTTAACCCAACGTTAAGTTTATGAACGCACTAAGTTGGTGATTTTCTACAGCATGATAGCTATTCACATGAGGAATGCATGTATGAATGTGCTAAATTTGTGGTGACCTTGACATTGGGGAAAGGGGTTGGGGGGGGGGGGGGTGGCTGGGTCATGGATTTGCTGTAGCACAAATAGAGGATCATCAGATGAATTGCATTATTAAATATCAAAGTGTTCCCTGTAAAGAAACGGAAGTTACACAACATTTACCCCAACGTTAAGTTTATGAACATGCTAAGTTTGTGACCTTGGGGTAAGGGTTGAGTGGTGGGTTGTGGATTTGCTACAACATGATAGAGTCATCTGAGGAATGCATGTATGAAATATCAAGGCGTTCCATGAAAGGAAACAGATGTTATAAGACATTTAACCCAACGTTAAGTTTATGAATATATAAACTTTCTTCAATATTATGGCCTTGTCAAAGCAATAAAAGATTGGGGTAAAAGCTTGAAACTTAACAATATCGAAAAAAAAGTTAGAAATGCCATTTACTCCATACAAACTAAAAATATACCTAAAAAACAAAACCGGGACAAAAAACATGTATCTCGCATTAAACTCCAATTCTGAAACTCCAGCTGGTAAAATTAAATGGAACTCCACCTATAATTTTAACAATGAAACATGGAAGAAAATATATTTATGGCCGCATATCATAACAAAAGACACAATTCGAAAATGGTTCCAGTACCGAATAAACCACAATATTCTGGCTACAAATGATTTCCTAAATAAGATTAAAATTGCAAGTAGTCGATTATGTACATTCTGTAAAAAGTTTTCGGAAACCATAAAACATTTGTTTTGGGATTGTAAGGCTACAAAAAGCATATTTAGGGAACTTCAAGAATGGTTAGCGACAAAAGATATAACTATTACAATTAACGAAAAATCATTCATCTTTGGGATTTACGAAAACACGATAAGTATCTTCAAACAATTAATACTATTAGAAACTAAATACTATCTCTATTATTACCGATGTTCAAAAGTAGTTCCAAGTCTCAGCGTACTGAAGCATCGAATTCAACTAAGGCCATTTTTTTTTTATTTGTTGGTTTACAGATTTTTTTTCCGCGAGATCTGGTCGGTCGGTCGGTCGGTCAGAAAAAAATAAAAATAAAAAAAAGTTTTTTCAATTTTTTTTATTCTTTTTGGTACAGGGTTTGGTCGGTCGGGGAAATAATAAAAAAAAAGTCGTGTCGAACGCGGATGCCACCGGCGGCATATTGAAGAAACTGTGACAAACGGGTGAACCAAAAGTGTTGTCAAAGGGTGAAGGTCATATGTAGTATGGCAAGGCAGGTGTAGCATACATGCAAATGAATGAAGTATGGAAATATTGAAGCAGTTAAGCAACTTATGTAGATGCCAGTTCGATCCCGAAACGGAGATATATCCAATCGTCCATTCGCAGGTTGTTGTTGTTGTCGCTGCTGCTAAGATCCGGTTTCCGCCACTTACTTTTCTCGGCACAGCAAAAAAAAAATATTTTTTTGGATCGGAGGTAAAAAAATCTAAAAAAAAATCGGAAATTAAATTTTTTATTTTTTTCCACATTGTCAAAAAATCGGGTCGGCGGATCTGTAAACCAACAAATAAAAAAAAAATGGCCTACTGTATGAAACATCCAAGAAGGCAGCAATAATGGACAACAAATTTGAAAACTTTACAACAATTTGGGAAGAATTTATCATTTCACAAGTTTAATTTATATAACAACAAGAAACGAGGCAAAGCCACGAAGGCCAGGTTTTTTCCAAGCATAGACACTTGGATAACATAATTATACCCACTTTTTGTAGACTAGATGGCCGTGGCCTGCATGTCGCGCCTTGGGGCGAGGCATGGACACTAAAAAAATAGATATAGTAGATGGAAAAACTTTAAGGAAAAAACTTTAACCGGACACATGGACGTACGGACGTACGGACGGACGTATGCCAAAATGCCGACGATATCGCGCTTTCCGCAAGCGGGTGCGACAATGATGATAAACACCCATGTGAAGTCTCAAGGTATTGGGTGAAGCAGTTGCAGAGATATAGTACACAAAAAAACTTTAACAAAAGAATTCAAAGTAATTTGACCTTGGGCACAGGGGCAGCACGGTTGGGGGGTAGAATGAAAATATGGATGATGATAAACACCCATGTGAAGTTTCAAGGTATGGGTGAAGCAGTTGCAGAGATATAGTATAAGGAAAAAGTTTTAAGCAAAAAACTTTAACCAAACGTACGTTAAAAAGTTAACGTTGAAAATGGCTAAGTCAATTACGTAGAAATAATAGGTGAAGGTAAAAAAATGGTCACATGTTGGATAGTTGTATGTGGTAGGCACCCCTTGGTTATGAAGCTGTGAAAGTTTGGTGGTCCTAGGTGGTACAGTACCAAAGAAATGGACTTAAACACGAAAACTTAACATTGTAAAACGCGAAAGAAAACTTAACATTGAAAATGGCTATAAGTCGACTGCGCGGAAAAAAATGGGTCAAGTTAAAAAATAAGTAACATGTTGGATAGTGATATGTGGTGGGCACCCCTTGATTATGAAGCTGTGAAAGTTTGGTGGTCCTAGGTGGTACAGTACCAAAGTAATGGACTTAAACACGAAAACTTAACATTGTAAACGCGAAAACTTAACATTGAAAATGGCTAAGTTGACAGCGCGGAAAAAATGGGTCAAGTTAAAAAAAAGTAACATGTTGGATAGTGATATGTGGTGGGCACCCCTTGATTATGAAGCTGTGAAAGTTTGGTGGTCCTAGGTGGTACAGTAACAAAGAAATGGACTCAAACACGAAAACTTAACATTGATTGTGGACGCCGCCCGCCCGCCCGCCCGCCCGCCCGCCCGCCCGCCCGCCGCCCGCCCGCCCGGCTTTCGCCAATCCAATAGCCTGGATTTTTTAAAAAAAAACCTGGCTAAAAATACCAAAATAAGATTTCCTCTTCAGTTCAGCTAGTTGCGGGTGCTATAATAAATCTCTGCTTTTGTGCTTATTTTTCTTTCTTTGTTTTAACGCCTTCCCCACCCCCACCCCATTCCATCTCATATTATAGGTTTGGGAAATAAAGCAATTATAATATGAATCTAGTAGAAGAATATAATGTACACAGAGTAAGTAATACAGGTTCAAGCAAAGACCATGCCGACGGAACCAGTCGTGTTTTGTTTTTATAACCAGTGTGGTGATCGAAACAGATTGTTTATTGGCTTGTCAATATATAATGTTAACAACAACTTTAACAGTGAACCCTTTCAGCCGTAAATAACTGGAATGGATAATAATATGTTAATTTTCGGTCAATTCCATTCATCACAAAATACTTTTCAAATAATCGATTTATAAAATGTTTTTTGTTTTTTTTTAACAAATATGAAAATTACTTGCAAACAGTGCAGATCCTGATGATACAGTTCATCATGAGCCGGCTTGTCTTAGTCTACACTGTTTAAAAACACCTAAATGGCTGTAGTGTTGAAAGGGTTAACACATGGTTTAAGCATGTAGATGCGCAGTAGGATTGAACTTCACTTTTTGCAGAATGGGGCTGGTTCAGTCGGATCATCGATAATATGAAGGAAAACATAAAAAAAAATAAAATATAATCAATTACATGTATTACATATGCTAAATCAAACTTTGGCTCTTGCAGTGCTGGAGAGTGACATTGTCATCTGCGGGTATATTATAAGTATTACTGTTTTATTTTAATAACATGGGCAAGTTTTTATAGAAAATTCAGGTCTCTCATTAGTGATGATTCTAATGTACCACTCAACCATGAAGTAAGTCTTTAACAAATACTAGAACAGTGATTTCTACCCAGTACTGCAAGAGTAAAAGAGGGTGAATATCTGTAATTGTATATTTTGTAGTTGTACCTGATTATTGCATGTATATTATGTACGGTTTGTGGGGGATGGCCCCGACCCACCACAAACCTATTACGGGGAAAATAAATATTTTCAAAAAAAAAAAAAAAAAAAAAGTTTATGAATGTGCTAAGTTTGTAACCTTGACCCTGGGGTAAGGGGTGGGCGGTGGGTCATGGATTTGCTATAGTACGATAGAGGATCATCAGATGAATGCATGTATGAAATATTAAAGCGTTCCCTGCAACGAAACAGAAGTTACACAACATTTACCCCAACGTTAAGTTTATGAACATGCTAAGTTTGTGACCTTGACCTTTGGGTAAGGGTTGGGTGGTGGATTGTGGATTTGCTACAGCATGATAGAGGGTCTAAATAGGCTTCTGTGTCTTGCCATGATAAGTTTATGAATTTGCTAAGTTTGTGACCTTGACCCTGGGGTAAGCGGTGGGTCATGGATTTGCTATAGTACGATAGAGTATCATCAGATGAATTCATGTATGAAATATGAAGACGTTCCCTGTAAATAAACAGAAGTTACACAATATTTACCCCAAACGTTAAGTTTATGAACATGCTAAGTTTGTGACCTTGACCTTGGGGTAAGGATTGGGTGGTGGATCATGGATTTGCTACAGCATGATAGAGGGTCATCAGATGAATGCATGTATGAAATATGAAGACATTCCCTATAAATAAACATAAGTTACACAACATTTACCCCAACGTTAAGTTTGTGAACATGCTAAGTTTGTGACCTTGACCTTGGGGTAAGGGTTGGGTGGTGGGTTGTGGATTTGCTACAGCATGATAGAGGGTCATCTGAGGAATGCATATATGAAATATCAAGGTGTTCCATGAAAGGAAACAAATGTTATAAGAAATTTACCCCAACGTTAAGTTTATGAATGTGCTAAGTTTGTGACCTTGACCTTGGGGTAAGGGTTGGGTGGTGGGTCATGGATTTGCTACAGCATGATAGAGGGTCATCTGAGGAATGCATGTATGAAATAACAAGGTGTTCCATGAAAGGAAACAGAAGTTATAAGACATTTACCCAACGTTAAGTTTGTGGACGCCGCCGACGCTGCCGGGGGTATGCCATAAGCTCTTCTGCACTTTGTGTAGGCGAGCTAAAAATGGCTGCCAAGCGGAAGAACTGGAGTTATTGCGTGGAGAAGGATACAGAGTGCGAAAATCAATAGGCTTCTTTGTCTTGCCATGATAAACATGAATACCGAATTTGGTTTCGATCGGTGAAGTAGAACTTGAGTTATTGCGTGGACAATGATAGTCCGAAATTTAAAAATGGCCGCTAAGGGGAGATAAACATGTATACCGGATTTGGTTATGATCGGTGAAGTAGAACTGAGTTTGCGTGGACAAGGATACAGAGTGCGAAAATTAAAAATGGCTGCCAAGGGGAGATAAGCATCGGACATTTTTCAAAATCAATAGGCTTCTTTGTGTTGCCATGATAAACATGTATACCGAATTTGATTTCGATCGGTGAAGTTTTGTTTTTGTTTGGTGTTTTAAACAGCCCATCAACAGCTAAGGTCATGTAAGGCTGGCAAACGGGTTCACTCCCGTTTTAACCTGCTGCATTGGGGGAGAAATCCCAAAATCCCAAATCCCAAATATTTACATCAAGAAACAATATATTCAGCCCCAAAATTAGAATAACCTGACCTGGTGCCAGGTCCATACCACACCAAAGTCACTTGGCTCCTTCCCCTAAAATAGGATTACGAATAATCGTAATACTCATATAAGGGTCGATCGGTGAAGTAGAACTTGAGTTATTGCGTGGACAAGGATACAGAGTGCGAAAATTAAAAATGGCCGCCAAGGGGAGATAAGTCATCGTAAATTTGACAAAATCAATAGGCTTCTTCGTCCTGCCGTGATAAACATGTATACCGAATTTGGTTACGAGCGGTGAAGTAGAACTTGAGTTATTGCGTGGACAAGGATACAGAGTGCGAAAAATAAAAATGGCCGCCAAGGGGAAATACGTCATCAGAAAGTTTTGAAAATCAATAGGCTTCTTCGAATTGCCGTGATAAACATGTATACCTAATTTGGTTACAATCCGTCAAGTAGAACTCTAGTTATTGCGTGGACAAGCTGTGCCCGCCCACCCGCCCGTCCACCCAAGATCAATGAATACATACTACGTCCCGTTTTTTCAAACGGGCGTATAAAAAGTGAAATGTCCCTGCAACAGCTAAGGTTATATAGAACAAGATCTCTGTTTCAGTTCTATTCGATAGACCAGTGGGAAAGATATACTACAAAAGTATTTTTCATGCCTAGGACGGGGATAGAAGTTCAGGGGTATGTTTCACTAAACTTTGTACGACTAAAATGTCCGTAAGTGCAAATTTAGGATCGGCTGGAAATTTCCATTAATTAATTTACAATTATTGAACATAGGCTGCATATTATGCTCAATAAATGCAAATCCAATAATTGTTTACAAGACAACATTGTTAATGTGAAATTCAGACTATCAATTTTGCACTTACAAACATTTTAGTTGTACAAAGTTTAGTGAAACGCCCCTCAGTTCTCTAACCTTTTGGCCACAACCCATGATCCCTACATATAGCTGGTGTATCAATAATACTCTGAAACAGACTATAGTTGCTACAGCACTGGCCCCGCCTCTCGACCAATGAGATGCTTTGTTTACATCCATTTACTCCATAGCATAGTATTGCCCAGCAGCATTCCTTAACATTCTATCAACGAGTCCAGTCTATACCACCGTGATTGTATGGACACTTGTATGTGTGTGGCTTGATATATATATAAATATTAAACAATAAGAATAAATTAAACAATAAGAATAAGACTTCTTATTTACTTTGTGTTATTAGCTATAAACAACACAACATTTGGTGACGAGGATCAAAATGGTCAACATCTTGGATTAACGTGAATTATGAAACAATTCCATATTGGATTACTCTGAAGTAATACACATTTCCTGTTGACAAATAACCGTGTAGTACACTCGTTATTTCGTGCACAACCATCAGGAATTCGTTACCAGACATGGCGACATCAATACCATCATTTTCGAAGTTCGACATCCATTCTGATGAATACTGGACTAAATACGTTCAGAAGTTGGAGAACATGTTTGTTGGCATGTCCGTCGAGTCCAAGAAGAGAAGAAAAGCACTGTTGCTCCACTATACTGGGGATGAAGTATTTGACATTTGACACTTTGGCCAACACCGGTGGTGAATCCGATTATGAACTGACGAAACAAGCTCTTGAATGTTATTTCAAGCCACAAGTGAACACAGAATCCGAAATATTCGAATTTCGACAGTTGAGACAATTTGAATCAGAAACAGTCGACCAGTATGCGACGAGACTCATCAGAAGCGACTAACTGTGACTTCGTAAATAAAGATGGCAAAATCAAGAGTCAAATTATACAAGGCTGTATATCGACACAATTACGACGAAAAGCATTGAAGGACAACATGGACTTACCCGAGTTAATGTTAGCGGCCCGAACCATGGAAATTGCGAACAGGCAAGCGGACAAAATTGGAAGCGATCTGGACCAACATGGGAAAACTAACGCTGTCAGGAAGAAACCGACCAGACCAGCATACCGGAGACAACAAGAACGACGACCAACCCCGCGTCCGAGTTTCAACACTGCAAAATCGAACAGAATTCAGTGTGTCGAAATTGTGACGGAATTTATCCACACCCGAATGGCTGTCCGGTATATGGTAAAACTTGTAAGAAACCAAACCACTTTGTAGCTCAATGTTTGAAAAGAAAGCGTAGAGAGCGGAAAGTAACACAAATCGAGAACACGAACAAAGCAAATGGCAATTCTGAAAGTGAAAACGAGGAAGAGTGTTCATTTGGAGTTCGGACACACAGTGTAAACACAAAACGATCATTGCCGAAGACGATAGTCAAAATAAACGACCACGAAACGAACGTTCTTGTGGACACCGGAAAGTCTATTAATATTCTGGATGAAAGTGTGTACCGTACCTGAAAATGAAAAACAGACCAAAATTGTTAAAACCGGACACGAAAGCCTTTGCATATGGTCGGGAAGAATGAAAGGAAAATTCCAAGCTACCATTGAAACTGACAAGAAAATTAAAACAGGTAACTTTTACGTTATATCTGGTAATTTTGGATCACTATTGAGCTATAACACTGCCGTTGATTTGAATATCGTACCAGCCATCAATTATGTAGGCACATCAAAGACTGATCAGTTACTTGGCGAATATGGAGACTTGTTCTCTGGGTTAGGAAACTTGAAAGACAAATCCGTCAAATTTCACATTGATCAAAATGTAACACCAGTCGCGATACCACACAGACGTTCCATGTTCAAAAACAAGTAGAGAAAGATCTTGAACATTTAAAAAGTTTGGACATTATTGAGAAAGTTGAAGACGACCCAACTCCATGGGTTTCCCAAATTGTTGTAGCGCCAAAACCGAAGAATTCGGATGAAATTAAATTTGGTAGTTTCCTGCGCACCAGAAATATTTCAAAATGAAATACGTCAAGTTCTAGAGGGACTACATGGTGTCTGTAACATCAGCGATGACATAATCGTATATGGGAAAACACAGTCAGAGCACGATCAAAATCTTGAAGGCTTGTTCAAACGACTCCGCGAGAACAATTTGACACTGAACAAACAAAAATGCAAGTTTAATCAGCCGAAGCTCGCATTTTTCGGATACATGTTCTCGGCGTCCGGATTATCTGCAGACCCACAAAAAGTTGAAGCAATCAAAAATGCGACCACGCCAAGTACACCTTCAGAGGTATGAAGTTTGTTAGGAATGACAAATTACGTTGCCCGGTTTATTCCAAACTACCGAGCCACTACGACGTCAAACGCGAGGAAATGAACCTTGGCAATGGACCGAGTCACAAGAAAACGCGCTACAATGTCTTAGAAACGCGCTGAGCAGTGACACAGTAATTGCCTATTTCGATCCAGCGAAAGAAACAAAACTCTGGATTGATAATAGGGTTATCGCGTATGCAAGCAAGCTCAGCCCAACCGAACAACGATACTCACAAACGGAACGCAAAGCTCCGAGTATTGTACATTCATTCCGAACATTTCCATTTGTATCTATACGAACATACATTCAGTTTGATCACGGAGCACAATCCGCTAGTGGCCATATTTAACAGCCCGAGAAACAAACAGCCCCTTAGACTGGAACGATGGGAGGCTCCGACTAGCAACGTACGGCTTCACAGTGAAATACTGCACCGGCAAGGAAAACATTGCCGATTATCAAGACATCCACGAGCATGTACGATTTATGAACCTTCAATTGCAGACGACTATGTGCGTTACATAGCGCAAAACGCGGTTCCCAAATCTATGTCAATTAGTGACATTTCGGATGCAACTCAAAATGATGAAACAATGATGAAAGTCTACATATATAGAGGATTACCCCTTGGCCACCAGCCATCCCTACATATATAGAGGATTACCCCTTGGCCAGCACCAATCCAATATATAGATACCCCTTGGCCACCAGCCTCCCCCTACACCCCTATAGAGGATTACCCTTGGCCAGCACCCATCCCAACATATATAGAGGATTACCCCTTGGCCAGCACCCATCCCAACATATATAGAGGATTACCCCTTGGCCAGCACCCATCCCAACATATATAGAGGATTACCCCTTGGCCAGCACCCATCCCAACATATATAGAGGATTACCCATTGGCCAGCACCCATCCCTACATATAGAGTAGTGGTGCAACGATATACCGGTATACCGGTATATTGCGATATGTCATCCTGACGATACGTATCGCGGTACGGTTTTCGCGTATCGCGATATTTACACCATATTCTCGGTCGCCATCTTGTGTTAAAATAATTGTGCAAAATTATTCAAAATCATTCAAAACTTAATTTTTAATATGACAGAAGTCAATATTTTTTAATAAACACGCCACAATTAGATGAGTAATACATGTAGGGAGTAATTTTATGGCTAGGGTATAAAAATAATATACCGAAAGTCTGATACAAAATGGTCAGGGAAAATCACGACTTGGTGCCATTTCTATTGCCAGATAGGTACGTTCTACTGGCGAGTACTGCAGTGGCGGTATTTTTATTTTATGTTTCTAAAATAAATTATGTTAAATCATACCATGAGTTGCAGGCAGAATGAACAATCATTACTTCCTTCACAGAAAGTTTGCAAGTGGTTTCGCGACATCCGCGAAATGAAGGTCTGCTCGATTAACACAATAAATTTGCGAGAAGCATAAATGACTAAAAACCTGTTACTAATTGTGCCTGCATAATTTTGTCTCCCGTTGCGTAAGACTGGAAACAGATACAGTGTTATGTAAAGGCATTCACTGATGTGTGCGCCCCGTGGACAATATCCTACACGAGAGGCTAATACTGACCGGTATGGACTGTCGGCTGGCAAAATGTATGTTACCATGTGTAGTACATTTTCGACCAGTATATGGCATATCGATCACGACAATTCGGATATTTACAGCTCACCATTCCATCAATGAAGTACCCAGCATGATAATAACAAGCAAAATAGAATGTTCTCATGCTAAATGGATGTGCAATTTGATCAGCAGCTACACTGGTCGCAAATACCATAAGCCCAATTTCTCCCGTCACAGCCAAAAAATGAGAGAAAAGCACTGCACACGTCACCAGTCAATTCAGACTTGAAATCAAACAAGCCACTGTATCCGGTCATTAACCCGATCAGCTGTGAAATTGCCAGGTAACGGCTGTTCCATTTACCTCCTAATATTTGTGACCAGTTGCTATTATCATTATTTACTTGATATAAATACAATTAGTTTGTCTCTGTAGCAGTTAATGATGTTTATGCTTGTACACAAGTATTATTGCAATACAAAAAAACAACAGTATTGCAACTGATTAACTAGTTTATTATAAAGTTTGTCCAATTCACGTAACAGCCCATTTTTACAACACATCGATTGAACATGTGTGTATTAAAATGTTTCAAACACGACCTTTACATTTCACTGGGGGTGACAGTCGATAAATATAGTACAGTAAGCATAAATTATATATTTTCTACGTTTATGTGCAGCATATTTGCTTCAAACAAACTACAGAAAGCACAAAACTTAGCCAAGCAATACAGGCAATTCATGACCTAATTTCGCCTGCACCCAGTAGCCGACGAATTTTCAGTAGTCGACTTATGGGCCGCGACTTGGCTCAAGACTGATTTTTTGGGTTCATGTTCGTGCCTCGACTTATGGGGCCGGTAGACTTATGATGGCTAGCTACATGTATATACGGTATACAGTTACACGATAACTATAAGTAAGAGAAAAAATCAGGGAAAATATGATTTTGATCACTTCTCCCTAATTTCCTCTCGTCCAGAAATAATCATTAATGTCAACCGTTTCTGGGCAAAGTCCTGACCCACACAGTGTTTTGATGTGTTCTAATGACAATAATAAACAATAAAGACTGTTCTTTATCTCCTGTTTGTTTTTATTATTATTTGTTCATACATGGTATAATATCGCAATACGTATTGCAATATGGGTTTGTTGTATCGTAATATATCGCAATACGGGTTTGACCGTATCGTTGCACCTCTAATATAGAGGATTACCCCTTGGCCACCAGCCATCCCTACATATATAGAGGATTACCCCTTGGCCACCAGCCATCCCTACAGGCAGGCAGCACATAGAATCGTCTGTTTTGTCAAACCATGTTTTTATTGTCAGAAATATTGATGTTTGTCCACATTTGTTCCATTTCTTAATAAAAACATGTTTTGGCAGCACATGAGAATCGTCTCCTAAGACGATTTGTACATGTCCTAATTTCGCGAAACGAAAATGAAACCTATTCTCAACAAACAAAGCGTTTTCGCGCATAGGCCGAGATCGCAAAAATGCGAAACGAAAATTTAACATATTCACAACAAAACATGTTTTGACAGTACTGTGCATATGAGAATCGTCTCCTTTCGCGATCTTGCGCATATAGGTCGGATCGCGAAAACACGAAGCGTGATCGAGCTGAAACGAAAATGTAACGTATTCTCAACAAAACATGTTTTGACAGTATTGTGCATATGAGAATCGTCTCCTTAGACGATTTTCAAGTTTTGTCAAAATATGTTTCTGTAGGAATATTTTGTTGAACCGGTAGATTTTTTTCCTGTTTTTAATTTCTTGATAAAAATATATTTTGGCAGCGTGAAAATGAAACCTATTCTCAACAAACAAAGCGTTTTCGCGCATAGGCCGAGATCGCAAAAATGCGAAACGAAAATTTAACATATTCACAACAAAACATGTTTTGACAGTACTGTGCATATGAGAATCGTCTCCTTTCGCGATCTTGCGCATATAGGTCGGATCGCGAAAACACGAAGCGTGATCGAGCTGAAACGAAAATGTAACGTATTCTCAACAAAACATGTTTTGACAGTATTGTGCATATGAGAATCGTCTCCTTAGACGATTTTCAAGTTTTGTCAAAATATGTTTCTGTAGGAATATTTTGTTGAACCGGTAGATTTTTTTCCTGTTTTTAATTTCTTGATAAAAATATATTTTGGCAGCGCACGAGAATCCTCTCCTAATACGAGTATTGTGTGTTGTCAAAATTTATGTTGATAGAAGAAATATTGATTCTTTTATATTCATTTTATTTCCTTATTAAAACATAATCGTCTCTATTTCCGCAAAATATGTGTTTGTATGTTTTAGTATTGGTTGGATTTGGATGTGATTCAACCAATCAGTGTCACGGTTTCAAACAGAAAACGTGTTTTAGCAGCACATGATAATCGTCTCCTTCGACGATTTGTACGTGTCCTGTTAGGGGGGACATGTTAGAATCCCGCGTTTTCGGCATTGGTTGAGATAGCGAAAACGCGATGAACGGTCACAAGAGTGCAAAACGAAAACGCGACTTATTCTTAACAAAACAGGTTTTGACTGCACTGTGCACTTGAGAATCGTCTCACTTCGTCTCACTTCGTCTCACTTCGTCTCACTTCGTCTCACTTCGTCTCACTTCGTCTCCTAAGATGATTATCAAGTTTTGTCAAAAAATGTTTTTGTAGGAAATATAAATAGTTCTTTTCATATTTTTAATTTCATAATAAAACTATTTTGGCAGCACACGAGAATCTCCAGTAATTCGGCCATAAATGCTCTCTTCGCTGCGGGAGATTCGGTCTTGAAAATTTTTCCTCTCCACCACGCCGAGTGGGATTTCAACCCGACACGGTGGGAGGAATTTTTACGTCCACTCTCCATCTGATCACGGGTCAGGTGGGAGAAGGCAAGTCGCGCTGAGCGTACTGTATAGAGGATTACCCCTTGGCCAGCACCCATCCTTACATATACAGTGCGACCGCGTTAGTACACGCTTCACTATAATACGATTTCACTTAGTACACGCTTCACTATAATACGATTTCACTTAGTACACGCTTCACTATAATACGATTTCACTTAGTACACGCTTCACTATAATACGATTTCACTTAGTACACGCTTCACTATAATACGATTTCGCTTAGTACACGCTTCACTATAATACGATTTCACTTAGTACACGCTTCACTATAATACGATTTCGCTTAGTACACGCTTCACTTCACTATAATACGATTTCGCTTAGTACACGCTTCACTATAATACGATTTCACTTAGTACACGCTTCACTATAATACGATTTCACTTAGTACACGCTTCACTATAATACGATTTCACTTAGTACACGCTTCACTATAATACGATTTCACTTAGTACACGCTTCACTATAATACGATTTCACTTAGTACACGCTTCACTATAAATACGATTTCACTTAGTACACGCTTCACTATAATACGATTTCACTTAGTACACGCTTCATCTATACGATTTCGCTTAGTACACGCTTCACTATAATACGATTTCGCTTAGTACACGCTTCACTATAATACGATTTCACTTAGTAACACGCTTCACATAATACGATTTCACTTAGTACACGCTTCACTATAATACGATTTCGCTTAGTACACGCTTCACTATAATACGATTTCGCTTAGTACACGCTTCACTATAATACGATTTCGCTTAGTACACGCTTCACTATAATACGATTTCGTTTAGTACACGCTTCACTATAATACGATTTCGCTTAGTACACGCTTCACTATAATACGATTTCGCTTAGTACACGCTTCACTATAATACGATTTCGGTTAGTACACGGTTGTGCCTTGGCTCCCAAATTTTTTGCCTATTTGTATATCAAAATCGTGTTAAATTTGCGATTCTTTCCAAAATTAGACCCAAAATGGACGATTTTTTATTTTTTTTATGGACGCATAGGCTCCTTTTATCTCACCGATGTGAATGTGCAGCTGATCACGTTTGCACATTTCGTAAATTAATCCGAGCAAACTGGGAATAAGATCAATTATTGGTCCCAGTAACAAAGCAGTGCTAATTTTGTTATGTGCTCGATTTCATTTTTCCGGCATGCGTTCGCGCTCACCATTGGTGGAATATTAATTAGGTGTAAAGGCTGACCAATCGGAGATCGCGTATCAGTCGCGCAGATTAACTCAACCCAGATTAACTAAATTGTTACAGCACTGCCCACGCCCCCCCCCCCCCCCCGGCGCATGTACACAAATGTGTAAGTGACAACTGCAGCCATAATTGAGCCAGTGCATGAGATAATCAACTTTATTATATAACTGAGATTTTCGCCGAGAATGATGACTTTTTTCTGCAAATATATCGGAAAGTTGATAACATTTTCAGAGCAAATGCATAATAATTACTAATTTAATATTCGTCAACATTCGATATCGTTTACTGAAAATGTACACTATTATCAGATTCATCTTCGTCGAAAATCTCACGTGATAAGCCTGATTACCTCATGAACTGGCGCAATATTATAACACGTCGGGCAAAACATGTCTATACAGGTCTGTGGTGTTGAAAGGTGGAATAGTCGGACGTGTGACACAAAGAAAATAACCATTACAAAAATATCCATTACCCCACCCACTTGATCTCGTTCTATTATTAACGTCATGTACAGTACGATACCAGGTGGGTGGGATAATGGGATTTTTTTAATAGGCATTTATTTTGGTGTCATAGGTCCGAGTCTTCCACCTGTGCTCACCATATGAGTAAACACAGATTGCAACGCACGAGCTTATCACGTGACGTTGCAGCTGATAGAACAGGATATCGGTCATTGGGTCATTGCGTCGTCGAATGATGATGGCTACACGCGTTTTCTACACTTTTTGGCGGGAGACATACTGTCTCCACGCTATTGGGATCGTGATTCTGGCCGTTTGCACGGAAGTGGCTCTCTGTTCATCGGGGGACGTCTCAATAGGCTCAATTTGCGTTCGCAATTAACAACAGTCAGGTGACATTTAAAGTCAGCGAGTGAACTGAAAGTAAGTTATTAATAGCAACGGCAATGCTCAACATTATGTGTAAAATAGTTGGCATGCCCAACTTTACTTTTGAAGAGAACAAATTGCTGTTATTGAGACGCCCCCCGTATCGTGTACCACGCAGTCACATGTTCATCCGCGGACGTCTCAATAGGCAAAATTTGCGTTCGCACAACAGTCAGGTGATGTGATTATACTGAAAAAAGTAGTGCCAACAATTAAACTATTCTACTACCGTCGATCTATCTAATTCGGTTTCTGGGAAGTTCCATTCTATCAATGGCCGGTAAAATAATGTGTATTTGTTAAAATGAAACCGGAAATGTTTATTTTTGTAATAATATTAATGCACCGTAGTATTTCAATGTGGCCTAGAGGGATGTCGCAATTGATAAATAGCCCAGGCAAAAACGTCCTCATTTACGACCTGTGACGTAGTATTTCAATGTCGCACTAGAGGGATGTCGCATTTGATATATAGCCGGGGCAACAACGTCCTGATTTACGACCTCCAATGTTCCTATCATCGAGGCGCTTTGACGAGAGCATTTCATGATCCAGATCGCTGTTCAGAACAAAATAATCGCGACAGAACTTTGAAGATTTGGATTTCCTTTTTGAAATTGGCGGCTTTGATTTTAACTAGCATTTTTCAGAAAGCACTCGCATTTTGTGAGTATGCGAGTGCCAAATTCGAGCCCTGGAGTATGCAAATTCACAAGTGGCTACTTGTCTCCCGCCAGTCAGTACTTTCAGTACTTTGACTTCTACACGCGTTTACAATAATGGACCTGCGTAGATCTACATTCTACATGAACATGATGAATAAATAAAACATGACGTTAACAATTCTTGGATTCAATATATTTATTACATGCGAAGATAACAGTGAAAACTTAAGACATATTATAGGCATTGGCGACGTCGTTCATTCGCAGTGTACAGTGTACATGTACTTTTTGTTGACATTATGATGCGTCTTGGGCGAGAACGGATATAGCACGGTTCGGATAAGCAACACGGAAGATTGTATGTCGCCGGACTTCCGTGTACTAACGGGGTCGCACTGTATAGAGGATTACCCCTACGCCACCACCCATCCCTACATATAGAGGATTACCCTTTGGCCAGCACCCATTCCTACATATATAGATGATTACCCCTTGGCCAGAACCCATCCCGACATATATAGATGATTACCCCTTGGCCAGCACCCATCCCGACATATATAGAGGATTACCCCTTGGCCACCAGCCATCCCTACATATAGAGGATTACACCTTGGCCAGCACCCATCCCCTACATATAGAGGATTACCCCCCTAGGCCACCAGCCATCCCTACATATAGAGGATCACCCCCCTAGGCCACCAGCCATCCCTACATATATACAGGATTACTCCTTGGCCAACACCCATCCCTACATATAGAGGATTACCCACCTAGGCCACCAGCCATCCCTACATATATACAGGATTACTCCTTGGCCAGCACCCATCCCTACACATATAGAGGATTACCACTAGGCCACCACCAATCCCTACATATAGAGAGGATTACCCCTTGGCCACCAGCCATCCCTACAGTACATATATAGATGATTACCCCTTGGCCACCACCCATCCCTACATATATAGATGATTACCCCTAGGCCACCAGCCATCCCTACATACATAGAGGATTACCCCTTGGCCAGCATCCATCCCTACACATAGAGGATTACCGCTAGGCCACCACCAATCCCTACATATAGAGAGGATTACCCCTTGGCCACCAGCCATCCCTACAGTACATATATAGATGATTATCCCTTGGCCACCACCCATCCCTACATACATAGATGATTACCCCAAGGTCACCAGCCATCCCTACATATATAGAGGATTACCCCTTGGCCAGCATCCATCCCTACATACATAGAGGATTACCCCTTGGCCAGCATCCATCCCTACATATATAGAGGATTACTCCTTGGCCAGCATCCATTCCTACATACATAGGATTACCCCTTGGCCAGCACCCATCCCTACATATAGAGGATTACCCCTTGGCCAGCACCCATCCCTACATATATAGATGATTACCCCTACACCACCAGCCATCCCTACATATAGAGGATTACCCCTTGGCGACCAGCCATCCCTACATCTATAGATGATTACCCCTACGCCACCATCCATCCCTACATATAGAGAGGATTACACCTTGGCCACCACCCATCCCTACATATATAGAGGATTACCCCTTCGCCACCAGCCATCCCAACATATATAGATGATTACCCCTTGGCCAGCACCCATCCCTACATATATAGAGGATTATCCCTTGGCCACCAGCCATCCCTACATATATAGATGGTTATCCCTTGGCCACCAGCCATCCCTACATATAGAGGATTACCCCTTGGCCACCAGCCATCCCTACATATATAGAGGATTACCCCTTGGCCAGCACCCATCCCTACATATATAGAGGATTACACCTTGGCCAGCACCCATCCCTACATATATAGAGGATTACCCCTTGGCCACCACCCATCCCTACATATATAGAGGATTACCCCTTGGCCACCACCCATCCCTACATATATAGAGGATTACCCCTTGGCCACCAGCCATCCCTACATATATAGAGGATTACCCCTTGGCCACCACCCATCCCTACATATATAGAGGATTACCCCTTGGCCAGCACCCATCCCTACATATATAGAGGATTACCCCTTGGCCACCACCCATCCCTACATATATAGAGGATTACCCCATGGCCACCACCCATCCCTACATATATAGAGGATTACCCCTTGGCCAGCACCCATCCCTACATATATAGAGGATTACCCCTTGGCCACCACCCATCCCTACATATATAGAGGATTACCCCCTGGACAGCACCCATCCCTACATATATAGAGGATTACCCCTTGGCCACCAGCCATCCCTAAATATATAGATGATTACCCCTTGGCCAGCACCCATCCCTACATATATAGAGGATTACCCATTGGCCACCAGCCATCCCTACATATATAGATGATTACCCCTTGGCCAGCACCCATCCCTACATATATAGAGGATCACTCCTTGGCCAGCACCCATCCCTACATATATAGAGGATTACCCCATAGGACAGCACCCATCCCTACATATATAGAGGATTACCCCTAGGCCACCACCCATCCCTACATATAGAGAGGATTACCCCTTGGCCACCAGCCATCCCTACATATATATATGATTACCCCTACGCCACCACCCATCCCTACATATGGAGAGGATTACCCCTTGGCCACCAGCCATCCCTACATATATAGATGATTACCCCTTGGCCAGCACTCATCCCTACATATATAGATGATCACTCCTTGGCCAGCACCCATCCCTACATATATAGAGGATTACCCCATAGGCCAGCACCCATCCCTACATATATAGAGGATTACCCCTAGGCCACCACCCATCCCTACATATAGAGAGGATTACCCCTTGGCCACCACCTATTCCTACATATATAGATGATTACTCCTACGCCACCACCCATCCCTACATATAGAGAGGATTACCCCTTGGCCACAAGCCATCCCTACATATATAGAGGATTACCCCTTGGCCAGCACCCATCCCTACATATATAGAGGATCACTCCTTGGCCAGCACCCATTCCTACATATATAGAGGATTACCCCTTGGCCAGCACCCATCCCTACATATATAGAGGATCACTCCTTGGCCAGCACCCTTCCCTACATATAGAGGATTACCCCTTGGCCAGCACCCTTCCCTACATATAGAGGATTACCCTTTGGCCAGCACCCATCCATACATATAGAAGATTACCCCTTGGCCAGCACACATCCCTACATATAGAGAGGATTACCCCTTGGCCACCAGCCATCCCTACATATAGAGATTACCCCTTGGCCAGCACCCATCCCTACATACAGAGAGGATTACTTCTTCGCCAGCACCAATCCCTACATATAGAGGATTACCCCTTGTCCAGCACCCATCCCTACATATAGAGGATTACCCATTGGCCACCAGCCATCCTTACATATAGTGAGGATTACCCCTTGGCCAGCAGCCATCCCTACATACAGCGAGGATTACCCCTTGGCCACCACCTATTCTTACATATATAGATGATTACTCCTACGCCACCACCCATCCCTACATATAGAGAGGATTACCCCTTGGCCACAAGCCATCCCTACATATATAGAGGATTACCCCTTGGCCAGCACCCATCCCTACATATATAGAGGATCACTCCTTGGCCAGCACCCATTCCTACATATATAGAGGATTACCCCTTGGCCAGCACCCTTCCCTACATATAGAGGATTACCCCTTGGCCAGCACCCTTCCCTACATATAGAGGATTACCCTTTGGCCAGCACCCATCCATACATATAGAAGATTACCCCTTGGCCAGCACACATCCCTACATATAGAGAGGATTACCCCTTGGCCACCAGCCATCCCTACATATAGAGATTACCCCTTGGCCAGCACCCATCCCTACATACAGAGAGGATTACTTCTTCGCCAGCACCCATCCCTACATATAGAGGATTACCCCTTGTCCGGCACCCATCCCTACATATAGAGGATTACCCCTTGGCCACCAGCCATCCTTACATATAGTGAGGATTACCCCTTGGCCAGCAGCCATCCCTAACTATAGCGAGGATTACCCATTGGCCAGCAGCCTATCCCTACATATAGGATACTTGACCAGGCACCCATCTCTTACCCCATATAATTGGAACTTGGCCAGCACCCATCCCTATATACAGAGGATCCCACCTTCCGTCCCCAGCACATCCCTAATATATAGAGGATACATAGGCCAGACATTCCCTACCCATATATAGAGGATCACTCCTTGGCCAGCACCTATCCTACTATATAGAGGATTACCCCATACGCCAGCACCCATCCCTACATATAGAGGATCACTCCTTGGCCAGCACCCATCCCTACATATATAGAGGATTACCCCATAGGCCAGCACCCATCCCTACATATAGAGAGGATTATCCCTTGGCCAGCACCCATCCCTACATATATAGAGGATTACCCCTTGGCCAGCACCCATCTCTACATATAGAGAGGTACCCTTTGGCCAGCACCCATCCCTACATATAGAGGATTACCCCTTGGCCAGCACCCATCCCTACATATATAGAGGATCACTCCTTGGCCAGCACCCATCCCTACATATGGCCTAGAGCAAATAAGGGTGTGTTTTATTGAAGCCAACATTCTCAGCATTCTAAATGATAAACAAAACTATATGTGTATAAAACAACTTGTTTCTAGTATCAAGCTTGTATCGGAAGATAGCCTAAAAATTGCCATTTTAGCGTGACATGGGTTTTCGTTGTTTGCTCAACATGATTTATTTTTGCTTTTATCAATATTTTGACCTTAAATTTAAGTTACATGTAAACACTGTATTCATTTTCAAACTAGAAAATGAAAACCAAACGCAGATATTCGCTACGGTGTTTTTGAAACAGACTTTTATCTGATATAGGTCAAATGAAGCCAAAATTACAGTAAACTGCCCTTTTTTGTATTTATGGGAATATATTTTAGAATAAGGTTAGTATAACTGAATAAAAATGTTTTTCAGATAGTACACACATTGCTTTGTAATAATAATACTAACATTTTACATATCATTTGCATGTCACGTTGCCATGTGTATCCTTTTTCATACTAACATTTTGTCCCAACCATAACGCTTTCCTACCTTGCATGTAGTTTTAGCCTTTTATTTTGGAATCAATTGCCTAACATCTTGCTTATAGTCAATATTATTTACCTTAGACATCAGCTTTCATTTATATTTCAACTAAGTATTTCCAGCTGCTGAAAGATAGTCTTGGGGAGACATCAAACAAATGTCCCAACCATAACGCTTTTTGTCCCAACCATAACGGCAGTAATTCATGGCTGTTTAGTCATATGTTTGTGTCCTAACATGTCTAACATAGGCAATGTTTCATTTAATAGTTTCAAATATGTTTAGGCTTTACATTATACTAACTCTAATGGCCATTTTAAATCTAATTTGAGAATAAACTGATTTATCTTAAAGAGATATATGAAAAAATGTCACATTTTTAATGAAAAATGAATATAGTGTGACCTTTAAAAGGTTATTATTGTTAATGTAGTAGATATTGACTGTTCTTTATACATTGCCAGATTGTTGGGTATCATATTAATGCTGTATCTACTATATTAGTGGTAACCAAATATATATATAGCTTTTTGTCCCAACCATAACGGCAATAATTCCTGGCGGATTAGTCATATTTTTTGTGTCCTAACTTGTCCAAGATAGGCAATGTTTCATTTAATATTTTTTTAAATATGTTTAGGCTTCACATTATACTTACCATAATGAGCATTTTAAATGTAATTTGACAATAAACTGAATTGTCTTAAATAGATACAAGAAAAAATGTCACATTTTTCATTATAGTATGAATAATTTTCTAACGTCAATGAATTTTGACTTTTATCTTCCCCGTGGTTTTGGCCGTAGTCAGTGACTGGTTTTAACTCTGAGTAACAACAACACATTTACCTTCTGTTGCTTGGGGATGTGTCAACACAATTCATTTTCGTTTTCACCAGTAATTATGTTGTCTGGAAGGCCTTTGGATTCAAATCCAAGGATGAAACCAGACCACCAGCAACAGGAAATTGTTTATTGTTCCTGGAATTTGTATATTGTGTACTGTGCCACAACCAATATAAATTCTATGGCAAATTAGGTGGCTGGGGTATGACGAAAGGTTCAACACCTGTCACAATAAAACTAACCATTGTCACAACTCATAAGTGACATTGCATACTTACAATGGCAATAGGACATCGCCAAGTGAGTGGCCCCAGTCCTTAGATACATGCCTAATGCTTCCTCATCTTAACTTATAAAGTAGTTTGCTGAACAACAGTGCAAAATATGGGCTGGGACAATATGTTTATAGTCTTCTACATGCTAAGACATAAATGTAAAGGTGCAATAAAAACTGCACTTGCAGTACATTTATCGGATAGTCATCATTGGCGATTATCATGGATCACTTGACGTTTAATGGCCCATCAATAACTAAGGTCCTGCCAGACCGAACCAATGGGTTAACATGTATGTACGGGGAGCTGGAATCCTAAATCCAGGTTAATTTCTACTGAAATACAAAGGAGCTAAGGAGTCCGATTAATTGATTAATTTTTTCAGGTCAGATTCCCAAAACTACTATTAACACATGACATTTAACGAAAACGAAATTGAGAGTGAAATTTACATTTGAAACACCAACCACAAGATGAAAGCAGAATGAAACAAACAATGTCACTAAAAAGAAAGACATAACAGGCTCTATAAGACAAAAGCGATTCCGAGAGAAATGGAAAAGTAATGGAATTGTCAAGGCAAAAAATGTAAGAAAATGTCGAGATTACCGCGAACAATTGAAAGCAAATCGAAGGAAAAACAAAATGTTGGATGAGCAATCTAAAAAGAAAGAAAGAGAAAGAAAGGCGGCATATAGAAAGAAGAAAAGAGGTTCTATGAAAACCAATGAGACACAAAAAAATACTGACAATGATAGAATTGTTACAAATCAGAGTGAGAAAGGTAGAATCAAAAGGGGAACTGATGCACGTGTAATGAAACTACAGAATAAATTAAAGAAAGTACAACAGATAAATCGACGGAAGGGAAACAAAAAATCTAAAGTTGTCCCTGTAAGTCCAGAGGCTGTACGAAAAAGGGCATCAAGGGTTAAAAATAAGCTACCATCGTCACCTAAGAAATGGGCACAAACAGTGTCCCATGTTCTACAAAACGCGTCTCCGAGAAAAAGGGCAGCTCTTTCGGAAATACATACCAATGGAAAGATAATATCAGTTAAAACAAATACCGGTACCAGAAATGTGAAAAAAAGACAGTTTTGGAAAAACAAAGTGAGTTCATTCATGACGAGAGATGACATTTCAAGACAGATGCCAAACAAACGAGATGTAATTAAAATCAATGGTGATTCCGTAGCCAAGCGGCATTTACTTCTCGGGAAAAAGGAGGCATATCTAAAATTCAGAGAAGAGAATAGTGAATATCCATATCGATACACAACTTTTAGAAAATCTATTTCAAAGCAAATTAAGAAAATGAACTTGAATGATAGGAGGGTATGTGTGTGCATGAACTGCTTTAATATGACAGAGATGCTCAGTTGTTTAAGCAATGTGACAGAGAAGGGAATGAAGCCTTTTACTATTAGAAGTATTTACAGGGACAGTGTTTGTGAGCCATCAAATAAGTTCCCAGACCTGGCATGTATTGAAGGTAACTGCGAAAAATGCAAAGGAATGTTGATAAAGAAGTATGGGAAATGAGTAAATGAAAAGAAAGATAAAGTGTTGAAGTACAATCAGTGGGAGATGGTGAACACAACATACAAAACATCAAAAGGTGAAATAATGAACAAGAAGATTTGGCAACAAGTGCGTCATGAAGAAACTGTCTCAAACATATTTGATAAAGTCCGTACAAAAATGGAAGTATTCAAAGGACATATTTTCGGAAATGACTATCAATACCACCAGCATCAAAAACTAGCTGAAAATCTCCCTGAAAATCAGGCAATTGTGTATGCTGATTTTTCGCAGAATTATGCATTGAAACAAAATGAGGAAATCCAAGCCGCTCATTATGTCAAACAGGTGACATTACATACAATGTATCTGATTCGTCATGCCAAGTCGAGCACACCAGAAAATCGACAACTCACCCGAGAAGCCATAGCCATCATATCTGATGATTTAAAGCACAGTACTTCAGCAGTGTATAACTTTACTTTGAAGCTTTTGAGCTACATGAGCAACAATCCCCAAGGTCCGCTTTGCACTAGGGTTGTCTGGTTGATGACTAATATGGGCATGTGCCAACCACCACCCTTATAGCTATGTTACTAGCAGATGAGCATGCTACAGAGGGGTGTTAATAGTCAAAGGGTACATACAACAGTGTTAGTGCACTACAAGCAAGGTGCAAGCATTACTAGACTATATGCAACATCAAGCATATGCACATAAACATATATTTGCATTGTTGTCCCAACCATAACGCTGGTTTGTGCTTTTTCATTAAACTTCCTAATTTCAATCAAAGCAATACAATAGTTCCAATATGTTGCAATCTGTGTTCTGTGATAGTTTTAAATTATGATTTAGACAGAATGTGTTGTTTTATTCTGCCATTAGACTTGGAAAGAAACTTTATTTACAAACACAATTTCAAAGCAATATTATAAATATACACTAACTGTTAAAATCTACTAATAATAGAGTTGTATCGAAATATTTCAAGTATATTCACCATTTCATGACTAAGCGTATTACTCTTTCAAAGAATATGTTGCACTAATGTCTTATTTTTATAATGAGGTGGCATGTCCCAACCATAACGGTCAATTGTAAAGTTACAGCCTAATTTTAATGTAAAATCTTCATGTAATGGATCAATGTAGAAGGCTGAAGTTTTGAATATGTGTAGCAAACATATATAAGCTTTCCTAAAACTGGTTTAGGACATACTAAATAATCAGGCTGTCCAGACAAAAAAACTTTTTATTTACCAATGTCAATTTTTTAAATACTTTTTACATTATTTTTTAGATTTTATCACACTTTTGGTTGACCGAACTCTGAAAAGCGTACTAAATCTTTGTCACAGTATCAAATAAATAGTTAGAAATCAAAATAAGGCTGTATGTTTGTCTTAACTCTCACAAGATTGGATATTAAAAAACCAGTCATACTGCTGTTTTTGCGATTTTTTAGAACTGTAATATATTTTTTTCCTATAATTAAAGGAAATATTTAACGAAACCTATACATTTTCGGAAACTACAAACTCCACCCCACAAAATGTACATAAGTATAGCATGAAATGGAAAACTTTATTTTTTAGCAAAATGTCACACTTTATTTGCTTTAGGCCATATATAGAGGATTACCCCATAGGCCAACACCCATCCCTACATATAGAGAGGATTACCCCTTGGCCAGCACCCATCCCTACATATAGAGGATTACCCCTTGTCCAGCACCCATCTCTACATATAGCGAGGATTACCCATTGACCAGCACCCATCCCTACATATATAGAGGATTACCCCGTGGCCACCACCCACCCCGACATATAGCGAGGATTACCCATCCCTACATATAGAGGATTACCCATTGGCCACCACACATCCCTACATATAGCGAGGATTACCCCTTGGCCACCACCCATCCCTACATATAGAGGATTACCCTTTGGCCAGCACCCATCCCTACATATAGAAGATTACCCCTTGGCCAGCACCCATCCCTACATATAGAGAGGATTACCCCTTGGCCACCAGCCATCCCTACATATAGAGGATTACCCCTAGGCCAGCACACATCCCTACATACAGAGAGGATTACTTCTTGGACAGCACCCATCCCTACATATAGAGGAATACCCTTTGGCCAGCACCCATCCCTACATATAGAGGATTACCCCTTGGCCACCAGCCATCCCGACATATAGTGAGGATTACCCCTTGGCCAGCAGCCATCCCTACATATAGCGAGGATTACCCCTTGGCCAGCAGCCATCCCTACATATAGCGAGGATTACCCCTTGGACAGCACCCATCCCTACATATATAGAGGATTACCCCTTGGCCCTGTCCTGCGCCTCACAGCTGATGTTGTCGAAGAATGACTTGGCCTTGTCGTAGAAGACGGGATCATCAATGTCGTCCTCGTCCCCTCCATTCTCTACGCTGTCCTTGTCTCCGTTCACTGGCTTACTCTCACCTGCATACATATACAGCAACATATACAGCAATGTTTCACAATGGCTTACTCTCACCTGTATACATATACAGCAACGTTTCACAATGGCTTACTCTCACCTGTATACATATACAGCAACATTTCACAATGGCTTACTCTCACATGCATACATATACAGCAACATTTCATAATGGCTTACTCTCACCTGTATACACATACAGCAACATTTCACAATGGCTTACTCTCACCTGTATACATATACAGCAACATTTCACAATGGCTTACTCTCACCTGTATACATATACAGCAACATTTCACAATGGCTTACTCTCACCTGTATACACATACAGCAACATTTCACAATGGCTTACTCTCACCTGCATACATATACAGCAACATATACAGCAACATTTCACAATGGCTTACTCTCACCTGTATACATATACAGCAACATATACAGCAACATTTCACAATGGCTTACTCTCACCTGCATACATACACAGCAACATATACAGCAACATTTCACAATGGCTTACTCTCACCTGTATACACATACAGCAACATCTCACAATGGCTTACTCTCACATGCATACATATACAGCAACATATACAGCAACATTTCACAATGGCTTACTCTCACCTGTATACACATACAGCAACGTTTCACAATGGCTTACTCTCACCTGTATACATATACAGCAACATTTCACAATGGCTTACTCTCAACTGCAAACATATACAGCAACATATAAAGCAACATTTCACAATGGCCTACTCTCACCTGTATACATATACAGCAACATTTCACAATGGCTTACTCTCACCTGCATACATATACAGCAACATATACAGCAACATTTCACAATGGCTTACTCTCACCTGTATACATATACAGCAACGTTTCACAATGGCTTAATCTCACCTGTATACATATACAGCAACATTTCACAATGGCTTACTCTCAACTGCATACATATACAGCAACATATATGGCAACATTTCACAATGGCTTACTCTCACATGCATACATATACAGCAACATATACAGCAACATTTCACAATGGCTTACTCTCACCTGTATACACATACAGCAACGTTTCACAATGGCTTACTCTCACCTGTATACATATACAGCAACATATACAGCAACATTTCACAATGGCTTACTCTCACCTGTATACATATACAGCAACATTTCACAATGGCTTACTCTCACCTGTATACATATACAGCAACATTTCACAATGGCTTACGCTCACATGCATACATATACACCAACCTATACAGCAACATTTCACAATGGCTTACTCTCACCTGTATACATATACAGCAACGTTTCACAATAGCTTACTCTCACCTGTATACATATACAGCAACGTTTCACAATGGCTTACTGTCACCTGTATACATATAGAGCAACATTTCACAATGGCTTACTCTCACCTGTATACATATACAGCAACATTTCACAATGGCTTACTCTCATCTGTATACATATACAGCAACGTTTCACAATGGCTTACTCTCACCTGTATACATATACAGCAAAGTTTCAGAATGGCTTACTCTCACCTGTATACATATACAGCAACATATACAGCAACATTTCACAATGGCTTACTCTCACCTGTATACATATACAGCAACGTTTCACAAAGGCTTACTCTCACCTGTATACATACACAGCAACATATACAGCAACATTTCACAATGGCTTACTCTCACCTGTATACATATACAGCAACGTTTCACAACAATCTTACTCTCACCTATACATATACAGCAACCGTCACAATGGCTTACGCCAACACCTGTATACATATACAGCAACATATACAGCAACATTTCACAATGGCTTACTCTCACCTGTATACATATACAGCAACATTTCACAATGGCTTACTCTCACCTGTATACATATACAGCAACATATACAGCAACATTTCACAATGGCTTACTCTCACCTGTATACATATACAGCAACGTTTCACAATGGCTTACTCTCACCTGTATACATATACAGCAACATATACAGCAACAAGTTTCACAATGGCTTACTCTCACCTGTATACATATACAGCAACATTTAACAATGGCTTACTCTCACCTGCATACATATACAGCAACGTTTCACAATGGCTTACTCTCACCTGTATACATATACAGCAACATATACAGCAACATTTCAATTTGGCAATGGCTTCTCTCACCTGTATACACATACAGCAACGTTTCACAATGGCTTACTCTCACCTGTATACATATACAGCAACATATACAGCAACATTTCACAATGGCTTACTCTCACCTGTATACATATACAGCAACATTTCACAATGGCTTACTCTCACCTGCATACACATACAGCAACATTTCACAATGGCTTACTCTCACCTGTATACATATACAGCAACGTTTCACAATAGGCTTACTCTCACCGTATACATACAGCAACGTTTCACAATGGCTTACTGTCACCTGTATACATATACAGCAACATTTCACAATGGCATACTCTCACCAAGTATACATATACAGCAACATTTCACAATGGCTTAATCTTCACCTGTATACATATACAGCAACATTTCACAATGGCTTACTCTCACCTGTATACATATACAGCAACGTTTCACAATGGCTTACTCTCACCTGTATACATATACAGCAACGTTTCACAATGGCTTACTCTCACCTGTATACATATACAGCAACATATACAGCAACATTTCACAATGGCTTACTCTCACCTGTATACATATACAGCAACGTTTCACAAAGGCTTACTCTCACCACCTGTATACATACACAGCAACATATACAGCAACATTTCACAATGGCTTACTCTCACCTGTATACATATACAGCAACGTTTCACAATGGCTTACTCTCACCTGTATACATATACAGCAACATATACAGCAACATTTCACAATGGCTTACTCTCACACCTAATACCATATACAGCAACGTTTCAACAAGGCTTACTCTCACCTGTATACATATACAGCAACATATACAGCAACATTTCACAATGGCTTACTCTCACCTGTATACATATACCGCAACATATACAGCAAAGTTTCACAATGGCTTACTCTCACCTGTATACATATACAGCAACATTTAACAATGGCTTACTCTCACCTGTATACATATACAGCAACATATACAGCAACATTTCACAATGGATTACTCTCGTCTGTATACATATACAGCAACATTTCACAATGGCTTACTCTCACCTGCATACACATACAGCAACATTTCACAATGGCTTACTCTCACCTGTATACACATACAGCAACATATATAGCAACATTTCACAATGGCTTACTCTCACATGCATACATATACAGCAACATTTCACAATGGCTTACTCTCACCTGTATACATATACAGCAACATTTCACAATGGCTTACTCTCACCTGTATACATATACAGCAACATATATAGCAACATTTCACAATGGCTTACTCTCGACATGCATTTACATTATACCAGACAAATCATTCACAATGGCTTACTATCACCTATTACACAACATTTCACAATGGCAACATATATAGCAACATTTCACAATGGCTTACTCTCCACATGCATTACATTATACAACAACAATTTCACAATGGCTTACTCTCACCTGTATACATATACAGCAACGTTTCACAATGGCTTACTCTCACCTGTATACACATACAGCAACATTTCACAATGGCTTACTCTCACCTGTATACATATACAGCAACATTTCACAATGGCTTACTCTCACCTGTATACATATACAGCAACCTTTTCACAATGGCTCACTGTTTCACCTGGTATACATATACAGCAACACAGTTCACAATGGCTTATCTCCACCACTTTATACATATACAGCAAGTTTCGGATTCACCAATACTATAACTCTCACCTGTATACATATACAGCAACATTTCACAATGGCTTACTCTCACCTGCATTTACATAATACAGCAACATTTCACAATGCTACACTTTCACCAAGGTTATACATACACATACAGCAACGTTTCTCAATGGCTTACTCTCAACCTGCATACATATCAGCAACATTTCACAATGGCTTACTTTCACCTCATACAATATACAGCAAATTTACAATATAGCAACAGCAACAATTCACAATGGCTTACTCTCACCTGTATACACATACAGCAACGTTTCACAATGGCTTACTCTCACCTGCCATACATATACAGTTTACTCTTCACTGTATACATATACAGAACATTTATTACAGCTAAACATTTCACAATGGCTTACTCTCACCTGTATACAGTGGATACAGCAACGATTTCACAATGGTCTTACTCTCACTTATACATACATACAGTCAACATATACAGCACAATTTCACAATGGCTTACTCTCACCTATAACATTTAACCTTACAGCGTTTCACAATGTCCTTACTCTTTTCACTTATAACAAATATACAGCAACATTTCACAATGGCTTATCTCTCACCGGTTATAAATATACTGCAACATAGACAGCAACATTTCACAATGGCTTACTCTCACCTGTATACATACAGCAACTTTCACAAGGCTTACTCCTCACTATACATACAGCAACAATTACAGCATAACATCAGCAATGGCTTACTCTCACCTGTATACATATACATCAACAGTTTCACAATGGTCTTACTCTCACGCCTGTTTACAATTATCACACATATACAGCAATCAGTTTCACATGGCATTTACTCTACACCTGTATACATACAGCACATTACATGCTTTACTCTCACTGACATACATACAAGCACGTCACAATGGCTTCACTCACCTGTATACATATACAGCAACATATACATGCACCAATCTTTACATGCTACTACAACATCACGTAATACACAGCAACATTTCACAAGGCGACGTGGCTTACTCTCACCTGTATACATAACACACATATATAGCAACATTCACATGGCTTACTCACCTGCATACATATACAGAACATTTCACAATGGCTTACTACACCCTGTAAACTACATATCAGCAACTATATAGCAACATTTCACAATGGCTTACTCTCATCGACTGTATACATATACACCGCAACATTTCACAATGGCTACTCATCACCTGCTAACACATACAGACATTTCACAATGCTTACTCTCACCTGTATACATATACAGCAACATTTCACAATGGCTTACTCTCACATGTATACATATACACAACATTCACATGGCTTTACTCTCACCTATACATAACAGCAAGCATTTCACAATGCTTACTCAAAAAAGTCACCTGTATACATATACAAGGCAACAGTCACAATGGCTTACCTCTCACCTGTAATTACATATACAGCAACATTTCACAATGGCTTACTCTCACACTGTAATAGCATATACACAACGTTTCACAACTTTATTCAATGCTAACTTTCTCACCACCTTTATACATATACAGCAAACTTTCACAATGGCTTACTCTCACCTGATACACACAGCAACATTTCACAATGGCTTACTCACAGTTATACATATACAGCAACATTTCACAATGGCCTTCTCTCACCTGTATACATATACAGCAACTTTCACAATGGCTTACTCTCACCTGCATACATATACAGAACATTTCACATGGCTTACTCACCTGTATACATATTACAGCAACGTTTCAATGCTTACTCTCACTGCATACATATACAGAACTTCACAAGGCTTACTCACCTGTATACATATACAGCAAACATTTCACATGGCTTACTCTCAGTTATCATACAAACAACGTTCACATGCTTACTCTCACTGCTCTACAGCAACATATACAGCCAACATTCACAATGGCTTACTCTCACCTGTATACATATACAGCAACGGTTTTACAACTAGCAACATATTACATGCACATCACATGCTTTACTTACTCACCTGTATACAGATACAACGTTTCATTTAATGGCTTACTCTCACCAGTATACATATACAGCACATACAGCAACATTTCACAATGGCTTACTCTCAACTGTACAAATTATACAGTCATATACAGCAACATTTCACAAAGATACAGCAACATTTACTCTCTACCTGTCAACATTTCACAATGGCTTACTCTCACATGCATACATATACACAACATTTACAACATCAGAATGGTATTTATTTAAATTATCCACATGATTACTTTCTCACCACCTGTATACATACGGCACAGTATTTACACAGTTTCACAAGTGCTTACTCTCACCTGTATACATATACACGCAACACCTACATGGCAACATTTCACAATGGCTTACTCTCCTGTATACATATCACATGCATACATATACAGCAACATTTCACAATGGAATTACTCTCTACTGTATCACATATACAGCATACATATAGCAACATTTCACAATGGCTTACTCTCATTTCCATGCATACACATACACATTTCAATTTCACAATGGCTTTACGCTCACTGTATACAAAACATCACATGCTTACATATATAAGCACATCACAATGCTTTACATTCACACATGCATACATTATACAGCAACATTTCACACCTGGCTTACTCTAATCCTGTATACATATTAAACAGCAACATTTCAACAATGGCCTTACTCTCACCTGTATCAACATAATTTACAGCAACATATAAAAATAGCAACATTTCACAATGGCTTACTCTCACCATCAATACATATAGCAGCAACATTTTCACAATGGCATTACTCTCACCTGTATACATATACACAAACATATATAGCAACATTTCAACAATGCTTAACTCCTCCATGCATACAATGTCCAGAAATATTTCACAATGGCTTTACTCTCACCTGTATACATATACAGCAACATATTAACAGCAACATTTCAACAAATGGCTTTACTCTCACCATGCATACATATACAGAAACATTTCACAATGGGCTTACTCTCACCTGTATACATTAACCAACGTTTCACAATGGCTTACTCTCACCCGTGCATACATATTCATCAACCGTTTCAAAACAAAAAATGGGGGGGCCCCTTACTTTCTCACCTGCAACAAATACAGAAACATATACAGCAACAAATTTCCACAATGGCTTAACTCCACACCTGTATACATATTACAGCAACATATTCACAATGGCTTACTCTCACCCTGTCATACATAAATACAGCAGACATATACAGTCAACCATTTCAACAATGGCCTTACTCTCACCTGTATACATATTACAGCAACATTTAAAAACAATGCTGAACTCCTCAACACTTTGCATACAATTAAACAGGCAACGTTCCACAATGGCTTAACTCTCACCTGTATACATATACAGCATCATATACAGCAATCATTTCACAATGGCTTACTCTCACACCTGTATACACTACAGCAACGTTTCACAATGGCTTACTCTCACCTTATACATATAACTGCAACATATACAGCAACATTTTCACAATGGCTTAACTCTCCACCTGTACAACATATACAGCAACATTTCACAATGGCTTACTCTTTCACAACCTGGCAGTTACACATACAGCAACATTTCACCAATGGCTTACTCTCACCGTATACACATACAGCAACCATATTAAGCAACCATTTTCACAAAATGGCTTACTCTCACCTGCATACATATACAGCAACAATTCACAATGGCATCCCTTTCACCTGTATACATAATACAGGCAACGTTTCAAAGGCTTACTCTACCTGGCATAACATATACAGCAACATTTCACAATGGCCTTTACTCTCACCTGTTATACATAACAGCAACATTTCACAAGGCTTAACCTCTTTCACCTGAATACATATTACAGCAACCGTTTCACCAATGGCATACTATTCACCAGCATACATATACAGCAACATAACAGCAACATATACAGCAACATTTCCACAATTGGCTTACTCTCACCTGTATACCACAACAAAGCAACAATTTGCACAATGGCTTACTCACACCTGTTTAAATTACATATACAGCAACATATATAGCAACATTTCACAATGGCTTGACTTCTCACATGCATACATAAACAGCAACATTTCACAATGGCGTTACTCTCACCATGTATACATATTCCAGCAACATATACAGCAACAATTTCACAGGTGGCTTATCTCTCACCTGTATAAACATATACAGCAACGTTTTCATCAATGGGCTTACGCTCAACCTGTTATAAACATACAGCAACATTTCACAATGGCTTACTCTCACCCTGTATACATATACAGCAACAGTTTCCACAAATGGCTTACTCACCACCCTGTATACATATACAGCAACGTTTCCACAATGGCTTACCTGACACCTGTATACATATACAGCAACGTTTCAACAATGGCTTACTCTCAACCTGTATACATATAAACAGCAAACGTTTCACAATGGCTTACTCTCCACCTGATATACACATACAGCAACATTTCACAATGGGCTTACTCACACCTGTATACATATACACAACAATTTCAATTTCACAATGGGCTTTCCTCTAACCTATGGGTATACATATAGCAGCAATCGTTTCACAAATGGCATTAACTCTCACCTGTATACATATAAAACAGCAACGTTTCAAAATGGCTTACTCTCACCTGTATACATATACAGCAACATTTCACAATGGCTTACTCTCACCTGTATACATATACAGCAACATTTCACAATGGCTTACTCTCACCTGTATACATATACAGCAACGTTTCACAATGGCTTACTCTCACCTGCATACATATACAGCAACATATACAGCAACAATTCACAATGGCTTACTCTCACCTGTATACATATACAGCAACGTTTTCACAAATGGCTTACTCCTCACCTGTACACATATACAGCAACATTTCACAATGGCTTTACTCCTCACACTTCCTTGTATACATAAATACAAAAAGCAACATATACAGCAACGTTTCAAGCAATGGCATTACTCTCACCTGTAATACATATTAAATTACAGCAACAGTTAGCAATGGCTTACTCTCACCTGCATACATATACAGCAACATTTTCCACAATGGCTTACTCTCAACCTGTAATACTATATTCAGCAACATATACAGCAACATTTCACAATGGCTTACTCTCACCATGCCATACACATACAGCAACATTTCACCAATGGCTTAACTCCCAACCACCGTAACACATTACAGCAACATAGATAAAAGCAACAAATTTCCCACAATGGCCTTTACCTCTGCCACATGCATACATATTACAGCAACGATTTCCAACACTGGCTTACTCTAACCTGTATACATATAACAGCAACATTTCACAATGGCTTACTCCTCACCTGTATACATATACGAGCAACACTATATAGCAACATTTCACAATTGGCTTACTCTTCACATGCAAACACAAATACAGCCAACATTTCCACAATGGCATTTAACTCTCACCTGTATACATATAAACAGCAAACATATATAGCCAACATTCACAATGGCTTACTCTCACCTTGTAGACATATAACTGCAACATTTCACCCAATGGCTTCCACTCTCACCTGTAATACAAATAAAACAGCTAAACATATACCAGCAACCATTTCACAATGCTTACTCTCAAACCTGTAACACATAAACAGCAACCAATTTCACAATTGGACATTACTCCTCACCTGAAAACCACATGACAGCAATATTTTCACAATGCTTACTCTCACCTGTAGAAACATAATACAGCAATGTTTCACAATGGCTTACTCTCACACCTGTATAACATATTTACAAAAGCAAACATTTCACAATGGGCCTTACTCCTCACCTTTATACATTATACAGCAAACATTTCACAATGGCATTACTCTCAACCTGCATACACCATACAGCAACATTTCACAATGGCTTACTCCTCACACCGGTTATACACATAACAACAACATATATAGCAATCCATTTCACAATGGCATTACGTCTCACAATGCAACACAAAATACAGCAACATTTCACAATGGCTTACTCTAACCTGTATACATATACAGCAACATTTCAGCAATGGGCTTACTATAACCTGTATACATATAACAGCAACAATTTCTCAATGGCATTACCTCTCACCTGTATACATATAACAGCAAACATATATAGCAACATTTCCACAATGGCTTTACTCTCACAATGCATACATATACAGCAACATTTCCACAATAATGGATTACTCTCACCTATACAAATATACAGCAACATATACAGCAACATTTCACAATGGCTTGAACTCTCATCCTGTATACATATAAACCAGCAACGTTTCACAATAGGCTTACTCTCACCTGTTATACACATACAGCAACATTTCACAATGGCCTTACTCTCACCTGAATACATATACAGCAACATTTCACAATGGCTTACTCTCAACTGCATACATATACAGCAACATTTCACAATGGCTTACTCTCAACTGTATGTACATATACAGCAACATTTCACAATGGCTTACTCTCACCTGTATGTACATATACAGCAACATTTCACAATGGCTTACTCTTCAACTTGAATGTACATATACACGCACAACATTTTCACAATGGCTTTACTCATCACCTGTATACAAATACAGCAAACAATTTCACAATGGCTTACTCCTCACCCTGTATACATATAAAAACAGCAACGTTTTTCACAAAAGGGCTTACTCTCACCTGTAGAACCATATACAGCAACATATACAGCAACATATTTCACAATGGCATTACTCTCGACCTGTATACGATATACCGCAACATATACAGCAAAGTTTCACAATGGCTTACTCTCACCTGGTAATACATATACAGCAACATTTAACAAATGGCTTACCTCTCAACCTGTATACCATAAGACAGCAACATATACAGCAAACATTTTCACAATAGATTACTCTCGTCTGCATATACATTACAGCAACATTTACAATGGATTACTCTCCACCTGCATCACACATACAGCAAATCTTCACAATGGCTTACTCTCACATGTATACACAACAGCAACAATATATAGCAACATTTCACAATGGCTTACTCTACATGCATAAAAATACAGAAACATTTCACAATGCTTACTCTAACCGTATATACACTATACAAGCATACATTTCACAACTGGCTTACTATCGCACCCTGTATAACATATACAAGCAACTATATAGCAACATTTCACAATGGATTACTCTTCATGCATACAGATTCAGCAACTAATTTCACAATGGCTGACTATCACCGTACTACATATACAGAACATATTATAGCAACTTACACATTGGATTACTCTCTCAATTGCATACCTATACAGCAACATTTCACAATGGCTTACTCTTCACCGGTATACATATACAGCAAGTTTCACAATGGCTTACTCTCACCTGTATTACACAGTACAGCAACATTTCACAATGGCTTACTCTCACCTGTATACATATACAGCAACATTTCTCAATGGCTTTTACTATCACTTGTATAACATATACAGCAACGTTTCACAATGGCTTACTGTAACCTCCTGTATACATATACAGCAACGTTTCACAATGGCTTACTCTCCCTGTATACATATACAGAACGTTTCAAATGGCTTACTCTCCCCTGTATACATTGTACAGCAACATTTCACAATGGAGTACTACTCACCTGCATACATATACAGCAACATTTCAAATGGCTTACTCTCACCTGTATACATATTACAGCACGTTTCTCATGGCCTACTCTCACCTGCATACATATTCAGCAACGTTTCACAATGCTTTACTTTCACTGGCTTACATATACAGCAACTATACAGCAACAATTCACAATGGCTTACTCTCACCTGTATCTATACAGCAAAGTTTCACAAAATGGCTTACTCTCACCTGTTATACATATACAGCCACATATAACAGCAACGTTTCACACTGCTTAGATCTCTCACATGTATAACATATACAGCAACATCTTAACTAATGGCATACTCTCACTCAGATACATATAACAGCAACGTTTCACAAAAGCGCTTACTTCACATGTTTACATTTACAGCAACAAATACAGACTACATTTCACAATGGCTTAATCTCACTGTCAACACACCTACGAGGAAACGTTTCACAATGGCTTACTCTCCCACATGTATACATATACAGCAACACTATACAGAAACATTTCACAATGGCTTACTGTCAACTGTATACATAATACAGCAGACATTTCACAACTGCTTACTCTCACCTGCATAACATACAGCAAACATTTCACAATGGCTTACCTCTCACCTTGTAACACAGTACAGCAAACATATATAGCAACATTTCAAATGGCTCTTACTCTCACCTGCCATAATATACAGCAACATTTCACAATGGCTTATCTACCTGTATACATATACAGCAACATATACAGCACATTTCACAGTGGCTTACTCTCAAACTGATTCATATACAGCAACGTTTCACAATGCTTACTCTCACCTGTATAACATTACAGCAACATTTCACATTGCTTACTCTCACCTGTATACATATACAGTAACATTTCAACAATGGCTTATGGTCACCTGTATACATATACAGCAACGTTTCACAATGGTTACTGTCACCTGTATACTATACAGCAACGTTTAACATTGGCTTACTCTCACTGTAACATATACGCAACGTTTCACAATGGGTTACTCTCACCGTATACACTACAGAAATTTAACAATGGCTTACTCACACCTGTTTCTACATATACAGCAACATTTTCACAATGCCTTCCTCTCACCTGTATTACTTATACAGGAACGTTTCACAATGGTTACTCTCACTGCATACATTTACAGCAACATTTCACAATGGCTTACTCTCACCTGTGTTTACATATACAGCAACGTTTCATAATGGGCTTACTCTCACTGCTTTACATATACAGCAACATTTCACAATGGCGACTCTCACCTGTATACATATACAGCAACATTTCACAAATGCGTACTCTACCTGTATTTACATTACAGCAACGTTTCACAATGGCTTACTCTTCATCTGCATACATTATACAGCAAATATACAGGCAACAATTCACAATGCTTTACTCTCACTGTATACATATACAGCACGTTTCACAATGGCTTACTATCACTGTACACTTATACAGCAACATTTCACAATGCTTTACTCTCACCTGTATTACATATACAGCAACATTTACAGCAACGTTTCACATTGGCATACTCTCACGGTATACATATACAGCAACATTTAGCAATGGCTTACTTCTCACTGGCTATACTATACAGCAAAAACATTTCACAATGGCTTCTCTACACCTGTTACTTATACAGCAAACATATACAGCAACATTTCACAATGGCTTACTCTCACCTGCATACACATTACAGCACCATTTCACAATGCTTACTTCACCTGTATACAATACAGCAACAGATTATAGCAACATTTCACAACGGCTTACTCTCACATGCATACATATACAGCAACATTTCACACTGATAATACTCTAACCTGTTATTAATATACAGCAACATTTCACAATGGCTTACTCTAACTGTATACATATACAGCAACATATATAGCAAACTATTTCAAATGCTTACTCTCACATGCATCCATATAACAGCATCATTTCACAATGGCTTAACTCTCTCCTGTATACATATACAGAACATATATAGCAACATTTCACAATGGCTTACTCTCCCAAACCCCCTTTGGTTTTTACATATACAGCAACATTTCACAATGGCTTATCTCTCACCTGTATACACATACAGCAACATATACAGCAACATTTCACAATGGCTTACTCTCACATGCATACATATACAGCAACATTTCACACTGGCTTACTCTAACCTGTATACATATACAGCAACATTTCACAATGGCTTACTCTCACCTGTATACATATACAGCAACATATATAGCAACATTTCATTTCACAATGGCTTACTCTCACCTGCATACACATACAGCAACATTTCACAATGGCTTACTCTCACCTGGTATACTTAGTACAGCAAACATATACAAGCAACATTTCACAATGGCTTACTCGCACATGCATACATATACAGCAACATTTCACACTGGCTTACTCTAACCTGTATACATATACAGCAACATTTCACAATGGCTTACTCTCACCTGTATACATATACAGCAACATATATAGCAACATTTCACAATGGCTTACTCTCACATGCATACTTATTACGCAAACATTCACAATGGCTTCTCTCACTGTATAATACCATATACAGAACATATTTGCAACATTTCCACAATGGCTTACTCTCACATGCATACATGTACAGAATTATGTCACAATGGCTTACTCTCACCTGTATCATATTACAGAAACATAAACAGCAACTTTCACAATGGCTACTCTCAACTGCATCATATTCAGAAACATTTCCACAATGGCTTACTCTCACCTGTATACATTACAGCAACGTTTCACAATGGCTTACTCTCACTGCATACATATTCAGCAAGTTTCACATGGCTTACTCTCACTGCATACATATTATCAGCTAACATATACAGCAACCATTCACAATGGCTTACTCTCACTGTATACATTATACAGCATCATTTCACAATGGGTTACTCTCACCTGGTATACTTCTACAGCAACATATACGCAACGTTTCACAATGGATTACTCTCACCTGTATACATATACAGCAAATTTAACAATGGGCTTACCATCTCCTTGCATACTATTACAGCAACGTTTACAATGGCTTTCTCTCACATGTATACATATACAGCAACATATCATGTGCAAACATTTCACAATGGCTTACTCTACCTGTTTACACATACTGGCAACGTTTCACAATGGCTTACTTCACCTTTTTATACATATTACAGCATCATATACAGCAAACATTTTCACAATGGCTTACTTCCACCTGTATACAATACAGCAACATTTCACAATAGGCTTTACTTCACTGCATACACAACAGCAACATTTCACATTGGCTTACTCTCACCTGTATACACATACAGAACATATTATAGCAAATTTCACAATGGCTTACTCTCACCTGCATACATATACAGCACATTTCACTATGGCTTCTCTCACCTGTATACAGATACAGCAACGTTCAAATTGGCTTGCTCTCACTGCATACATATACAGCAACATTTTTACAATGGCTTACTTCACCTGTATACATATACGCAACATTTCACAATGCTTTACTCTCATCCTGTATACATATACAGCAACGTTTCACAATGGCTCTTACTCTCACTGATACATTTACAGCAGCAAACATTTACAGCAAACATATACCAGCAAATTTCACAATGGCTTACTCTCACTGTATACACCTTACAGCAAAATGTTCATAATGGCTTACTCAACCTGTATTACATATACAGCAACATATATAGCAACATTTACAATGGTCTTACTCTCACATGCATACATTTACAGCAGACATTTACAATGGCTTTACTCTCACATGGTCATACATATTACAGCAACTATACAGCAACATTTCACAGGCTTATCTCACATGTATACATATTCAGCAACGTTTCACATGGCTTACTCTCAACTGTATAAACATACAGCAAATTTCAATGGCTTAATCTCCCTGTTACATATACAGCAAATTTTCGCAATGGCTCTTACTCTCACCTGTATAACATATACAGCACCGTTTCACAATGGTACTGTCACCTTGTTTACATATACAGCAACGTTTCACAATGGCTTACTTCAAACTGTATACATATACAGCAACGTTTTCAACAATTTGGCTACTCTCAACCTGGTTTAAACATTACAGCACATTTCACAATGGCTTACTCACACCTGTATACAATATGACAGCAACATTTCACAATGCTTCCTCTAACCTGTTTACATATTTACAGCAACGTTACAATGGGCTTACTCTTCACCTGTTATACATATACAGCAACGTTTCCAAAATGGCTTACTCTCACCTGATAACTTATACAGCAACATTTTCACATAATGGCTTACTCTTCACCTGTATACATATTCAAGCAAAAACATTTCACAATGGCTTACTCGCACCTGTATACTTACAGCAGGTTTCTCAAAGGCTTAACTCTCACTTTGCATTCCATAATTTACAAGGCAACATATTTACTGCAACAATTCACAATGGCTTTCTCTCACCTGTTTACCTATACAGCAAGATTCACAATGGCGTAACTTCTCACTGTTTACACCATAATTTCAGGCAAACATTTACAAATGGCTTACTCTACCTGGTATACATTATACAGCAACATAATACAGCACGGTTTCACAAAGCTTACTCTCAACCTGGTATACATAGTACAGCTACATTTTAAAGGCAAAGGCTTTAACCTCTCAACCTGGCATTACATATACAGCACATTTCACCCAATGGCTTACTTCTCACCTAGTTTATACTTATACAGCAAACATATACTGCAACTTTTCAACAAATTTGGCTTACTATCACCTGGCATTACACATACAGCAAAACATTTACAATGGTTACTCACACCTGTATTAACATACAGGCAACATATATAGCAACATTTCAACAATGGCTTACTCTCACATGCAATACATATACAGCAACATTTCACACTTGGCTTACTCTAACTGTATTACTTATACAGCAACATTTCACCAATGGCTTACTTCTACCTGTAATAATATACAGCAACATATATAGCAACAAAATTTCAAATTTGGCTTACTTCATGAATACATATACAAGGCAACATTTCACAATGGCTTAAACTCCTCAACCTGTATTACTATTTACAGCAAACATATTAGCAAACCATTTCACAATGGTTTACTCTCAACCTGGTAAACATATTCTTGCACATTTCAAATGGCCTTAACTCTCCCTGTATACATATACAGCACATAGACAGCATCATTTCACAATGGTTACTCTCACCTGTATACATAAATTTTCAGCAAAACATTTCACATGGCTTAACTGCTCTACTTTTGAATTTACACAAGTACAGGCAATATTTCACATGGCTTCTCTCACCTGTTACCATATACAGCAATGTTTACAATGGCTTACCTCTTCACCTGTATACATATACAAGCAACCTTTCACAATGGCTTTCTCTCAACCTTCGGGTAACATATACAGCAACATTTCAAACCAATGGTTACTCTCACTGAATACACATTACGGCAAAAATTTCACAATGGCTTTAACTCGCACCTGTATACACAGACAAAACATATATTTAGCAACATTTCCAATGGTTACTCTTCACATGGCATCCATATATTACAGCAACATTTCAAATGCTTACTCTAACTGTAAACTATTAACAGCAACATTTGCACACATGGGCTTACTATTATCCTGTATACATATACAGCAACAATTTCTCCAATGGCGTACTCTCACTGTATACATATTACAGCAACATATATAGCAACCATTTCACAATGGCTTACCTCTCACCATGCAGACATATACAGAACATTTCACACAATGGTCTTACTCTCACCTGTAGAACATATACAAGCAAACATATACGCAAATTTCACAAATGGCTGTACTTTCACTGTATACATAATACAGCAACGGTTTTCAATGGCTTACTCCTCACCTGTATACACATACAGAACATTTAAACAATGGCTTACTCTCACTTGAATACATTTACAGCAACATTTAAACAATTTGGCTTTTATCTCAACTGCATACATATACAGCAACATTTCTAATGTTACTCTCAACCTGTTATGTACATATACAGCAACGTTTCACAATGGCTTCTCTCATGTATGTACATTATTACAGCAAACATTTCACAATGGCTTACTCTCAAACTGTTTGTTCATTTACAGCAACATTTCACAATGGCTTACTCTCACATGTATACAAATAACAGGCAACATTTCACATTGGCTTACTCTCACCTGTATTACATATACAGCAAGTTTCACAAAGGCTTATCCTTTCACTGTTTTAACAATTATTCAGCAACATATACAGCAACATTTCACAATGGCTTACTCTTTCACCTGTTTATACATAATCCGGCTTAACTCTATACAGCATAGTTTCAAGGGCTTACTCTCACTGTATTACATATACAGCAACATTTAACAAAATTTGGCTTACTCTCAACCGTTGGGTATACATATTACAGGCACATATTCAGCAACATTTCACAATGGATTACTTTCGTCTGTATACAATATACGCAACATTTACATTGGCTTACTTAACCTGCATTACACAATTACAGGCAACATTTCACATGGCTTACTCTCTCATGTATACACTTAACAGCAACCATATATAGAACATTTCACAATGGCTTACTCTTTCACAATGCATAAAAATAACAGCAACATTTCACATAATGGGCTTAACTCCTTACCTGTATATACATATACAGCAACCATTTCACAAGGTTACTCTAACTGGAATACATATACAGCAACCATATTATAGGCAAACATTTCTCAATGGCTTACGCTCACAATGCAATTAACAATTACGGAACATTTCACAATTTGGCTTACTCAATCCCTGTATTTACATATTTACAGCAACATATATAGCAACATTTCATCAATGGCTCTTATCTTTCTTACAAGGCATTACATATTTACAGCAACATTTCACCAATTGGCTTACTCTCACCTGTTAGACAATTATACAGCAAACGTTTCACAATGGCTTACTCTCACCTGTGTATACAAATTCTGCAACTTTTCACACATTGGCTTACTCTCACCTGTTTAATATTACAGCAACATTTCACCCCATGGCTTTACTTACATTGTATAACATCTACGAGCAACGTTTCAACAATGGCCTTTAAACTGTCACCTGGTATACATATTACTTAGCAACCGTTTCACAAAGCTACTCTCACCTGTATTCATTATAACAGCAACGTTTCACAATGGCTTACTCTCACATGTATACCATATACAGGCAACATTTCACAATGGCTTACTTACCTGCATAACATTATACAGCAACATTTCACAATGGCTTACTCTCACTGTTATATAACATATTACAGCAACGTTTCTCAACTGGCTTACTCTTCACCTGAATTACATATTCAGGGCAACCGTTTACAAGGCTTACTTTCACCTGCATACATATTACAGCAACAAAATAACAGCACACAATTTCCACAATGGCTTACTCTCAACCTGTTACATATAAGCAACGTTTACAATGGGCTTAAACTCTCACTGTTTACATAATCAGCAACATATACAAGAACGTTTCACAATGGCTTACTCTCACCTGTATACATAATACAGCAACATTTTAACAATGGCTAACTTCACCAGCATAAACATATTTACAGCAATCGGTTTCACATGGCTTACTCTCACCTGTATACCATATACCAGCAACAAATACCAGCAAACATTTTCACAATGGCTTAATCTCATCCTGTATTCACATACAGCAAACGTTTCACAATGGCTTACTCTCCCTGTATACCATATACAGCAAACATATACAGCAAATTTCACCAATGGCTTAACTTTCCTGATACATTATACAGCAACAGTTCAACAATTTTGGCTTACTCTGCAACCTGGCATACACATTACAGCAACATTTCACAATGCTTACTGTCCTGGTATACACATACAGCAACATATATAGCAACATTTCACAATGGCTTAAACTTCTCACAATGCATTTACCATAATACAGCAACATTTCACAATGGGCTTCCTCTACCTGTATACTTATTACAGCAACATTTACAATGGCTTACTCTAAACAGTTACATATTACAAGCAAAATATATAGCAAACATTTTCACAAAATTGGCTACTTCTCACATGATTTACAATATAACAGCAACATTTCACCATTGGCATACTTTCACCTGTATACATATACAGCAAACATTATAGCACATTTCCAAATGGCTTACTCTTTCACAGGCATACATAATACAGCAACATTTCATTATGGCTTATCTCAACCTGGTTACATATACAGCAACAGTATACAAGCAACATTTCACCAAGTGGGCTTACTTCTCACCTGTATACATTTACAGAAGTTTCACAATGGCTTTACTCTTCACCTGTATAAACATACAAAGCAACATTTTCACAATGGCTTACTATTCACTGTATACATATACAGCAAACCATTTCACAAGGCTTACTCTCACCTGTATTACATATACTGCAACGTGTCACAATGGCTTACTGTAACTGTATAAACATATCAGCAAGTTTCACAATGGCTTATCTCAAACCTGTTTATACTATTTACAGCAACGTTTTTCACAATGGCTTTATCTCACCGTATTTACACAATACGGCAACAATTTCACCAATGGGCTTTACTTCACAACCTGTAGACATATACTGCAACATTTCAAAATGCCTTCCTCTCACTGTATTACAAATTTACAGCAATCGGGTTTCACAATTTGGCTCTTACTCTCACCTGCAAAATATACTAGCAACAATTTCACAATGGATACTCTCACTGTATAACATATTTACAGCAAAACGTTTCAAAATTTGGCATACTCTAACTTGCATTACATATACAGCAACACTTTCACAATTGGCTTACTCTCACCTGTTAAACATATACTGCAACATTTCACCAATGGCTTACTCTCACTGTGTTATAAACATATTTTACAGCACGTTTCACAATGGCTTACTCTCACCTTGCATACCATATACGCAAACATAAAATACAGCAACAATTCACAAAAATGGCTTACTCTCACCTGTATTACATATACAGCAAAGTTTAACAATGGTTAACTCTCAACTGTTTACACATAGTACTGCAACATTTCACAATGGCCTTACTCTCACCTGTTTTACATATACAGCGAACATATACAGCATCGTTTCACAAATGGCTTCTCTCACCTGTTACATATAACAGCTACATATTACAGCAACATAATAAGGCAACCATTTCACAACGGCTTACTCTCACCATGCATACATTTATAAATACAGCAAACATTTCACAACTGGCTTACTCTAACCTGTATACCATATACAGCAACATTTCAAATGGCTTACTCTTCACCTGGATTTCATAAACAGACAACAAATCTAATTTGCAACAATTTCACAAGGCTTTACTCTCACTATGCAATACCATATACAAGCAAAACAATTTCACAATGGCTTTAATTCTCCACCGTGTTTACACATACAAGAACATATATAGCAACATTTCAACAATGGCTTCTCTTCACCATGCATAAAATTTCCAGGCTACATTTCCAATGGCTGTACTCTAACCTGTCTACTTATTCAGCAACATTTCACCAATGGCTTACTCTCACCTGGGATAATATTACATCAACATATATATAGCAACATTTCCACAATGGCTTACTCATTCACATGCTTTAATATACATGAAAAACCATTTCACAAAGGGATTACTATCACCTGATTACATTATACGCAACATATATTGCAACATTTCAAACAATGGCTTACTTCTACAATGGCATACATCATTACAGCAACATAATCACAATGGCTTACTCTCCAATGTATTTACATAATACAGCAACTGTTTCAACGCCAATGGCTTTACTATCAACCTGGTTATACATTACAGAACATTTCCAATGGCTTACTCTCACCTGTTATTATCATATTACAGCGCAAATTTCACAAATGGTTACTCTCACCTGTTTACAAATACAGCAAACGTTTTCCAAATGGCTTAACTGTCACCTGTATTACCATATACAAGCAACGTTTCAACCAATGGGCTTATCTCACCTGTATACTATACAGCAACGTTTACAAATGGCTTACCTCTCACCTGTATACATATACAGCAACATTTCACAATGGCTTACTCTCAACCTGCATTACTTATTACAGCAACACATTTTCACAAAATGGGCCTTACTCTCACTGGATTACATATACAGAAAAGTTTCACCAATGGCTTACTCTCACCACTGCATAAATATTACAAGCAACATTTCCAACAATGGCTTACTCTCACCTGTATACATATACAGCAACATAACAGTAACATTTCACAAGTGGCTTACTTCACTGTATTACATATACAGCAAAGTTTCACCAATGGCTTACTTCTCAATGTTATAAATTACAGCAAATGTCACAAATGGCTTTTCTCTCACCTGTATACATATAACTGCACATTTCACAATGGCTTACTGGGTCACCTGTATATATTACAGCAACGTTTCACAATGGCTTACCTGTCACCTGTATTACATATACAGCAACGTTTCACATTGGCTTACTCTCAATCCTGTATTACATTTAACAGTCAACAAGTTTCACAATGGCTTACTCTCACCTGTATACACCATACAGATCATTTCACAAGGGCTTACTCACACTGTATACATTAACAGCAACATTTTCACAATGGCTTCCTTCACCTGTATAAATATACAGAAACAGTTCACCAATGGATGACTCTCACTGCATACATTATTACAGCACATTTCAACAATGGCTTACTCTCACCTGTTAACATAATACAGGCAACGTTTCAAAATGGCTTACTCTCACCTGCATTACAATTACAGCAACATTTACAATGGCTTACTCTCAAACTGTATACTATACAGCAATCATTTCAACCAATGGCTTACTCTTTCACCTGTTATAATAATACAGGCAACGTTTCACAATGGCTTACTTCATCCTGCATACATTATACAGCAAACATATACAGCACAATTCACAATGGTTACTCTCATGTATACATATTTACAGCAACGTTTCACAATGGCTTTCTCTCACCTGTTACAATATTACAGCAACATTTCACCAATGGCTTTCTCTCAACTGGGTATACATATACAAGCAAAACATAATATACAAAGCAACGTTTCCAATGGTTTTACTTTCACCTGGTATACATATTACTTGCACATTTAGCCCAATGGCTTACTCTCACGCACATACAATACAGCAACATGTTCACATGGCTTTACTCTCCAACCTGTTAATATACGCAACATATACAGCAACATTTCACAATTTGGCTTACTCTCCAACTGGCATTACACATTACCAGCAACATTTCACAATGGCTTAACTCTCCCTGTATACACAGTACAGAAAACATATATAGCAACATTTCACAAGGCTTACCTCTCACATTTGCATACATATTACAGGCAAATTTTCACATGGTTTACTTCAACTGTATTCATAGTACAGAACATTTCACAATGGCTTACTCTCACTGTATAATATTAACAGCCAACATATATAGGCAATTTCAACAAATGCTTACTCTCACATGCAACATATACAGGCAACATTTCCAATGCTTACTTCACCTGTGATACATATACAAGCAACATATATAGCAACCAATTTCACAAAGGCTTACTCTCACTGTTAATACTAAATTTACAGCAACATTTCACAATGGCTTACTCTAACCTGTTATACATATACTGTAAAACATATACAGCAACAATTTTCACAATGGGCTTAAACTCTTTCACAATGGCATACATTATACAGCAACATTTACATGGTTACTCTAACCTGTATACATATACAGCAACATTTCACAATGTTACTTCACCTGTATATTATACAAGCAAATATTATAGCAACAATTTCATTTCACAATGGTTACTCTCAACCTGGCATACACATTCAGCAAACATTTTCACAATGGCTTATTCTCAACTGATATACATATACAAAGCAACATATACAGCAACATTTCACAATGGGTTACTTTCTACAATGGGCATACATATTACAGCTACATTTCACATGGCTTACTCTAACCTGTATAATATACAGCAACATTTCACAATGCTTAACTCTCACCTGTTTAACATTATACAGCAACAGATATTTGCAAACATTTCCCAATGGCTTTACTCCTTCACATGCATTACATCTACAGCAACATTTATATCAGCAACATATACAAGCTTACAAACTCACCTGTATACATATACAGCAACATTTCACAATGGCTTACTCTCACCTGTATACATATCAGCAACTAGCAACATTTCACAATGGCTTACTCTCACCTGTATACATATACAGCAACATTTCAATGGACTGCTTACTGCATAGCAAATACAGGCACCAATTAACAAAAAAAAGGCTTACTCTCACCTGTAATACATAGCACTATGCAACATTTCACAATGGCTACTCTCACTGCATACATATACACACATTTCACAATGGCTACCGCATTTACAAGGCAACATGCAACTTCTCTACCTGATACATATACAAGGCCACATATATAGCAACATTTCACAATGGCTTACTCTCACTGCATACATATACAGCAACATATTTCACAATGGCTTACTCTCACCTGTACATTTAACCAGCACATATACAGCAACATTTTCAACATGCTACTCATTTCACTGTACTATCATGATCACAGTTTTCACAATGGTCTACTCTCACATGCACAACTATACAGCAACATTTCACACAATGGCTTACTCTCACTGCTTATATACATATACAAGCAACATATTTCACAATGGCTTACTCTCACCTGTAATACTATAACAGCAACATATACAGCAACATTTCACAATGGCTTACTCTCACAATGTACATACAAATACAGCACATTTCACAATGGCAATTTACTCTCACCTGCATACATATACAGCAAACATACAATTACAGCACGCAACTTTCACAATGGCTTACTCTCAACTGTTTATGGCTTACATACTACAGCAACATTTCACAATGCATACTCTCACCTGTATGCATATACAGCAACATATACAGCAACATTTCACATGCTTACTTTCACAATGGCTTACTCTCCCTGTATACATTTATACAGCAACATTTCACAATGGCTTACTCTCACCTGTTTAATACATATACAGCAACATATTTACAACATCTAACATGAATTACTCTCACCTGCATACATATACAGCAATGTTTCACAATGGCTTACTCTCACCTGTATACATATACAGCAACATTTCACAATGGCTTACTCACCTGCATACATATACAGTAACATATACAGCAACAATGGCTTACTCTCACCTGGTATACACTACAGCAACATTTCACAATGGCTTACTCTCACCTGTATACATATACAGCAACATATATAGCAACATTTCACAATGGCTTACTCTCACATGCATACATATACAGCAACATTTCACAATGGCTTACTCTCACCTGTATACTATACAGCAACATTTCACAATGGCTACTCAATCCACTGCCTGTATACATACAGCAACATTTCACAATGGCTTACCTCTCACTTTCTGTATACATATACAGCACATTACAGCAACATTTCACAATGGCTTACTCTCACACTGTTTCACAATACATATACAGCTTTACGGTTTCACAATGCTTTAACTTCTCACCTGTATACATATACAATGCCAACATTTCACAATGGCTAACTCAATGGCTTACTCTCACCTGTATACATATACAGCAACATTTCACAATGGCTTACTCTCACCTGAATACATATACAGCAACATTTCACAATGGCTTACTCTCACAATGCATACATATACAGCTAACATATACAACGTTTCACAATGGCTTACTCTCACCTGTATACATATACAGCAACATTTCACAATGGCTTACTCTCATGCTTATACCACATACAGCAACATTTCATTTAATGGCACAATCTTACACTCATTTCACTGTATCTACCATATACAGCAAACATCACAATGGCTTACTCTCACCTGTATATATACAGCAACATTTCACAATGGCTTACTCTCACCTGTATACATATACAGCAACATTTCACAATGGCTTACTCTCACCTGTATACATATACAGCAACATTTCACAATGGCTTACTCTCACCTGTATACATATACAGCAACATATATAGCAACATTTCACAATGGCTTACTCTCACCTGTATACATATACAGCAACATTTCACAATGGCTTACTCTCACCTGAATACACATACAGCAATATTTCACAATGGCTTACTCTCACCTGTACTATATTTCACATGGCTTACTCTCACTGTATACATATACAGCAACATTTCACAATGGCTTACTCTCACCTGTATACATATACAGCAACATTTCACAATGGCTTACTCTCACCTGTTATCATATACACACATATAACACAATATATAGCAACATTTCACATGGCTTACTCTCACACCTGTATACATATACATGCAACATTTCACAATGGCTTACCTCTCACTGCATACATATACAGCACATATACAGCAATCATTTACACATGGAATTACTCTCACTTATACAACTACAGCATATACAGCAACATTTCACAATGGCTTACTCTCACACTGTTTAATTACATATACATTTCAACATATCACAATGGCTTTAACTTCTCACGGATGTACATATACAGCAACGTTTCACAATGGCTTACTCTCCATGTATACATATACAGCAACTTTCACAATGGCTTACTCTCAACTGTATACATATCAGAACATCCGTACAAATGCTTACTCTCACCTGTATACACCTGACAGCAACATTTCACAATGGCTTACTCTCACTGATACATATACAGCAACAATTTCACAATGGTATACTATAACGGCTCACTGTCACCTGCATACATATACACATACAATGGCTAACATTTCACAATGGCTTACTCTCAACTGTATACATATACAGCACATTTCACAATGGCATCACATGCTACATCACTGTATACATATACAGCAATCATCCACAATGCAACTATCACTGTTAACATGCACATATAGCAGCAACATTTCACATGGCTTACTCTCACCTGTATACATATACAGCAACATATATAACAACAGTTTCACAATGGCTTACTCTCACCTGTATACAATATACCAGCAGAATCATCACAATGGCTTACTCTCACTGGTATACATATACAGCAACATTTCACATGCTTTACTCTACACCTGTACATACTACAGCAATCATATGACAGCAACATTTCACAATGGCTTACTCTCACCTGTATACATAATTACAGCAACATATACAGCACATTTCACAATGGCTTACTCTCACCTGTATACATATACAGCACATTTCACAATGCATACTCTCACCTGTTATACATATACAGCAACATTTCACAATGGCTTACTCTCACCTGTATACATATACAGCAACTTATCCACATACAGCAACATATACAGCAACATTTCACAATGGCTTACTCTCACCTGTATACATATACAGCAACGTTTCACAATGGCTTACTCTCACCTGTATACATATACAGCAACATTTCACAATGGCTTACTCTCACCTGTATACATATACAGCAACATTTCACAATGGCTTACTCTCACCTGTATACATATACAGCAACATTTCACAAAGGCTTACTCTCACCTGCATACATATACAGCAACATATACAGCAACATATACAGCAACATTTCACAATGGCTTACTCTCATCTGTATACACATACAGCAACATTTCACAATGGCTTACTCTCACCTGTATACATATACAGCAACATATACAGCAACATTTCACAATGGCTTACTCTCACCTGCATAAATATACAGCAACATATACAGCAACATTTCACAATGGCTTACTCTCACCTGTATACATATACAGCAACATTTCACAATGGCTTACTCTCACCTGTATACATATACAGCAACATATACAGCAACATATACAGCAACATTTCACAATGGCTTACTCTCACCTGTATACATATACAGCAACGTTTCACAATGGCTTACTCTCACCTGTATACATATACAGCAACATTTCACAATGGCTTACTCTCACCTGTATACATATACAGCAACATTTCACAATGGCTTACTCTCACCTGTATACATATACAGCAACATTTCACAATGGCTTACTCTCACCTGCACATATACAGCAACATATACAGCAACATTTCACAATGGCTTACTCTCACCTGTATACACATACAGCAACATATACAGCAACATTTCACAATGGCTTACTCTCACCTGTATACATATACAGCAACATATACAGCAACATATACAGCAACATTTCACAATGGCTTACTCTCACCTGTATACATATACAGCAACATTTCACAATGGCTTACTCTCACCTGTATACATATACAGCAACATTTCACAATGGCTTACTCTCACCTGTACATATACAGCAACATTTCACAATGGCTTACTCTCACCTGACATACGCAACATTTATGGCTTACTCTCACCTGTATACTATACAGCAACATTTCACAATGGCTTACTCTCACCTGTATACATATACAGCAACATCACAATGGCCTACTCTCACCTGTACTATCAGCATATACGCAACATTTCACAATGGCTTACTCTCACCTGTATACATATACAGCAACATATACAGCAACATTTCACAATGGCTTACTCTCACCTGTATACATATACAGCAACATTTCACAATGGCTTACTCTCACCTGTATACATATACAGCAACATTTCACAATGGCCTACTCTCACCTGTACATATACAGCAACATATACAGCAACATTTCACAATGGCTTACTCTCACCTGTATACATATACAGCAACATATACAGCAACATTTCACAATGGCTTATCACCTGTATCATATAGCAAACATTTCACAATGGCTTACTCTCACCTGTATACATACAGCAACATTTACATGGCTTACTCACCTCTATAACATACGCATTTCACAATGGCCTACTCTCACCTGTACATATACCAACTATACAGCAACATTTCACAAGGCTTACTCTCACCTGATACATATACAACATATACAGCAACATCACAATGGCTTACTCTCACCTGTATACATACAGCAACATTTCACAATGGTTACTCCCAACATATACAGCAACATTTCACAATGGCTACTCTCACCTGTACATATACAGCAACATATACAGCAACATTTCACAATGGCTTACTCTCACCTGTATACATATACAGCAACATATACAGCAACATTTCACAATGGCTTACTCTCACCTGTATACATATACAGCAACATTTCACAATGGCTTACTCTCACCTGTATACATATACAGCAACATTTCACAATGGCTTACTCTCACCTGTACATATACAGCAACATATACAGCAACATTTCACAATGGCTTACTCTCACCTGCATACATATACAGCAACGTTTCACAATGGCTTACTCTCACCTGTATACATATACAGCAACGTTTCACAATGGCTTACTCTCACCTGTATACATATACAGCAACATATACAGCAACATTTCACAATGGCTTACTCTCACATGCATACATATACAGCAACATTTCACAATGGCTTACTTTCACCTGCATACATATACAGCAACATTTCACAATGGCTTACTCTCACCTGTATACATATACAGCAACATTTCACAATGGCTTACTCTCACATGCATACATATACAGCAACATTTCATAATGGCTTACTCTCACCTGTATACATATACAGCAATATATACAGCAACATTTCACAATGGCTTACTCTCACCTGTATACATATACAGCAACATATACAGCAACGTTTCACAATGGCTTACTCTCACATGCATACATATACAGCAACATTTCACAATGGCTTACTCTCACCTGTATACATATACAGCAACATTTCACAATGGCTTACTCTCACATGCATACATATACAGCAACATTTCACAATGGCTTACTCTCACCTGTATACATATACAGCAACATTTCACAATGGCTTACTCTCACATGCATACATATACAGCAACATTTCACAATGGCTTACTCTCACCTGTATACATATACAGCAACGTTTCACAATGGCTTACTCTCACATGCATACATATACAGCAACGTTTCATAATGGCTCGCAATCATACAAGACCCACTGGCATAAACGCATTTTCATCTAGTAAACGGCGCAAGAAATATGTGCCAGTTTATGGACGAAAAATGTGTTTATGAGATGGGAAAATGGGATGTATGGTCGGAACATTTAATAATGGGAATACGTGGAAAAAGCAAAACTGGGCTTACTTACATTCGTGACCAGTGAATATCCTGATTATCTTGAATTATGTTTGTAAAAAGTTTAAATCTAGTGAGCCACGGTTTTCCGAGGAAGGTTTCTATGATTGTTTTTGTTTCACAAAACTACCCCTTCTCTTAAAGGTACATGCCCACTCAGTAGGCACAAAATGTTCTGTATATCAGAGACATCATCTGAGACATTTTATGGCAAACTAAACATTCATTCACCATTACCCCATGTATTGATTGGCATTATTATACATTTAATATCAGACGTAAATTTCCACACTGACATCAGGGGCGATAAAAGTGTTTCCTTAAAATGTTAATCTACATTACTTATTCTCTGTATTTAATTTTTTGATGTGCAATGATCATACTTTATAATCTGACGAAAATATAATTTTTTCAAATGACATGTAATTAGTATAAATAATTAAAAATGATCATGCCTCATTTGCATATGAAAATAGCCGATACAATCGCGCGTCACTATCAGTAAAATAAATATTACTAAATGATTATAGCTGTATAGCGGGCACTTGTAATTTTTAGAACTGGTGGAATAGTGACACAATTATACACTTATTTAATTCCCATAAAGAACAGTTTGTGCCTATTGAGTGGTCATGTACCTTTAACAATGAAATAAATATATTCTAACCTAGAATAGTTGATTCCAGTTACCCGGTGTGAATGGGTATGTCTTACCAAGTGTGAGTTTTTGTTTCAGCTCACGCTCGATCTCCTCCTTATCGAACTGTGCGTTGGAACTCTCAAAGTCAAACTCGCCCTCAAACTTGAGGGGCTGCTTGCCTGCCCCGCCGCGGCCCCGTGCCGACCCTCCCCGGGGACTCGCCCTCTGGGTTCCCCGCGCTGACGACGCGCCCCGGAACCCACCACCACCACCGCCTGGTAAACATAGAACATACAGTGACTATCTCATCACGCAATACCTTTCACTGTTCAAGGTTCGACACTAACTTGTTTTACCAGGTAGTCCGCAGGACTAGTGACTTCAAAAAGTTGGTAGTCCTCCGAGAAAGTTGCTGGTCCTACGAACGTTATATGCATGTACATAAAATAAATCAGTTACACAGGTGTATGTACCCCAAACGAGGGCTTTCATAAGTGCTGCACATTTCCAAGTCATTAGTCATAGTTTTGTGAATCATTGATCAAATAATTCCAGTTAGATTTGATATCCTATAGTAAGTCGAAGGGCATAAGTTTGAAACATCATTCATTTCTTTCATGCCTCTGACATATAGGAAGCAGACTGTCCACAATAGTCTCATCTCAACACATAAGAATCATCTCTAAACATTAACAATTTTGTATTTTACAAGTATATAAAACTATTATACGGCATACAAGGTCATCGAGCCAGTGCCGTTGTTAAATCCAAGCATTTACATTTCATCGTTGTATTTTGAAAACGGGCGCTAGAATAATCGTCCATTACACCACAGACCTAGAATAATATTCTAGGTCTGTGATTACACCATAGACCATCTAGACTACATTATGTACATTGTATTGAACATCCATGTCGGTCAAAGAATTTAGAATGTGGAAATCACAAGCCAGTCGGGCCAGTGACTTTTCAATGTTCACTGCCCCGAACCAATTTTCACTGGACCAAACTTTTACAATGTAATATACAGGGTTCATGTTTGAGGGCGACATGGGCGAAGTGGTCGCTTTTTTTCTGGCCAAGTCGCCTTATTTTTCCCGTAGGGGGAAGTCAAGTCGCCCTGGAATTTTCTGGATTTTTTTTTTTTTTACTATGAATTTCAGACCCTAGGGGCGAGTGCATATCATAAATGCGCTAATCCCACCAAATAGGCGTGTAAAATTGGATCGCATCGATTGTTTGATGACCCCTGGTGTGTATTTGCCCGCGGGGTTTCTTTGTTATTGTCGCCTACTATCGGTTTGTTATTCGCGACGCCATGATGCGTATCAATCGATCAGACACGTCTGGGCGCTTTAATATTGTTTAACTAAAGCGTTCAAGGAACGTTGATTGAAGACCCGAATTTACGTCATTAAGGCGGGGCTTATAGCTTCATTTAATTCATTGGTCGGCTTCGACTAATTTGATTCGACGACACACGTGAATAATTAGTTTCAAGGTAAATGGGAGGCGACTACTATCGCAGTCTATCGGCATACGACGTAGTTGTCTACACACAATTTTGTCAGCTTATGACGCTTTGTGGGATACCATTTCCGAAATAAAAATAGCATCCAATCGTTAGCTATGATTGTGGGTATACCCACTCGAGGCGCCACCTGACGAACCTAGTCGTCGCCTACACAGTGGCCTACACAGCCCATGATTGCAACTTTCTTTTTCGCCGAAAAGTGTGAAATAATTAAATACGAAATTGATATATTCTAATGAAATCCTTTGATGCCGAAATCAAGTATTGTGTATTACATTACTAACTGTTTATTTCAACCAAATATGGCTAACTCTATTGTCAGAAAACATGAAAAAGTCTATAAATATCACGGACAATTTCGGCGATTTCGTACCTACGTAGTTTCGTCCTTTTGCAACTTTTTCCAATCGATGTTAACGTAACCCGATTTTTATGATAATTCAGTTTGGTATTAACTAAATATACATAATGTATGCACATCCAAGTTCATAAACGATATTTATGTACACAGTTAAAGAGGTTCAAATGGGTGGTAACAACATAAAAAAATTTTCTTCAAATTCTACAATCTACTACATTTGCTTCCCCCAGTCCCCCCTTCCCACCACCCCCCCCCCCCCCCCCCCCCCTGAAGTTTCTTTTTTTATTTCTTGATGAAAGTATACGTTGTTAACGCTCACTTAAACCGTCTTGACGAGGTGGCTCAACATGTTGATGCCTCTACCCTCTAATAGATATGCTGTTGAAAACATAGAGTTAATGTATACAGTTACGCGATAACTATAAGTAAGAGAAAAAATCAGGGAAAATATGATTTTTATCACTTCTCCCTAATTTCCCCTCACTTCTCCCTATTTTGCCTGGAGGGAGAAGTGACTTCTCCCTAAATTGAACCCTGAATATAACCGAAATAGAAATAGCACAATATTTACCGGTCTTTTTGACTGAAATGGAACTTCCCTACCTATGTTGTGCCTTTTTGTATTGAAAGATAATCCATCTATCCTGCGTTCGTGCCCCCTGCGGGTAAAAGAGCACGTCGTATGTTTCAGTGCAGTTATAGTCGGAGAAGTAAAACGAGATTGGTGGCTAAGAGGATATAAACTGTCCCTACCTGGAATAAAAACATCCATACTATCAGCAAACAGATGGTTGTGTGTAAATATAAACTAGTAAATAAAAATGCTAATTGAGTGGGTCACCAGGGGTGGTGGGAAGGCAATGTTACAAAGAATTAAGAGATTTTCTGCAATAGGAATATAAATCGTGCAACGTGAACAAATTATACAAAAAGTAATCTTCTTTTCAAAATATAGTCGGGCTTGCTATTTGGCGATATTTACTGGCCCAGTGTTCATTCCAGGAATATTTTTTAAAGTGGGGTTCGTGTGCCCACCTCGTATGAAAAGTTGGGGTCATTTGAAAAATGATTGTAAAATGATTGGCCATTGTAAATTACAATAAAAAAAACCCTGATCAATCAAACTAACTATCAAAGTTTCACAAAATTCAGTGCTAAGTCATTCCAAAATCAGCTAACATCAGTACTAGTGAAGACACAGGTATGGGGTTGAATGTAATTATTTTGTCCAACTACTGGTTCTGTTGACTACTGGTTATTCACGCAATTTACTTTTATTGTTAGAAGATTTAGTGTTCCAGAAACCGCTTTCTTATTATTTCTGGAATATTAAGAAACTTGCAACTACGCAAATTGCTCATGGAACGTGTCTAGAATACAACTAATAGTCGCAACATCACTGAAAATGAACCCAAAATGTCAGCAACGCTCACTTCCGGTTTGAAAATTTCGTTTTACGTTTCAGTTGGTGATGCTTAAATTTCTCTTATTCAAGGTGTCGGATCAATGAATAATGTTTCATTAAATGGCAAAATTTAATGTCCATAGCTTTTGCCTCTCAACTCAACAATGTAGGAACATTTAGTTACCAAACAATGGTGCATATCAGCTGAATTCATTTTCACTATGCGCATACCAGGACACACGATCTATTGGCGATGTTGACGTTTACAGTTAGTATAAAAGTTACATAAAATTCTGAACAAAATCAGCCAATCAAAGCAGAAGTTGTTGGACACATTTGATTCACTGTGTGTGATCGGGCAACTCACAAATTACGAAATCAGCCCAATGAGAATTCCCATTTTTTCCAGATGGACCATATAACCAAGTCTGAACCGGAAATAACTTTGTAAGCGTAAACAAACTTGGCGGAAAGTTTTTAAATCATGAAAAAAATTACATTTAAGCTAATTGCTATGAAATGGTCAGCGAAGAGTTGTTTAAATTAATAGAATTTGCGTTTTGCCATTCTGGAAAAATCTACTAGTCCGACGGACTAGCCAGCTTTCGAAATGCGGTAGTCCTCCAGCAAATCAAGTGGGCACCGGACTATGGGACTAGCGTTAGTGTCGAACCCTGCTGTTACTTGCTGATTATTACACTATGCCCATAAATTACTTGCAACAAGTGCAGATCCTGACAGGCCTGTGGTCCGCCGAGGCATCTGGTTATCTCGGGGTAAGATATATATATAATGTAGCAAAAGATACATGGAAAAACAAGAACTGGCATCGTTAAACGAAGCTAATCCCCTCGCTAGCAGCCTTGATAACAATAAAAAAAAGTCCTCAGTGACCGTGAGCTGTCGGACGTGGGTCGTAGCAAACCAAAGCACTTTTAACTCAGTTGACCTTGGGCACAGTGGCTGCAAGCATGGGACAGAATGAATATATGGATGACGACTAATAAGAATATACAGTTTCAAGCCAATCCGACTTATAATTTCAGAGAAAGTACGAACCTGAAAACTTTAATGCAAATGTTGACAAAAACTTTAATGCAAACTTCTAAGTCCTTTACCATTGACCTTGGGGTACAGGGCAGGGACACAGAATGAATATATGGATGATGACCAATAAACATACAAAGTTTCAAGCAAATATAACTTACGGTTACAAAGATAGTAGGTATGTTTGTTTGTTTATTAGTGTTTAACGGCCTATCAACAGCTAAGGTCATGTAAGGCCAGGCAAACGAGTTCGATCCCATTTTAACCTGCTGCATTGGGGGGAAAAACCCAAAATCAGAACGGAATATTTACATCGAGAACAAATATATTCAGCCCTGAAATTAGAATAACCTGACCTGGTGCCAGGTCCATATCACACCAGTCACTTGGCCCCTTCCCTAAAATAGGATTACGAACATAAGGGGTATAACCAGATTCAACTGTCACATACAAAATGCTAAAAACGTATGTGAGGGCCAAGCCAGGTCTCCAGTCGGGATTCCGGTAAGGATGAACCCCGATCGTTAAATTACCCATCACGTGCTCCCACCTGCCACCCTCAATAGTAGGTATGTGAAAAGTTTGGACAAAAACATTAAACAAAAAGTCATATGACCTTGACCTTGGGAAGCAGGAGCCACATGAGTGGGACACAGAATTAATATACGGATGATGACCAATAAGCTTACAAAGTTTCAAGCAACTCTGACTTACGGTTACAGAGATAGTAGGTATGTGAAAAGTTTAACGCAAATTTGGACAAAAACTTTAACACAAACTCTAAGTCATTTGACCGTGACCTTGGGCACAGGGGCCGCATGAGTTTTATAAAGCAAGAACATATGGGTGATGAATAAAAAGCAGATGAAGTTTCAAGTCGATGTGACTTCAATGTGACTTCGAACTGCACAGATATAAGGTACTTAACAAGAGTTATCAGAAGACAACAAAGCTCGCCTGTTGGCAGCCTTCACTCAAACTTGGCACAGTTGTATAAAAAACATGAATATTATATAACTTGACCTTGGGTTAAGGGGTGTGCGGTGGACCTTGACATTGGGGTCAGTGGTGGAAGGTGGGTCGTGGATTTGCTATAGCATGATATAGCATATTAAGATGAATGCATGTATCATCATACAAAATATCAATGCACTCCCTGAAAACAGAAGTTATACAAAATTTAACCAAACGTTAATTTATGAACGCACTAAGTTGGTGATTTTCTACAGCATGATAGCTATTCACATGAGGAATGCATGTATGAATGTGCTAAGTTTGTGACCGTGACCTTGGGGAAAGGGGAGGGGGTGGGTCATGGATTTGCTGTAGCACAATAGAGGATCATCAGATGAATGCATGTGTGAAATATCAAGGCGTTCCTTGTAAAGAAACAGAAGTTAAAAAAAGACATTTACTCCAACGTTAAGTTTATGATGTTGATCTTGGGGAAATGAGTGGGGGATGGGTCATGGATTTGCTGTAGCACAATAGAGGATCATCATAGGAATGCATATATGAAATATCAAAGCATTCCCTGTAAAGAAACAGAAGTTACACAACATTTACCCCAACATTAAGTTTATGAACGTGCTATGTGCGTGACCTTGACCTTGGGGTAAGGGTTGGGTGGTGGGTGGTGGATTTGCTACAGCATGATATAGGGTCATCTGAGGAATGCATGTATGAAATATCAAGGTGTTCCATGAAAGGGGAACAAATGTTATAAGACATTTACCCCAACATTAAGTTTATGAATGTGCTAAGTTTGTGATCTTGACCTTGTGGTAAGAGTTAGGTGGTGGGTCGTGCATTTGCTACAGCATGATAGAGGGTCATCTGAGGAATGCATGTATGAAATATCAAGGCGTTCCATGAAAGTAAACAGATTTTATAAGACATTTACCCCAACGTTAAATTTATGAATGTGCTAAGTTTGTGACCTTGACCTTGGGGTAAGGGGTGGGTCATGGATTTGCCATAGCACGATAGAGTATCATCAGATGAATCCATGTATGAAATATCAAGGCGTTCCATGAAAGGAAACAGATGTAATAAGACATTTACCCCAACGTTAAGTTTATGAATGTGCTAAGTTTGTGACCTTGACCTTGGGGTAAGGGTTAGGTGGTGGGTCATGGATTTGCTACAGCATGATAGAGGGTCATCTGCGGAATGCATGTATGAAATAACAAGGTGTTCCATAAAGGAAACAGAAGTTATAAGACGTTTACCCAAACGTTAAGTTTGTGGACGCCGACGACACCGGGGGTATGCCATGAGCTCTTCTGCAATTTGTGCAGGCGAGCTAAAAACTGTAATGCAGATTTTGGACAAATGGATGCACGGACGTCATTATGTATCGCTTTCCGCAAGCTTTCGACAAAAAGATTTCTGAGTGGGCACCATGTTCTTAAGGTTAAAATCAGGATGTTTGATTCGTTGAGGTACAGTTGTGCTCAGTGTCAGCCATCAAGTAGTTTTCTTTTGTATATACTGGTAAATACTAATATAACATCAGTTTTAAGCCCGCAAAATCTTGCTGACCACTGCAACATCAGATTTCTCCAACTGGCCAACAGGAGTGAAGAATCCACTCAACGTTTACTGTATGATGATCTAAAACCTCAGCCACCACGTCTGGTGCCCGGGGAAACGTCATCAATGGTATTATACGCGGGCCAAACCACATTGCTGTATCGGGCATGAAACTGATACAAGGTTACTGCAGTCTATCACAAATCGATGGCCACATCCACCATATCGTGTCCGCCGAGGTATTTGATGATCCCAACAATTTGACAATTGACATTTAGCATGGGTGGGAGATAGAATGAAAATATGGACGGTGATAAAGAAGTTTGGGAAGTTTCAAGTCAATCAGACTGAGGGTTCTGGTGATATTTGGCACTTTAACGCAAATGCCGGACGCAAGCCAAAAACAGCAACTATATTACACTCATCACAGGCTGGCACGATAAAAATTGCATTCCTGAGGTTTCAATGGTCAATTCATATCACATGAAGTGACTGAATTCAATAAATGAAGACCCTGATCAGTCAAACTGCGTGATGATCAGGCTCTACACTGGTTATGACTGAACATATTTCTTACAATTTGGTACAAATTCACGCATAAAGTTATCACCAAATACAGAACATGAAATGTGTGAACCCACAAAATCTTGCTGGCCACGGCAACGTCAGATTTCTCCAACTGGCCAACAGGAGTGAAGAATCCACTCAACGTTTACTGTATGATGATCTAAAACCTCAGCCACCACATCTCTGGTGCCCGGGGGAACGTCATCAATGGTATTCTACGCGGGCCAAACCACATTGCTTGATCGGGCACTGAACTGATACAAGGTTACTGCAGTCTATCACAAATCGATGGCCACAGCCAGCATATCGTGTCCGCCGATGTATTTGATGATCCCAATATGTATGTATGCGCGCTTAGAGGCAATCAGACTAATGTCTGTTTCACGAAAGCTGCCCAAATTTTACGGCCATATAAACAATTAAAAAACCATATTTTTTTTCGATAATATTAAATTAAAGGAAAATTTAAGAATGGGCCTTCTTTTTATTTAATGAAATTCGGTCAAATATTGATTTTATTGCGAAAACAAAATTTCCCCATGTTAAATCCTCCGTGAAGATGTCTATGGGGATTTAACATGGGGAAATTTTTTAGAATTTCAGAAATACTGGACCGATTTTTAAAATTTAACTTTTGTTTTCTTAGATCATTTCCAAGCTGTCTAGCTACGTTTCGGAGACAATTTAAAAAAAAAAGAAAGTTTTTTGTCTCCTCCCACAAGTCCTCTATACCTCTTTTCCCCCCCATGTTAAATTCCCATAGAGAAATCATTTTTTCTTAATAAAACCAATATTTGACGAAATTTCACGAAATAAAAAGGTTCATTCTTAAATTTTGCTTTAATTTAATATTATCGAAAAAAATATTGTTTTTGCATTGTTTATATAGCCGTAAAATTTGGGCAGGTTTCGTGAAGCAGACTATAGGTTGTGGACTTATTTTGTACCGTACTTAAAAACTTTAACGCAGATTTTACAAAAACACAAACTTCAGAAAATTTGACAATTGACATTTAGCATGGGTGGGAGATAGAATGAAAATATGGACGGTGATAAAGAAGTTTGGGAAGTTTCAAGTCAATCAGACTGAGGGTTCTGGTGATATTTGGCACTTTAACACAAATGCCAGGCGCAAGCCAACAGCACCAACTATATTACGCTCATTGCAGGCTGGCGCGATAAAAACTGCTTTCCTGAGGTTTCATTGGTCAAATCATGTCACATGAAGTGACTGAATTCAATAAATGAAGACCCAGATCAGTCAGACAGCGGGATGATCAGGCTCTACACTGGTTATGACTGGACATATTTCTTACAATTTGGTACAAATTCACGCATAAAGTTATCACCAAATACAGAACATGAAATGTGTGAACCCACAAAATCTTGCTGGCCACGGCAACGTCAGATTTCTCCAACTGGCCAACAGGAGTGAAGAATCCACTCAACGTTTACTGTATGATGATCTAAAACCTCAGCCACCACGTCTCTGGTGCCCGGGGGAACGTCATCAATGGTATTCTACGCGGGCCAAACCACATTGCTTGATCGGGAACTGAACTGATACAAGGTTACTGCAGTCTATCACAAATCGATGGCCACAGCCAGCATATCATGTCCGCCGAGGTATTTGATGATCCCAACATGTATGTATGCGCTTAGAGGCAATCAGACTAGGTTGTGGACTTATTTGGTACCGTACTTAAAAACTTGAACACAGATTTTACAAAAACACAAACTTCAGAAAATTTGACAATTGACATTTAGCATGGGTGGGAGATAGAATGAAAATATGGACGGTGATAAATAAGATTGTGAAGTTTCAAGTCAATCAGACTGAGGGTTCTGGTGATATTTGGCACTTTAACGCACGGATGCAAGCCAAAAGCACCAACTATATCACGCTCATCGCAGGCTGGCGCAATAAAAACTGCTTCCCTGAGGTCTCATTGGTCAAATCATGTCACATGAAGTGACTGAATTCAATAAATGAAGACCATGATCAGTCGGACTGCGTGATGATCAGGCTCTACACAGGTTATGACTGGACATATTTCTTACAATTTGGTACAAATTCACGCATAAAGTTAACACCAAATACAGAACATGAAATGTGTGAACCCACAAAATCTTGCTGGCCACGGCAACGTCAGATTTCTCCAACTGGCCAACAGGAGTGAAGAATCCACTCAACGTTTACTGTATGATGATCTAAAACCTCAGCCACCACGTCTCTGGTGCCCGGGGGAACGTCATCAATGGTATTCTACGCGGGCCAAACCACATTGCTTGATCGGGAACTGAACTGATACAAGGTTACTGCAGTCTATCACAAATCGATGGCCACAGCCAGCATATCATGTCCGCCGAGGTATTTGATGATCCCAACATGTATGTATGCGCTTAGAGGCAATCAGACTAGGTTGTGGACTTATTTGGTACCGTACTTAAAAACTTGAACACAGATTTTACAAAAACACAAACTTCAGAAAATTTGACAATTGACATTTAGCATGGGTGGGAGATAGAATGAAAATATGGACGGTGATAAATAAGATTGTGAAGTTTCAAGTCAATCAGACTGAGGGTTCTGGTGATATTTGGCACTTTAACGCACGGATGCAAGCCAAAAGCACCAACTATATCACGCTCATCGCAGGCTGGCGCAATAAAAACTGCTTCCCTGAGGTCTCATTGGTCAAATCATGTCACATGAAGTGACTGAATTCAATAAATGAAGACCATGATCAGTCGGACTGCGTGATGATCAGGCTCTACACAGGTTATGACTGGACATATTCTTACAATTTGGTACAAATTCACGCATAAAGTTAACACCAAATACAGAACATGAAATGTGTGAACCCACAAAATCTTGCTGGCCACGGCAACGTCAGATTTCTCCAACTGGCCAACAGGAGTGAAGAATCCACTCAACGTTTACTGTATGATGATCTAAAACCTCAGCCACCACGTCTCTGGTGCCCGGGGGAACGTCATCAATGGTATTCTACCGGGGCCAAACCACATTGCTGTATCTGGCACTGAACTGATACAAGGTTACTGCAGTCTATCACAAATCGATGGCCACAGCCAGCATATCGTGTCCGCCGAGGTATTTGATGATCCCCACATGTATGTATGCGCTTAGAGGCAATCAGACTAGGTTGTGCACTTTATTTTGGTACCGTACTTAAAAACTTGAACACAGATTTTACAAAAACACAAACTTCAGAAAATTTGACAATTGACATTTAGCATGGGTGGGAGATAGAATGAAAATATGGACGGTGATAAATAAGATTGTGAAGTTTCAAGTCAATCAGACTGAGGGTTCTGGTGATATTTGGCACTTTAACGCACGGATGCAAGCCAAAAGCACCAACTATATCACGCTCATCGCAGGCTGGCGCAATAAAAACTGCTTCCCTGAGGTTTCATTGGTCAAATCATGTCACATGAAGTGACTGAATTCAATAAATGAAGACCATGATCAGTCGGACTGCGTGATGATCAGGCTCTACACAGGTTATGACTGGACATATTTCTTACAATTTGGTACAAATTCACGCATAAAGTTAACACCAAATACAGAACATGAAATGTGTGAACCCACAAAATCTTGCTGGCCACGGCAACGTCAGATTTCTCCAACTGGCCAACAGGAGTGAAGAATCCACTCAACGTTTACTGTATGATGATCTAAAACCTCAGCCACCACGTCTCTGGTGCCCGGGGGAACGTCATCAATGGTATTCTACGCGGGCCAAACCACATTGCTGTATCTGGCACTGAACTGATACAAGGTTACTGCAGTCTATCACAAATCGATGGCCACAGCCAGCATATCGTGTCCGCCGAGGTATTTGATGATCCCCACATGTATGTATGCGCTTAGAGGCAATCAGACTAGGTTGTGCACTTATTTGGTACCGTGCTTAAAAACTTGAACACAGATTTTACAAAAACACAAACTTCAGAAAATTTGACAATTGACATTTAGCATGGGTGGGAGATAGAATGAAAATATGGACGGTGATAAATAAGATTGTGAAGTTTCAAGTCAATCAGACTGAGGGTTCTGGTGATATTTGGCACTTTAACGCACGGATGATGCAAGCCAAAAGCACCAACTATATCACGCTCATCGCAGGCTGGTGCGATCAAAACTGCTTCCCTGAGGTTTCATTGGTCAAATCATGTCACATGAAGTGACTGAATTCAATAAATGAAGACCATGATCAGTCGGACTGCGTGATGATCAGGCTCTACACAGGTTATGACTGGACATATTTCTTACAATTTGGTACAAATTCACGCATAAAGTTAACACCAAATACAGAACATGAAATGTGTGAACCCACAAAATCTTGCTGGCCACGGCAACGTCAGATTTCTCCAACTGGCCAACAGGAGTGAAGAATCCACTCAACGTTTACTGTATGATGATCTAAAACCTCAGCCACCACGTCTCTGGTGCCCGGGGGAACGTCATCAATGGTATTCTACGCGGGCCAAACCACATTGCTGTATCTGGCACTGAACTGATACAAGGTTACTGCAGTCTATCACAAATCGATGGCCACAGCCAGCATATCGTGTCCGCCGAGGTATTTGATGATCCCCACATGTATGTATGCGCTTAGAGGCAATCAGACTAGGTTGTGCACTTATTTGGTACCGTACTTAAAAACTTGAACGCAGATTTTACAAAAGCGCAAACTTCAGAAAATTTGACAATTGACATTTAGCATGGGTGGGAGATAGAATGAAAGTATGGACGGTGATAAATAAGATTGTGAAGTTTCAAGTCAATCAGACTGAGGGTTCTGGTGATATTTGGCACTTTAACGCAAATGCCAGGCGCAAGCCAACAGCACCAACTATATTACGCTCATTGTAGGCTGGCGCGATAAAAACTGCTTTCCTGAGGTTTCATTGGTCAAATCATGTCACATGAAGTGACTGAATTCAATAAATGAAGACCCTGATCAGTCAGACTGCGGGATGATCAGGCTCTACACTGGTTATGACTGTACATATTTCTTACAATTTGGTACAAATTCACGCATAAAGTTATCACCAAATACAGAACATGAAATGTGTGAACCCACAAAATCTTGCTGGCACGGCACGGCAACGTCAGATTTCTCCAACTGGCCAACAGGAGTGAAGAATCCACTCAACGTTTACTGTATGATGATCTAAAACCTCAGCCACCACATCTCTGGTGCCCGGGGGAACGTCATCAATGGTATTCTACGCGGGCCAAACCACATTGCTTGATCGGGAACTGAACTGATACAAGGATTACTGCAGTCTATCACAAATCGATGGCCACAGCCAGCATATCATGTCCGCCGAGGTATTTGATGATCCCAACATGTATGTATGCGCTTAGAGGCAATCAGACTAGGTTGTGGACTTATTTGGTACCGTACTTAAAAACTTGAACACAGATTTTACAAAAACACAAACTTCAGAAAATTTGACAATTGACATTTAGCATGGGTGGGAGATAGAATGAAAATATGGACGGTGATAAATAAGATTGTGAAGTTTCAAGTCAATCAGACTGAGGGTTCTGGTGATATTTGGCACTTTAACGCACGGATGCAAGCCAAAAGCACCAACTATATCACGCTCATCGCAGGCTGGTGCGATCAAAACTGCTTCCCTGAGGTTTCATTGGTCAAATCATGTCACATGAAGTGACTGAATTCAATAAATGAAGACCATGATCAGTCGGACTGCGTGATGATCAGGCTCTACACAGGTTATGACTGGACATATTTCTTACAATTTGGTACAAATTCACGCATAAAGTTAACACCAAATACAGAACATGAAATGTGTGAACCCACAAAATCTTGCTGGCCACGGCAACGTCAGATTTCTCCAACTGGCCAACAGGAGTGAAGAATCCACTCAACGTTTACTGTATGATGATCTAAAACCTCAGCCACCACGTCTCTGGTGCCCGGGGGAACGTCATCAATGGTATTCTACGCGGGCCAAACCACATTGCTGTATGGCACTGAACTGATACAAGGTTACTGCAGTCTATCACAAATCGATGGCCACAGCCAGCATATCGTGTCCGCCGAGGTATTTGATGATCCCCACATGTATGTATGCGCTTAGAGGCAATCAGACTAGGTTGTGCACTTATTTGGTACCGTACTTAAAAACTTGAACGCAGATTTTACAAAAGCGCAAACTTCAGAAAATTTGACAATTGACATTTAGCATGGGTGGGAGATAGAATGAAAATATGGACGGTGATAAATAAGATTGTGAAGTTTCAAGTCAATCAGACTGAGGGTTCTGGTGATATTTGGCACTTTAACGCACGGATGCAAGCCAAAAGCACCAACTATATCACGCTCATCGCAGGCTGGCGCGATCAAAACTGCTTCCCTGAGGTTTCATTGGTCAAATCATGTCACATGAAGTGACTGAATTCAATAAATGAAGACCCTGATCAGTCAGACTGCGGGATGATCAGGCTCTACACTGGTTATGACTGGACATATTTCTTACAATTTGGTACAAATTCACGCATAAAGTTAACACCAAATACAGAACATGAAATGTGTGAACCCACAAAATCTTGCTGGCCACGGCAACGTCAGATTTCTCCAACTGGCCAACAGGAGTGAAGAATCCACTCAACGTTTACTGTATGATGATCTAAAACCTCAGCCACCACATCTCTGGTGCCCGGGGGAACGTCATCAATGGTATTCTACGCGGGCCAAACCACATTGCTTCATCGGGCACTGAACTGATACAAGGTTACTGCAGTCTATCACAAATCGATGGCCACAGCCAGCATATCGTGTCCGCCGAGGTATTTGATGATCCCAACATGTATGTATGCGCTTAGAGGCAATCAGACTAGGTTGTGGACTTATTTTGTACCGTATTTAAAAACTTGAACGCAGATTTTACAAAAATACAAACTTCAGAAAATTTGACAATTGACATTTAGCATGGGTGGGAGATAGAATGAAAATATGAACGGTGATGAATAAAGATTGTGAAGTTTCAAGCCAATCAGACCGAGGGTTCTGGTGATATTTGTCACTTTAACGCACGGACGCAAGCCAAAAGCACCAACTATATCACGCTCATCGCAGGCTGGCACGATAAAAACTGCTTTCCTGAGGTTTCATTGGTCAAATCATGTCACATGAAGTGACTGAATTCAATAAATGAAGACCATGATCAGTCAGACTGCGTGATGATCAGGCTCTACACTGGTTATGATTGGAGATATTTCTTACAATTTGGTACAAATTCACGCATAAAGTTATCACCAAATACAGAACATGAAATGTGTGAACCCACAAAATCTTGCTGGCCACGGCAACGTCAGATTTCTCCAACTGGCCAACAGGAGTGAAGAATCCACTCAACGTTTACTGTATGATGATCTAAAACCTCAGTCACCACGTCTCTGGTGCCCAGGGAAACGTCATCAATGGTATTCTACGCGGGCCAAACCACATTGCTGTATTGGGCATGAAAATGATACAAGGTTACTGCAGTCTATCACAAATCGATGGCCACAGCCAGCATATCGTGTCCGCCGAGGTATTTGATGATCCCAACGTGTATAGTAAGTAACGTCTTTATTTATAGAAGAAGCTCAGTTGGATTAGCCAATCTTCTCTGAAATCATATATCTTATCTACAAGTTCACGTATATTTAACAAATAATAATGATACAAGTACATGTAAACATGAGTCACAATGTAACAATCGCACGAGTATGATTTTCTTATATATATGATGAAACCGTACACGAGTATTAAATTAAGAGCTATTCATGTTGAGTACTTGTATGAACATATACTATTTATTTGCTCTTAAAATCTTCCACGGACTTGACAGTTTTAACATACACTGGTAGATCATTCCATATTTTGGCTCCAGAATAGACGAAGGTTGACCTGTATAGTTCAATATTAGGTTTTGGTAGATACAGTGTGAACAACGACCGGCAAAGGGAAGTGGCCAAAGTGGTCGCTGTTGACAGGTGGTCGTTGTTCCAAGGGTCGAACATTTTCCCGGTTTCACAACAAAGTCGGCCATGTATTTAGCATTCTATTGTAATCTATATGCATGCATAGAAAACGTCTTGGCTGTATACACGTCCACCTGACAATTCACTATTGCACGATCATGGAGTGTATCTGCTTTTCATCAATTAACAAGAAACGAGGCAAAGCCACGAAGGCCAGGTTTTTTCCAAGCATAGACACTTGGATAACATAATTATACCCACTTTTTGTAGACTAGATGGCCGTGGCCTGCATGTCGCGCCTTGGGGCGAGGCATGGACACTACAAAAATAGAAATAGTAGATGGAAAAACTTTAACGAAAAAACTTTAACCGGACACATGGACACACGGACGGACGTATGCCAAAATGCCGACGACATCGCGCTTTCCGCAAACGGGTGCGACAATGATGATAAACACCCATGTGAAGTATCAAGGTATTGGGTGAAGCAGTTGCAGACATATAGTACACGAAAAAACTTTAACAAAAGAATTCAAAGTAATTTGACCTTGACATTGGGCACAGGGGCAGCACGGTTGGGGGGTAGAATGAAAATATGGATGATGATAAACACCCATGTGAAGTTTCAAGGTATGGCCGAAGCAGTTGCAGAGATATAGTATAAGGAAAAAGTTAAGCAAAAAACTTTTAACCAGACGTACGTTAAAAAGTTAATGTTGAAAATGGCTAAGTCAATTACGTAGAAATAATAGGTGAAGATAAAAAAATGGTCACATGTTGGATAGTTGTATATGGTAGGCACCCCTTATGAAGCTGTGAAAGTTTGGTGGTCCTAGGTGGTACAGTACCAAAGAAATGGACTTAAACACGAAAACTTAACATTGTAAACGCGAAAACTTAACATTGAAAATGGCTAAGTCGACTGCGCGGAAAAAATGGGTCAAGTTAAAAAAAAGAGTAACATGTTGGATAGTGATATGTGGTGGGTACCCCTTGATTATGAAGCTGTGAAAGTTTGGTGGTCCTAGGTGGTACAGTACCAAAGAAATGGACTTAAACACGAAAACTTAACATTGTAAACGCGAAAACTTAACATTGAAAATGGCTAAGTCGACTACGCGGAAAAAATGGGTGAAGTTAAAAAAAAAGTAACATGTTGGCTAGTGATATGTGGTGGGCACCCCCTGATTATGAAGCTGTGAAAGTTTGGTGGTCCTAGGTGGTACAGTAACAAAGAAATGGACTCAAACACGAAAACTTAACATTGATTGTGGACGACGCCCGCCGCCCGCCCGCCCGCCCGCCCGGCTTTCGCCAATCCAATAGCCTGGATTTTTTTTCCAAAAACCTGGCTAAAAAAGTAACATGTTGGATAGTGATATGTGGTGGGTACCCCTTGATTATGAAGCTGTGAAAGTTTGGTGGTCCTAGGTGGTACAGTACCAAAGAAATGGACTTAAAACACACAAATAAACTTAACATTGTAAACGCGAAAACTTAACATTGAAAATGGCTAAGTCGACTGCGCGGAAAAAATGGGTCAAGTTAAAAAAAAAGTAACATGTTGGATAGTGATATGTGATGGGCACCCCTTGATTATGAAACTGTGAAAGTTTGGTGGTCCTAGGTGGTACAGTACCAAAGAAATGGACTTAAACACGAAAACTTAACATTGTAAACGCGAAAACTTAACATTGAAAATGGCTAAGTCGACTGTGCGGAAAAAATGGGTCAAGTTAAAAAAAAAGTAACATGTTGGATAGTGATATGTGGTGGGCACCCCTTGATTATGAAGCTGTGAAACTTTGGTGGTCCTAGGTGGTACAGTAACAAAAGAAATGGACTCAAACTTAACATTGATTGTGGACGCCGCCCGCCGCCCACCCGCTCGCTGCCCGCCCGCCCGGCTTTCGCCAATCCAATAGCCTGGATTTTTTTAAAAAAAACCTGGCTAAAAATTGCAAGAAAATGGCTAAAATAGTCAATTTATTTTGTTTTGTCATCTTGTTGTTGTTGTGTTCTGAACCCAGCCTCGCTTCGGAAATTATATACAAAGGGGAGTAATTATCTTCACGATAAGTATATCCCGCGGCTTGCTTTGGTGCACCATTTAATAGCTTGTCGTAATTACATGTAAGTGGTTTACTTTAGAATGACCATTAGTATTTCACACCACCAGTTGAAATTAATAACGGTCATATAGTCTTTATTAAAACGATAGCCTATGTGGCGCGGCCTGTGAAAACCACGAGTTTTTTTGTAACAAAAATATTTCATTGAATGTGTCAAGTCGAGTAACCCACACGAGCTAAGTGTCCAAATCAGGAGAGAACACCAGGCTTATTTGCTTTCTGTCCAATGTATACTATCCTGGTCAAGCCCGAATATTTAAGCAGCCTATGACGAATTGGCAATGTCCGCTGACGTAATTACTGATGTTTTTAATTAGAGATTCGCGAGCATTGTAAACCATGGGCAGATTACGCGAATCCACTGCCTGGTCTGGTAGCTAATGCAATACGCCGGGATTTGTCGGAGATCGAGACCCAATTCATATAAACACGTTTGTCGTGTCACTTTAGACTGTGTGGTTCCCGGTCGCTAGGAATAACGCTAGGCTGCGTATCCGACATGGCACCAGTCTAGTGTGGACTACGTGACTGATGTCAGCAACCGCGTGTATTGATCTTTGATATGGCTTTGTGCTTTACACTTGACACGCGCGGTGTGTTTGAAGTCTTAGTCTTGTCACTGTAGACGAATCAGCATCGTATAAACACAGTTTGCCAGCTAATGATCAAATTTTATGAATTGTGCGGAATTGCATTATGCCTATTGGAATACACGACACAGAATACATATCGGGAATTACCGTTAATGGAGTTATGCAATATTTTTCATTGAAAATGTTTAATGTCGCCAAAATGACACCGACCATATTGGGAAAGGTAAATGTTTTCAAAAGAATGCGAATGTAATTGATGATTAATTGGTTACGACCAGTTGCAATTTAGATGATAGCGACCAGATTTCGATGAAAGGAAAATAGCGATTGTGGTGCTATTTTTTTTTGCCGACAAAAACATGACATGGTTGCTGTTCACATACAAAAATGCCGTGTGGGAATGAAAATAGCTGGTCGCTGGTCGCAGTTCGGGGGTGGTCGTTATTCCAAGGTCTTATAAAGAACAAAATTGGACGTTTTTTTTTTAACTGGCCGTTGTGGACAGGTGGTCGCTATTCCCTGGTGGTCGTTAACACAGGTTCGACTGTATATATTGTTTTTATCTGCTGACCTTAAGTTTAACCCATGAATTGCTGTTTTTTGTTTAAATGCATTGTTTAGATATTTTGGGCATAAGTTATTCATGCACTTAAACATTTGACTTGCTTTTTGATATGTTATTCGATCTTCTATTTTCATCCAATTAAGTTACTTAAAAAGTTTGTCGGAGGGGTAGTCTATAGGTTTATCCAAAATAATTCTTGCTGCTTTCTTCTGTACTTTAAGAAGTTTAGAGAGTGACTCGATGCTGCAACTTCCCCAAACAGATGCACAGTAGTCGATATGTGGTAATATGTATGAATTAAAGAATAGTAGTCTGCTAGGTTTCGTTACATACTTTTTTATTCTGCACAAAAGATATAATAATGAATTGCATTTTTTGACAATGTTTTCTACCTGGGTTGGCCATGATAAGGATTGGTCTATGTGAATTCCAAGTAGCTTTTCACAGGATGTTTGCTGAAGCTGCATAGTATTAAAGATTATAGCTGGAAGGTGTTCTCTAGTAGATTTATGTTTGGGTTTAGTCGATAGGATCATTGACTTGGTTTTATTATTATTTAATGACATAGCATGGACTCGACACCAGGACTCCACTTCAGCCAGGTCATAATTGAGGTTTGTTGCTACTGCATCTGGGGATTTAGCAAATGTGGTCAGTGTACTGTCATCGGCAAACATGTCGGTACAACAGAAATTTGTACACAATGGCAGATCATTTATGTATATTAGGAATACTATTGGGCCTAGCACTGATCCCTGTGGAACTCCGGATTGTATAGTAAGTGGACTTGAGAGCTGACCTGAACAGATTACCTGTTCGGAGCAGTTATTATACCCACTTTTTTTGTAAAAAAAAACGGGTATATTGTTTTCGTCACGGGTGTCCGTCCGTCCGTCCGAACGTCCGTACGTCCGTCCGTACGTCCGTCACGTTTCTTGTAACTCGAAAAACTTTTTCACCTTCATACCTACGCGCCTGATATTTGGTATGTAGCTTCGTTATCATGTGCAGATGCGCAAAGTGAATTTGGATTTTTGATCCGACCCTCCATCATGGATTATCTCCCCCTTTCGGACTCAGAATTTCCCATTTTTTCCTCGTAACTCGAAAAACTTTTTCACCTTCATACCTACGCGCCTGATATTTGGTATGTAGCTTCGTTATCATGTGCAGATGCGCAAAGGTGATTTGGATTTTTGATCCGACCCTCATTTCCCATGAATTATTTTTCCTTCTCCCCCTCGTACTCATAATCGTTTTTCATTTTCCCTCCATCGTTACTACTCGCAAAAACTCACCTTCATACCTACGCGCCTGATATTTGGTATGTACCTTCGTTATCATGTGCAGATGCGCAAAGTGAATTTGGATTTTTCATCCGACCCTCCATCATGGATTATCTCCCCCTTTCGGACTCACAATTTCCCATTTTCTCCTCGTAACTCGAAAAACTTTTTCACCTTCATACCTACGCGCCTGATATTTGGTATGTAGCTTCGTTATCATGTGCAGATGCGCAAAGTGAATTTGGATTTTTGATCCGAACCCTCCATCATGGATTATCTCCCCCTTTCGGACTCAGAATTTCCCATTTTTCCCTTTTTTATCGTAACTCGAAAAACTTTTTCACCTTCATACCTACGCGCAGTGCCAGTATAAATGTGCCAGTGTATGATATTATCTAATTTATATATACACTTTTTTTGTAAAAAAAAACCGGTATATTGTTTTCGTCACGGGTGTCCGTCCGTCCGTACCACCGTCCGTCCGTCCGTCCGTCCGTCACGTTTCTTGTAACTCGAAAAACTTTTTCACCTTCATACCTACACGCCTGATATTTGGTATGTAGCTTCGTTATCATGTGCAGATGCGCAAAGTGAATTTGGATTTTTGATCCGACTTCCATCATGGATTATCTATTTCCCCCTTTTCGGACTCAGAATTTCCCATTTTTTTTCCATTTTTTTTCGTCAACTCGAAAAACTTTTTCCACCTTCATACCTACGCAGCCTGATATTGGTATGTAGCTTCATTATCATGTGCAATGCGCAAAAGTGAATTTGGATTTTTGATCCGACCCTCCATCATGGATTATCTCCCCCTTTCGGACTCAGAATTTCCCATTTTCTCCTCGTAACTCGAAAAAAACTTTTTTTCACCTTCACCTACCGACACCGCCAGTGCCAGTATAAAATGCCAGTGAATGATTATAAAAAATCTAATTTATTATACCCACGTTTTTTTTGTAAAAAAAAACGGTATATTGTTTTCGTCACGGGTGTCCGCCTCCGTACGTCCGTACGTCCGTACGTCCGTCCGTACGTCCGTCACGTTTCCTTTTTGTAACTCGAAAAACTTTTTCACCTTCATACCTCGCGCCTGATATTTTGGTATGTAGCTTCGTTATCATGTGCATGCGCCAAAGTGAATTTGGATTTTTGGATGATCCGACCCTCCATCATGGATTATCTCCCCCAAATTTAGACTCAGAATTTCCCATATTTTTCTCCTCGTAACTCGAAAAACTTTTCACCTTCTATACCTACGCGCCTGATATTTGTATGTACTTCGTTATCATGTGCAGATGCGCAAAGAGAATTTTGATTTTTGATCCGACCCTCCATCATGGATTATCTCCCCCTTTAGGACTCAGAATTTCCCATTTCTCCTCGTAACTCGAAAAACTTTTTCACCTTCATACCTACGCGCCCTGATATTTGGTTATTGTACCGTTCGTTATCATGTGCAGATGCGCAAAGTGAACGGATTTTTCATCCGACCCCTCCATCATGGATTATCTCCCCCTTTCCGACTCAGAATTTCCCATTTTTTCCTCGTAACTCAAAAGAAAAAACCTTTTTCACCTTCATACCTACGCGCCTGATATTTGGTATGTAGCTTCGTTATCATGTGCAGATGCGCAAAGTGAATTTGGATTTTTCATCCGACCCACCCTCCATCATGGATATCTCCCCCTTTCGGACAATCAGAATCCCATTTTTCATTTTTTTACCATCCGTGGAACTCGAAAACTTATTTTTCACCTTCATACCTACGCGCTCCTGATTATTTGGTATGTAGCTTCATTATCATGTGCAGATGCGCAAAGTGAATTTGGATTTTTGATCCGACCCTCCATCATGATTATCATCCCCCTTTTCCGGACTCAGAATTTACCCATTTTCTCCTCGTAACTCGAAAAAACTTTTTCACCTTCATACCTACGCGCCTGATATTTGGTATGTACCTTCGTTATCATGTGCATATGCGCAAAGTGAATTTCTTGGATTTTTCATCCGACCCTCCAATCATGGATTATCTCCCCCTTTCGGACTCAGAATTTCCCATTTTTTCCTCGTAACTCGAAAAACTCTTTTCACCTTCATCACCTACGCGCCTGATATTTGGTATGTAGCTTCGTTATCATGTGCAGATGCGCAAAGTGAATTTGGATTTTTCATCCGACCTCCCTCCATCATGATTATCTCCCCCTTTCGGAGCTCACAATTTCCCATTTTTTCCCTCGTAACTCGAAAAACTTTTTCACCTTCATACCCTACGCGCACAGTGCCAGTAGGATTTTTTGTGCCAGTCCCCCTTTATGATATATCTTTTTAATTATATACCACCAAACCTGTAAAAAAAAACCGTAAAAAAAATATTAGTTTTCGTCACGGGTGTCCGTCCGTCCGTCCGTCCGTCCGTACCGTCCCGTCACGTTTCTTGTAACTCGAAAAACCTTCACCTTCATACCTACTGATATTTGGTATGTAGCTTCGTTATCATGCATGCGCAAAGTGAATTTGGATTTTTGATCCGACCCTCCATCATTTGGATATTCTTTCCCCCTGTCGACTCAGATTTTCCCATTTCCTCGTAACCTCGAACGTTTTTCACCTTCATACCTACGCGCCTGATATTTGGTATGTAGCTTCGTTATCATGTGCAAAGAATGGCCGCAAAGGTGAATGATTTTTCCATATATCCACCACTCCATCATGATTATCTCCCCCTTTGGTCGGACCCTCAGAATTTCCATCCTCCTCCGTACCTCGACTCACCTCCATACCTACCGCCGCCTGATATTTGGTATGTAGCCTCGTTTTCATGTGCAGATGCGCAAAGGTTTTTTGAATGGATTTTTCATCCGATCCAGCATGAATGATCCTCCCCCTTCGACTCAACAATTTGCATCCCCCTTTCCTCGTACTCGAAAAACGTTCACCTTCCATACTACTTCGCTGGATTTTTATTTGTATAGGTTTACTTCGTTTACCTCAGTCACCAGAGCGCAAAGTTTGGATTTTTGATTTTTGGATCCGGACCCTTTCCATCATGATTATCTCCCCCTTTCGAACTCAGATTTCCCAGTTTTTCCATCGTTTACTCGACGTCACCTTCATACCTACGCCCTGATATTTAGTATGTACCTTCGTTATGTGCAGATGCGCAAAGTGAATTCCCATTTTTGATCCGACCCTCCATCATCGATTACCTTCCTCCCCCCTCCGACTCAGAATTTCCCATTTTTTCCTTTTTCCTTGTAACTCGAAAAACTTTTTCACCTTCATACCTACGCGCCTCATATTTGCTATGTAGCTTCGTTATCATGTGCACATGCGCAAAGTGAATTCGGATTTTTTATCCGACCCTCCATCATGGATTACTTCCCCCTTTCGGACTTAGCATTTGGGGAAAGTGGGTATATTGCGATGGCGCGCCATCGACTTTTTCTAGTTTAAGTATGAACTAATCCATGTTAGCTCATTTGTACCAAATTTGTAGCGTTTCTTAACAAGAATTGAATGATTTACAAGATCAAACGCCTTTGATAAATCTATAAAAACAGTGCCCACAATATTTCCTTGGTCAATGGCTGTGATCCAGTCATCTACTATTTTTATTAAAGCTGTTTGATATGAATGATTTTTTTATAAAATCCGACAGTCTTTCGTAAAGTAAGTTATAAGTTTCTAGGAATCTTTGAATGGAGATAGTAACATGCTTTTCTATAATTTTAGATAAAATGGGTAGAAGTGATATAGGTCTATAATTGTTCTTGTCATGCTTGCTGTTTCTTTTGTGTATTGGGATAATTTTGGCTGTCTTCAGTTTATTTGGAAATATACCTGTATTTAAGCTCAGGTTGAATATTTTTGCTAACACAGGGGCGACTACTTCAGGCACCATTTTCAAATATTTAACTGATATGTCATCAAGTCCTGTCGATTTAGATGCATTTAGTTGTTTAATTTGTTTTAGTACAAATGATACTGTTATTTGAGGTATACGAAACTCAATATTGTGTGGTAATTTTTCATGTATGTGGTTGTCAGTATGGATTGAACGAAGTAGGCTCTGTGTCATAGTTCTGAAATACTGATATAACAAAATCATTAAATGCATTAGCAGTATTGCTAGGGTCAGTAATTAAATTTCCATTGTCGTCTGCTATAAACTGGGTTTGATTTTTCTTCCCCTTCCCAGAAAGATCATTGAGATTTGTCCAGAGCTGTTTAGGATTTGCTTTATTGTCATTTATTGTCTTAGTGTAAAATGCCTGTTTGGCCAATTCTATTAATTTCTATTTATTACGCCACAGTTTATAGTTTACGGTATCTTTTACTTTATGATAATGATCTCTTTTCCTGCTTGCCTGCAGTATGTCAGATGTAAACCAGTCCGGTTGATGAATTCTTTTTACACATTTTTTACGTTGGGGTGCATGTTTGTTCAGAAAATTTGACAATTGACATTTAGCCAGGGTGGGAGATAGAATGAAAATATGGACGGTGAAAAAGCAGTTTGGGAATGCCGGACGCAAGCCAAAAGCACCAACTATATTACACTCATCGCAGGCTGGTGCGATAAAAACTGCATTCCTGAGGTTTCATTGGTCAATTCATGTCACATGAAGTGACTGAATTCAATAAATGAAGACCATGATCAGTCAGACTGTGTGATGATCAGGCTCAAATTCACGCATAAAGTTCACAGCAAATACAGAACAAAATGTGTGAACCCGCAAAATCTTGCTGGCCACGGCAATGTCATATTTCTCCAACTGGCCAACAGGAGTGAAGAATCCACTCAACGTTTACTGTATGATGATCTAAAACCTCAGCCACCACGTCTCTGGTGCCCAGGGAAACGTCATCAATGGTATTCTACGTGGGCCAAACCACATTGCTGTATCGGCCATGAAACTGATACAAGGTTACTACAGTCTATCACAAATCGATGGCCACAGCCAGCATATCGTGTTCGCCGAGGTATTTGATGATCCCAACATGTATGTATGCGCTTAGAGGCAATCAGACTAGGTTGTTGACTTATTTGGTACCACACTTGAAAACTTTAATGCAGATTTTACAAAAATGTAAATTTCAGAAAATTTGCCATTTAGCATGGGTGGGAGATATATGGACGGTGATAAAGAAGTTTGTGAAGTTTCAAGTCAATCAGACTGAGGGTTCTGGTGATATTTGGCACTTTAACACAAATGCCAGGTGCAAGCCAGAAGCACCAACTATATTACACTCATCGCAGGCTGGTGCGATCAAAACTGCATTCCTGAGGTTTCATTGGTCAAATCGTGTCACATGAAGTGACTGAATTCAATAAATGAAGACCATGATCAGTCAGACTGCGGGATGATCAGGCTCTACACTGGTTATGATTGGACATATTTCTTACAATTTGGTACAAATTCACGCATAAAGTTATCACCAAATACAGAACATGAAATGTGTGAACCCGCAAAATCTTGCTGGCCACGGCAATGTTAGATTTCTCCAACTGGCCAACAGGAGTGAAGAATCCACTCAACGTTTACTGTATGATGATCTAAAATCTCAGCCACCACGTCTCTGGTGCCCGGGGAAATGTCATCAATGGACTTACAATTCATATTGTACAATTAATATACAATTCATATTTGATTTGTGATCTGTTGAGTTGAAAGGACAAGAACTGCTTGAATCAGGTTTTATATACGTATACAGCAAGGTCATAAACAGAATGCACCTGTATGGGGGTAGCTAGCACCACACGTTCAGCACTAAAACTACATTAACTCTTTCACCACAAACTGGAATTAATTTTTATGTTAATTTTACGACCAATCCAATCATCACAAAATGATTTTCAGGTTAGTCCATTTATGTGAAGGGGGTGTGCTTTTGTTCTGAAAAATATGAAATTTACCTGCAAAAAGTGCAGATCCTGATGAGACGGCTTGTCATGAGCCGGCTCATCTGAATCTACACTTTTTCCAAACACTGCTGAAGAGGTCTGTAGTGTTGAAAAGGTTAAAATTTCCAACACTGAAAGACTGTACCGATCCGGTTGCAGGCACCCTTACTACACCAAATAATCTGGCCCCTTGTGAATCACAGTAACACTCGCTGTTAGGATATAATTATGAATCCACAAAGATGGATTCAGCTTTAACCCTTTCACCCCTAAATAACTGGAATGGATTTTCATGTGTTTATATCCGACCAATGCAATTGTCACAAAATGAATGGGGGGTATTTTTTGGGCTTTAAAAACTATGAAAATTACAAAAAGTGCAGAACCTGTGAAGACGGCACATTACAAGCCAGCTCATTTGTATCTACACTGTTTGCAAACACCGCTATCGAGAGCTGCTGTGTTGAAAGTGTCAAGATATCCACACCATCACATCCCGCGGAACAATCATGATTTGATTTATTGGTGTTTAACGGCCTGTCAACAGTCATAGTCATGTAAGAAATGAGTATACCTCTGTTATTATTGCCTCGACCCCGGGAGTAAGTACCAGAGATGGGTCTATCCCTCGGCTCAGCGTCGCGTCGGTCGCGCTGCTCGCCATCGCGCCTGTCCTGCCGGTCTCGGTGGTCGGGCGGTGGATGTCGGTCGGCCCGTGGCTCCCGCCACTCGCGGAACTGCTGCCCCTGGCCGGGTTTGCCGGGCCGCCGGTGGTCGCCTGGGGGTGGGGGCTGGTGGCCCGGGGGAGGCTTTGACGTGTCCGGAACGGGGCCCGCCTGGTCACCTGCCTGCGTCCCCTGGTCCAGGGTCGGTGACTTGCGGCTGGGCGGGGGTGTCGGCCCACGCGAACCTGCAATACACGATCCACCATCACACAATGGTCAGTAGTTCACACTTACAGTAATGAAAATAGCGTTAAAACTAAGTGCAGTTATATCGCACTTTTAAGACACAATTCTCCCGTTACATTCACAACTGATGAATGGTTAATGACCAGTGACTAGAACGTAGCATGTATCCAAACAAATACCCAGGGTTTCCGCTGGCGATCGCTACATTCGCTGCGAAAAAAAATCTGATTTGGCGAAAAAAAATATCTCTAGTTACAATTTTCTGACCCGGCAGCCATACCTGGATTTTCCAGTGAATAAGTCAATAATCCCCAACACAACAAGCTTTCTTATGTAAACATTGTGTGTATTATACTGCGATTGACACGGGTCACGCGCAGCGGTGATGTCATCTGTGATTTGATCTGTTAAATTACCGTAGTGTCACCGTGTATAGTGGTGTGGTAATCATGGTAATCATGGTAAAATCTGCATGTTTGTGGAGATTTTAGTGAAAGCGTCCTAGAAAGCGTCCTAGACTGTCTGAAAGTTTAAATTTTAATCGGAAACTTTTGCCATTTTTTTTATTGATTGGTAACGTGTTCAAATAAACAATACAAACATCGTTTCATGATTTCTTTCTTGAAAAAAAAAGTGGCAAATTTTTTATTTTCTCCATTCTATTGCGATTGACACGGGTCACGTGTAGCGGTGATGTCATGCTGTCATTTGATCAGTTAAATTTCATGCAATCAGATTCATTCAAGTCCGGATTTCCGGAATTTCCGGACTGTCAATACTGTGTTTATTTGGTTTTGTAAAACCACGTGTTTACAATAGAAAACAGTGTTTAAACCTCATAAAAGGTCAATGTCATTGATAAATATCGATGGATTTACAGAATACAGACTTTAATGCTTCTGCTAACACCAACGATAGCAGAAACAGGTACTTATTTAGTGAGAATTTGTCTCTGCTAAATCCAGACTTCTTTCCCGAATTAGTTCCGGAATTGGTTCGGACCCGACAAAAATTGAATTCTACCACAAATGTATGGAAGTGAAGTTGTAGTGAAAGATGTTGAATGAAAGTTGAAAATAATGCTGTATTATGTCAAATAACATGTATTTAATTTTATTTCTCATTTATCACAATGTGTCAAATGTGTGAAAAAAAATTAAATCATAATGATACCATGTTTTATTGTTCTTAGTAGATATACTGTACATGTATGTATAGTTTTTTTGTCAAAACGCGAGCAAAAATATTAAAATTTGAAAAATTTCCCGCGCACTTTACAAACAAAAAGTGGCAATTTTTTTATTTTCTCCAGTGGAAACCCTGAATACCCCACTCTTGACATTGACCTTGGAACTTTGGCAGCATTTCAACAGAGTGTAAATATGGTTGCCGATAAACAAGTATATGGAGTTTAATGTCCTATGATTGTAAAGATACAAGATAGTTAAATTACATTTAAAACTGATTAAGTTTACCATGACACAGGAGATATGGTGAAAAGGTTGTATCTTGATCATGGACCTTGCTTATAAGAAATCCAACTTTCACGAGTACCTATTGTCTGTTTTTTTTGGCACACATTAGAGGTACATGCCCACGCAGTAGGCACAAAATGTTCTTTATAGGAATTAAATAAGTATATAATTATGTCACTATTCCACCAGTTCTAAAAATTACGAATGTCCGCTATACAAATATAATCATTTATTAATTATCAATTTACTGTTGGCGACGCGCGGCGGTAACAGTCTATTTTGATAATGTGCGGGGACGACGACTTTCACATCACGGCATGCGGTGCGCATGCGCAGTATACTACGTGCGCCAGTAGGCTTCCCAATATGTAAACAAGAATATCAACATGTCGAAATGTCCAGGACGGAAATTGCATGAAAAGGCATCGGCCAAAAAAAAAGGCGAAATGTCTGAGTGACAGGCAGTACAGAGAGAGAGTGCGGTTAATATTGGCGACCAGATCACCAAATGAAAAGAGTTACGTGGAGATTTAGATTTGGACTCGAACAGAGATTTTTCTTCTCAACTTCCGATACTTCACTGCGCATGTCAAAGATGTGATATGATTGACCGTGTAAAAATAGCACGAGGTCGGAAAATACCCTTTCTGGTCGCGGCATATACAATGCGATTTATCACCAATTAACATGCGCCGTAATTAAAAATAACTCGTTAGTGGGTAAACAAATGGCTCATAAAAGGCATGACAGAAAATGAAAAGTAGTAGTACATGTAACCTGCTGCGTGGGCATGTACCTTTAAAGCTAAACAATATTTCAATGTAAGTACTTTTCACCAATAACAAAAAAGTCACCAGCCCCAAAACATTCTGTTACATGAAATTCCATCAAATATTGATTTTATAGCGAAATGACGATTTTAAAATGTGGGTAAAACAGGTGGAAGAGGTGGGGGCAGTCAAAAAACGAAAAAAAATATATGGAAATTGACTCCGAAACCTTGCTAGATAGCTTGGAAATGATGTAAATAAGAAAACCAGTTAGATTTTGAAAATCGGTCAACAAATAAAACAAGAGGGCCATGATGGCCCTATAGCGCTCACCTGTGCAATGTCACAACAATCAAGCAAATACTGGTATGTAAAGTTGTCACTACATATACATCAAAATAAGCCCATGACAGGCACAAAATGTCAATGCGACAAACTTGAGAAGTCACCAGGGTACGAGTTGTCTTGCGATATGTACAGATATATCTTACACAACTTTGAGAGGTTTGGAGACCACAAAAGGATGCTTCCAGCCTACTTTTTATTGCAATCCTTAGATTTTATGTATTATATAACCATATTCCGTAAAAAAAGTTGACCCCTATGTGGCCATTCCCATTTTTGACCCAGAGGTCACCATTTTAACAGCTTTGAAAAAGCATTGTACATCGATCATTTCTGTCAAGTTTCGTCGAAATCGGTCTGATGGTTCGTGGGAAGATTTTTTAAGAATGTATGCTATTTTTAGACGACGGCCATCTTGGATTAACGCCGACCGCCATTTTAACAAAACTGAAAAGGCTTTACCAATGAACCATAACTGCGAAGTTTGGCCACCAATGGCAAAGCGGTTTGTATGAAGAAGACATTTGAAATCTCTAATAAAAGAACGACCTTTTGACCTTTCGGCGGCCATCTTGGATGATATAATCATCCGATTCGATGAAAACAGCACCACAGCGATCGCCTCATCAATACCTTTGATATGATATATTATAAGACCATATTCCGTCAAAAATTAAATTTAACCCCTATTTGACCCCATTTTTGACCCAGGGGTCACCACTTTTAACACATTTGAAAAAGCATAGTACATCGACCATTTCTGCCAAGTTTCGTAGAAATCGGTCTGCTGGTTCGTGAGAAGATTTTTTTAAATTTTGTGCTATTTTTAGACGGCTGCCATCTTGGATTAACGATGACCGCCATTTTAACAAAACTGAAAAGGCTTTACCAATGGACCATAACTGCGAAGTTTGCTACCAATGGCCAAGCGGTTTGTATGAAGAAGACGTTTGAAATCTCTAATAAAAGAACGACCTGTTGACCGTTCGGCGGCCATCTTGGATGATATAATCATCTGATTTCAAAAAATGCTCCTAAGTGATCGTTTCGTCCATACCTTCGAATTGATATATATATGGCATGACCATATTCAGTCAAATGTGAAATTTGATCCCTACTTGACCACTCCTGCCCAGCCAATTTTTGACACGGGGGCCAGAAGATTTTTTTGAGAATTTGACCTACTTTTCAACGGTGGCCATCTTGGATTTCGCGATGACCATCATTTTAACAAAAGTGAAAAGGCTTGACCCATTAACCATTACTGTGAAGTTTGGCCAATAGTGGCCAAGTGGTTCACGAGAAGAAGACGTTTGTAATCTATATTGAAAGAACGACCTTTTGACCTTTCGGCGGCGATCTCGGATGACGTAATTACCTGATTTCGAAAAAAAAAAAGCTCCAGAGTGACGTCTCACCGATACCTTCGATTTGATATATGACATGACCATTTTCGGCCAAATGTGACGTTTGACCCCTACTTGGCCCCTCCTGTCCCGCCCATTTTTGACCTGGGGTCCACCATTTGAAGGAATCTGAACCAGCGTTAACTATCGATCATTCATACCAAGTTTCGTAAAAATCGGCCTGGCAGTTCGCGAGAAGATTTTTTAATAAGTTGACCTACTTTTCAACAGCGGCCATCTTTGATTTCGCGATGACCACCATTTAAATAAAAAGGCTCGACCCAATAACCATTACCGCGGTTCACGAGAACAAGACGTTTGAAATCTTTATTAAAAGAACGACCTTTTGACCTTTCAGCGGCCATATTGGATGACATGACCATTCAAATTCGACAAAAAAATATACCTCTTTGCTACCTTCGATTTGATATAGACATGACTATATTCGGTCAAAAATAAAATTTGACCCCCCCCCCACGGGCCACGCCCATTTTTGACCCCGGGGTCACCATTTTAACAACTTTGAAAGAGCAGTGTACATCGATCATTCCTACCAAGTTGTCGAAATCCGGTTGGCGGTTCTTGAGAAGATTTTTGAAGAATTTGTGCTATGTTTAGACGGTGGCCATCTTGGATTAAGTGATGACATAATTTTAACAATTTTGTAATCCCCCTACCTAAGGACCAAGACCATGAAGTTTAGCGACTATAGGCCCAATGGTTACCGAGGAGAAGACGTTTGAAAATGTTCACGGACGACGGACGGACGGACACATTGCGGTAACAATAGCTCACCTGAGCTTTGAGCTTCGCTCAGGTGAGCTAAAAATATCATGCCTCATTTGCATATGAAAATAGCCTGACGCGTCGCTATCAGTAAAATAAATATTACTAAATGATTATATCTGTATAGCAGGCACTTGTAATTTTTAGATGACACAATTATACAAATATTTAATTCCTATAAAGAACAGTTTGTGCCTACTGCGTGGGCACGTACCTTTAATGGCCAAAAGTATGTCGGCAGAAAAATGTAGAACAGACATTAAGTACTTTAATTCTCCGACAAGAGAAATGTGACTGGGCGATAAATTTATATACGAGATGGCCGCGGCCAGCCGAGGCTTTGACGCGTGACAGTATACCTAAAAACTTTTAATCCGGACGCACATATGTACGTACGCCAATGTGCCGATTATACGCGATGTCCACAAGTGGGCACAACAAAAACCATTCATCAACTAAAATGAATGCTGCGACTTATTTTTATTCAGAACAAACATTTTTTTTCTCTCAATAATATCAGAATGTCAAGTCCCCCAAATCATCAATGAGTTCAGTTTGAGCAACGAGTACATATTCCAAAGTGTATAAGCACAGGTCCTGATATCAACCAAAGAGTGCAGGGTTATTTACTGCAGTAATACAGGTTCATGTGCCTGTGTGGAGTAACAACATTGCAAGAAACACCAACACGACAACAGCGTACTTGACCACGTTAACTGACGAAAGATGCTCCAACAGCCACGGATTCTTGTAAACTACCAATGCTTCAAAATTAACTACAGTGGAACCTCTATAAACCGTACAATGAAATAAATGACATTGAAACCCATGTAAATTAAGCATCCCCAGGGTGTCTGGTTTAGAGGGGTTCCACGGTATCACACCATTGCATGTGGCCTACATGTCACTTATACAGTGGCCCAAATTTACTGGTTGCTATTTTTTATTATTAATTTCTAACACCGATATACAAAATGTACACATTTTTTTTTAATGATTTAATATATAATTTTTAGATTATCCCTTTCAACACCATTCAAATATCTGTAAATAGTTCAGATCCAGACAAGATGGCTCGTGAACCGTTTCATCAGGATCTGCACTGTTTTGTGTTCTTTTTTACGCAATTACCATTTTCCAAAAAATGAATATTCGGAAATATAACATGGAAGAGTTCATTCCAGATACTTGGTGGTGAAAGAGTTAAACTAAAGTAAATTAGCTATTTTCCACACCAGCACACTGGAGCACCTTTAATCGCTTGTCGCATGACAAGGTTAATGCAAAGCATGTAATTCGCCATTATTACATCATCGGCATGGTCAGAAATTCATACAAATTCTGTTGTTAGTACATAAACATTTTATTGTGCAATAAATCAACAAATACTGCCAACGATGTTGCTCAATTCATTTAATGTTGTATATCTCAACCCTGTCAACACTATAGACCTCTATTCTGTCAACACTATAGACCTCTATTCTGGGGCCCGTTTCATTAAACATCTTATGACTAAAATGTTCGTAAGTTCAAATTTAAGATCGTCTGTAAATTTAAATTTATGGATTTACATTTATTGACCAAGAAAACATTGTTAATATGAAATTTATAGACTATCGTAATTTTGCACTTACGAACATTTTAGTCGTACAATGTTTGAGTCTCACCAGGATCTGAACTTTTTGTAAGTAATTTTCATAGTTCTTTGAAGAAAAAAAACACACACTTTTTATAAATGGACTAGTGTGAAAATTATTTTGTGACAATTAAATTGGTCGGAGAACTAACATATCACCAGTTATTTATGGTTGAAAGTATTAATCATTGTCGATCTTGCAAGTTACGAAGTAGACGAGGTGTATATAGTTGCATATATTACATTATCACAGCCAAAATATAATTATAGATGTGTCGTCAATATGGAGCAACACCGTAGCACTCTACCGACACACACTACTACACATACAAAGTGGAAATGATCCCTAGATGGAAATCATGGTCTGTAAAACTCGGCACATGTCTTAGATTGACAACGTAATAGTGGTGTAACAATCAGTAATAGTGGTGTAACAATCAGTAATAGTGGTGTAACAATCAGTAATAGTGGTGTAACAATCAGTAATAGTGGTGTAACAATCAGAGCTCCAGAGAAGGTGCATCAAGAGAAAGCAAAGCAGCTCAAATAAGTGAATTTTTAAATGTTTCATTTTTTTTTACCATTTGTTACCTATTTAATAAGAAAATCAATAATACATTTGTAGAAGTAAAATACATTGAATTTGAAATCTGGGGGTATACTACTCTTTAGATACAAAACTTATCTGTAGCTCTGAACTATTCACTGAACATTTGATGCAATCCCAAATTATGCCATAAACAGACGTTATTGTCGGGTACATTTTACGAATACTAAAATAAACGCATCGCAAAGATATACCGTAAAGATTCTAAGAGACACCCATGCTCTAATGAACGCCCACCCCCCACTTTTTACGTTGAAAATGACCAACTTTTGCCTCTAATAAACGCCCAGTACTAACTTGAAACAAAGTCGGAGCTAATTGTCTAGATTTCTTTTCTTTCCAGTATTTCGAAGATAACTTCCTTGAAAATCGGGGAAAAAAAACATAACTGCTACTTTCACTTTCAAAAGCGGAAGCGAAATTCGACTTTTTCTGGTGTCACAGTAAATTCCTCATCGGCAGTAGCTATTTGTACGGACACGGCGATCAGAATTTACACGGTTATGGAGACGCCATTTTCAAAGCATCTCAAACCCATCTCATATAATATGGGTGAAATCGTGTTTGATTGTTGGCCGATATTTCCTACGAGATGAGCAAACAATAAATATGTCTTGTTCTGGATGTGGCCGTGGGCTGAAATTAATCGCACTGATACGGACCAAAACGTCCACGGGCCAACACGTCCATGGACGAAAACGTCCACGGGCCAACACGTCCATGGTCCAAAACAGTGACAGCCCGAAAAGTAAATCTGATCAGCATTGACAAATGACGCTGTCTTGCTATATACATTACCAGTATTTTAACATTTTTACCGAGTGTACCATAATGACCAAAGTGGGCCGAAACGTCTTGGTTAAAAACGTCCATAAACTGACAGACAGTACAACCAATTCCGTCAAATGTTTGAGAGTAACGGGCGTCTATTAGAATCTTTACGGTATATGCAATCCAGTCCAGCGGTCTGGGATCATTTTTGGATTTGGTTTTATTCATTATATCGAGTACATGAACCATTGAAAATGTATATTGTAACCAAGGTACTAGTATCGCGAGATGTATTGTATAGTAACCAAAGTATACATATCGTATCGTGAGGTGGACGTATCGATTGTTACACCCCTACAACATATGTAACAAGAAAATCAGTATTACTTCAACAATGTAATTGAAATGTCAGCAATTAGTTTGAATGTAATTGACGCAAAAGTCTGTTCAACATGCAGACCAACCAGGGTTCATACTCTTATGTCACTTTAAAAAATAAGGAATGTTTAAGGACTGAAATTGTAAAATTTAAGGACCAAATTAGTAAACATTTTCCTACATGTAGACATGCGAGAAATTGTCAAGAGCAGGGTGCTTATGTTTCACAAGTGAAATTGGGTACTACATAAGTGTCGGAAGCAAATTAATATTAGGGAGGCGAATGTCGACAGGAGAAGGGGGATAATTCTTTGGAATTCTAGATAGATGCCATTTCCTGCATTCTGCTGCTTTTAAGAGACATTCAGATATTTTTGGTCCGCCGCCCTACTTCCCACGCCTCTGTACTAATGGGCCAGGGTTTGCAAGCAAATTGTGTGTGGCCTCAACTATACAAAACTACTTGTGCACACCCCCTTGGCTATTTCCCACCATTTGTTGTTTTCTTTCCTGAAGGCAAGACTATGAGACAAAAATATTATCATAAACTCACCTAATAAATTGTGTATTAGCAAATATCTAGAGCACTTTTCCAGGAAGCAGAAAGTAAACAACGCTTCAAACACAAATTTGGAAATACTACTGCATCATAACTCTTATATAATGCAATGAAATTAAGAGTTATTTAGTGTACTCAATCCACCCATATTTTGTAGTCAGGTTTCTATATTTACCATGAATCCTGGAAATTGAACTTCACAGGCATTGTTTTTTTGTAATTTCTATCTCAAACACAATCACATGTATGCCGAATAAACAAGCAATCTTTTCCAACTGATTAGATAAATTTACTATTATTCTCTCCAGCAATTATTCATGTTGTTTACATGACACCGTCAGTGATGATGAAACTGGCTTCTGGTTCCAAATCACACACTACATTGGCCATAGTGAATAGCTGATATCTGGGTACCAGTCAGCAGACGCTCGACTTTACCACTGTGTATCAATAAGCATTTGATCATATGGTCACTTAACAGGTGCTTGTCTTTACCTTATTGAATCAATAAGCGCCTAATGATACTGATCAGCAGAAACGCAAGTAACTTCTTGTAGCCTAGGTGAAAAAACTCTGTTCTAATAAATGATTTAATTAACAACTTTCATTGATTTATTCATGGGAATCGCAAATTTAAGGACATTTTATGGACCTTCCAGGAATTTTGACCATTTTTAAGGACTTTCGAGTACTTAATTTTTACTTTTTAAAATTAAGGACTTTTAAGGACCTGTACGAACCCTGGCAGACTTTGGTGAAAGCCAAACAAGTTAGAACTCCATGATTCATGCTTATCAAACTCTGAGTTACGTTTACAAACTTTGACAAAAAAAAACAACGTTGGATTGGGCCGATTTGCCAAACCTGAACAAGGGCAATTATATAGAGTACATGGACAATGTTCTATAATCACAAGCGAGGATAAACACCATATTCCGGCATAACTTTGTAGACTTGATTCACTCGAGGAATCGTCTAGTGTGTGGGCCGCCTTACAACATTTGCAACCATTGTGGATCTTCACTCGAGTAGCAGCAAAACATGCAGAGTTCCAATTGAACTAGAGACCAGAGCTCCAGATAACGCTATTGGTGTAGTTTACACATTTATTTTAGCTGCATACGCATTGGTTTTCAAAAGTGGAAGTACAAAGTACGCACAATAATTTGTAAATACTCATTGATATAGAAACCAACAGCAGAAAATGGGGCCGAATAAGGCAGAGCTCCAGATAAGCTGCGTATTTTAAGCACTTATTTCAGCAGAATACGCAGTGATTTTCAAATTGAGTTGTTAAAATACACTGCAGCTCCATTATAACGCGATAGTCGGGTCCAAGATTTCAAATCGCGATTGAATCCGATCGCGTTATACAATTTCGGGACATGCACGGGTACTGGTACTATTGCGGGAATTCCATTAGCAACGGACCCATATAAAATCATGTCATTTGAACAGAAGTTAAAGTAATTATTAACTAGAAATGGACGCTTGTCGACAAGCGCATGTGTATCCCCCTCCCCAGATACACAAGTAGTTTGAAAAAAGGGTGATCGAGTTATGCTCCGGAGACAAAATCGGTGATGGACAAAGGGAGATAACTAAACAATTAGTGATGCAAGAGTTGTCATTCTTGTGCGACACACCTTTAGGGTCTATGCATGTGTGAAGCTACTGGAGCGCAGAATTATTTGTTAATAGTCCTATATTTATGTACATATATCTGCACAGGTGCACATAATGCCACAATATTTTCAACACAGTTGACGGAAATGTAATATAGAATGTAAATAAAAAAAATAATGCTCGCTACTGGAGCCGAGAATTTTTTTTAATAGTCCTATATTTATCTACATATATCTGCACAGGTCCACATACTGCCACAATATTGTCAACACAGTTTAGGTAAATGTAATAATTTAGCTGTATAAATTACCTGTAATAAGTTAGTGGTCAGTTAAAAAATTGAAAAAGAATGTAAAAAAAAAATGATTTTTTTTTTGAAAAATTAAAAATAATAATGCTTGCTACTGGAGCCCAGAATTTGTTTTTAATAGTCCTATATTTATCTACATATATCTGCACAGGTCCACATAATGCCACAATATTTTCAACACAGTTTACGGAAATGTAATATACAATTTTTTTTTTTTTAAATAATGCTCGCTACTGGAGCCCAGAATGTTTGTTAATAGTCCTATCTACATATATCTGCACAGGTCCACTACTGCCACAATATTGTCAACACAGTTTACGGAAATGTAATAATGTACCTGTATAAATTACCTGTAATAAGTGGTCAGTTAAAAAATGGAAAAAGAATGTAAAAAAAAAAATGGAAAAAAAAATTAAATTAAAAAAAAGAAAAAGAATAATGCTCCCTACTGGAGCCCAGAATGTTTTTTAATAGTCCTATATTTATCTACATATCATATACACAGGTCCACATATTCCCACAATATTTTCAACAGTTTACGGGAATGTAATATAATCATTTACCTGTATAAATTACCTGTAAGTGGTCAGTGGTCAGTTGCACATGCTAGCACATGCACAGGTGAATAGTCTGTATATAGCACTTACCACCTTATGCTACTAGACAAAAATTGACAAATAATTTGAAAAAAAAAATGAACAAAAAAAAATGGAAAAAAAAAGTTTAAAAATAATAATGCTTGCTACTGGAGCACAGAATTTTTTTTTAATAGTCCAATTTTTATCTACATATATCTGCACAGGTCCACATAATGCCAGAATATTTTCAACACAGTTTACGGAAATGTAATACAGTCGAACTTCGATGGGTCGAACCCTGGTAAACTCGTCAGCCATGCTTGCCTCGAACTAGCCTTTAGGTCCCGGCAGAATTCCTATATAAATACGTTAAAACTACCCGGTATAGGTCGAACTTGTGAAAGTCGAACAACCCTCAATGCCTCGAATCGCTGTCACGCCCGGTCGTGTATAAATCCACTATAAACACCACAAAAACTCGAACATGTCAGACGATTGTCTCCAGACTAGTTGATTGACTTTCACACCTATTGTTAACCGGTTGTCAAACAAATCTCAAGTGGTCATTTGAGCGTATACAATAACGGCAGTCGTGACCAGCATACGTGGTAATTATGCATTGACCAATGTCGGCGAAGTTGTTAGTTAATTAAAGTGGTAATTTATGGGACATGTGGAATTAAATATCGCTCAGTTTTAATTAATGACCCAAGCATCTGGCCTTTTAAGTTGTAAATCAACATGAACTGTTTTTACTATGATCAGTAATGAGTGTGATGTGTCATCCGATTTATTCGCCATATAAGCAGGTGAAGCGGAAGACTACGAAGCAAGGCGAGATAACAGACTTCTTCAATACCGGACGTGTGTAACTTTCATGTATAACTTGTACTGGGTTCCATGTGATAGTAAATTATGATATGCAGTGAATGTGGTTCCGGGTCCGAAATAGTGATGGGGCGACTGGGCATGATCGTATCGGACGGGGCAATCAAGTCCGCCAATCATTTTCTTTTGTTCTCATGTTCTATTGCTGTATAATGGCTATGTAAATAAAAACACACATGAGTTTGCCGCTTTCTTTATTTTATTAAAGCCTGTTTCTGTTAATAAACGACTGTGACAATCAACTGTAAATGCAAATGTAAGCGCATTTATATGAAACGTGTCGTAATGACGACTTGTTTCACTTAGTACACTGACCAACTCGTCGATCTATAATGGTTACAGTAGAAAATCCCGATGGGTCGAACAACGGATGGGTCGAACTAAAACTTAACCCCGCAGGCTGTTCGACCCATCGAAGTTCGACTGTATAATCATTTACCTGTATAAATTACCTGTAAGTGGTCAGTGGTCAGTTGCACATGCTAGCACATGCACAGGTGAATAGTCTGTATATAGCACTTACGACCTTATGCTACTAGACAAAAATTAAATTAAAAAAACAACAACAAGAAACGAGGCAAAGCCACGAAGGCCAGGTTTTTTCCAAGCATGGACACTTGGATATCATAATTATACCCACTTTTTGTAGACTAGATGGCCGTGGCCTGCATGTCGCGCCTTGGGGCGAGGCATGGACACTAAAAAAAATAGATATAGTAGATGGAAAAACTTTAACGAAAAAACTTTAACCGGACACACGGACGGACGTATGCCAAAATGCCGACGATATCGCGCTTTCCGCAAGCAGGTGCGACAATGATGATAAACACCCATGTGAAGTATCAAGGTAATGGGTGAAGCAGTTGCAGAGATATAGTACACGAAAAAACTTTAACAAATAAATTCAAAGTAATTTGACCTTGACATTGCGCACAGGGGCCGCACGGTTGGGGGTTAGAATGAAAATATGGACGATGATAAACATCCATGTGAAGTTTCAAGGTAATGGGTGAAGCAGTTTCAGAGATATAGTACACAAAAAAACTTTAACAAATAAATTCAAAGTAATTTGACCTTGACATTGCGCACAGGGGCCGCACGGTTGGGGGTTAGAATGAAAATATGGACGATGATAAACACCCATGTGAAGTTTCAAGGTAATGGGCGAAGCAGTTGCAGAGATATAGTATAACGAAAAAGTTTTAACCAAAAAATTTAACCAGACGTACGCTAAAAAGTTAACGTTGAAAATGGCTAAGTCAATTACGTAGAAATAATAGGTGAAGGTAAAAAAATGGTCACATGTTGGATAGTTGTATGTGGTAGGCACCCCTTGGTTATGAAGCTGTGAAAGTTTGGTGGTCCTAGGTGGTACAGTACCAAAGAAATGGACTTAAACACGAAAACTTAACATTGTAAACGCGAAAACTTAACATTGAAAATGGCTAAGTCGACTGCGCGGAAAAAATGGGTCAAGTTAAAAAACAAGAGGGCCATGATGGCCCTAATTCGCTCACCTGACTCCATGAACACCAGAGGAGAATGTGACATCGAGTTCATGTGTTTTAAAAAAATTGTGCTATTTTTAGATGGCGGTCATCTTGGATTAAGCGATGACTCTCATTTTACAAAATCTGAAAATGCTTCACCCAGCATCGGCCATGTGGTTCCTGAGAAAAAGACGTTAAAAATCTTGAATAAATGAACCTTTTGGTGGCCATCATGGATGACATAATCATCCGATTCCGGCAAATATTGCACCAGAGTAATCGCCTCATCGATACCTTCAATTTGATATATGGCATGAGCATATTCTGTCCAAAATAAAATTTGACCCCAATTTGACCCCACGGGCCATGCCCATTTTTGACCCCGGGGTCACCATTTTCACAACTTTGAAAGAGCATTGTAAATCGACCATTCCTACCAAGTTTAGTCGAAATCCGGCTAGCGGTTCATGAGAAGATTTTTTAAGAATTTATGCTATTTTTAGATGGCGGCCATCTTGGATTAGCGATGACCTCCATTTTAACAAATCTGAAAAGGCTTCATCCATGGACCATAACTGTACCAGAGTGATCGCCTCATTGATACCTTCGATTTGATATATAACATGACCATATTCGGTCAAAAATAAAATTTGACCCCACGGGCCACGCCCATTTTTGACCACGGGGTCACCATTTTAACAACTTTGAAAGAACAATGTATATCAATCATTTCTACCAAGTTTCGTCGAAATCCGGCTAACGGTTCATGAGAAGAAGATTTTTAAAGAATTTATGCTATTTTTAGATGGCGGCCATCTTGGATTAGCGATGACCTCCATTTTAACAAATCTGAAAAGGCTTCACCCATGGACCATAACTTTTAAGTTTGGCTACCATGGGCCAAGCGGTTCATGTGAAGAAGAATTTTGAAATCTAATAAAAGAACCTTTTGACCTTTCGGCGGCCATCTTGGATGACATAACAATCCGATTTCGACAAAAAATGCACCAGAGTGATCGCCTCATTGATACCTTCAATCTGATGTATGACAGGACCATATTCGGTCAAAAATAAAATTTTACCCCAATTTGACCCCACGGGCCACGCCCATTTTTGACCCCAGGGTCACCATTTTAACAACTTTGAAAGAGCAATGTACATCGATCATTCCTACCAAGTTTCGTCGAAATCTGGTTGGCGGTTCTTGAGAAGATTTTTGAAGAATTTGTGCTATTTTTAGACGGCGGCCATCTTGGATTACGTAATGACGTCATTTTAACAATTTTGTAATCCCCCTACCTAAGGACCATGACCATGAAGTTTGGTGACTATAGGCCCAATGGTTACCGAGGAGAAGTCGTTTGAAAATGTTCACGGACGACGACGGACACATTGCGGTAACAATAGCTCACATGAGCTTCGCTCAGGTGAGCTAAAGACATAGCGGTCGCAGCATAGCCCCATATCAGTGTATGCGCAGGCGAATCAGGGGCTATGCTGGTTGCACATGTCATAAGGTATTGATGCGTGAATACTTTACAAAGATAGTAACACAGTCAGTCGGCAACCTAGCAACTGAAGGATAACGACCATTACTGAGTGTGATCTGAATGTGCGTGACGCTTGATTTAGCATCTAAAATCTTACATCAAGCGCTTATGGGATTGGGATAATCGGTCCTCATTAATTATTCACAGAATGGCAGACGTGTGACGTCACTTCGAAAATTTACAACCAAGCAATAACAGGCAGGCAACATTTGACCGATATGAGATCGTGACACCAGCGTAAATCCAGAAAATATGTAAATTTCCTCTAATACACGTAGCCTCTTATGTTGCGAGCCTGGCTATATTAAATCACCCCCATAAAATAGAAATCAATTTCAAGACGGAAACAAACAATGTCAATGCAATTGGTGTTTAACGCCCAATGTGGATAAATGTGGCTTTGGATGGAGAAATGGGGCTTATGGCATTTGCGGCTTGTGTATATCCAGATCATCTTGCTTATTATTCGGCACATTTGATGCGTATTTTTACTACGCTTAGTGTATCCCAGAATTCCCAAAAGATACCAATTTACCATCAATCTATACTTACCGCACCAATTCTTACTCATCATACTTTTTCTCTTGTTTCACACTATGCGTATTTAAACCTCATAGCGGACAGTCAAAACTTGATATTTCCATTTCTGGGCTTGTTTTGTTTGATAAAAAATGTGTAAAACTGGCACAGAAATCAGTTGGAAAAAATGTTTGAAATTTAACTACCTATCTATAACGCACAGGGCGACTTCGGGATTAAAAATATGGGTGAAAAAGTGCGCGTAATACACTGCGAAATACGGTATACATTTGTAAAAGTAAAATATGCATTGAATTTGAAATCTGGGACTATAATACTCTTTAGATACAAACATTATCTGGAACACCGCTAGAGTATGGTTCAAAAGTAAGCGGCAACTTAATTTGGAGCTCTCTGTGTTCCATTGATACTTAGGTTATTGGAGTTGCTTTACAACTGAGAATGCCCGAGCTTCTGACTGGTTTCCAGTTACATGTCAATGAGATCAGTTTACTTGCGACTTTCCTAACAATTCAGAGACAAACAAATAACATTACGCTGTCTTGTGGAAATACAATTGAGCAGGATGTTTGAAAACACATCGAGTACCTGACATTTTAATTTATTTTTGGCATGCATCGGTTCCGATTATAATAGTCTGGACAGGAGTGCTGTGATTAACAAACGTTCATGGTGATCATGAGAACAGTTGTTAGTTAGGGTAGGGGAAGCGGATGTTATGCGAGTTACCCGGTTTTCGCTGCGGTTGAGGCGGCAGGGAGCCAACTTGCACACCCTGGTCCATAGTGGGGGATACACGATTAAAGGATGGTGAGTGTCCTCTGGAACCTAACATACAAACACCAAAGAGAAACCTAACACACAGCAAAAAACAATAAATAGCTTCATACACAAACACCAAAATTCAAACAATATACTGTACAGTGGAAATATTCTGTGGGGATTTTATTTCTGCGCAATCTGTGGTTATTAAATATCCGCCAATTCAGTGCATCACTATAACTAGTCTGTTCCACGTTTTTCTGCCGACAAACTTTTGGCTATTAAAAACATTAAATCTAAAGATTATTGAAATATAACTACCACAGAGCTGCCAACCCCATGTCGGTCACATGAGGAACATGGAGAGAAAAAGTGGCTATTTTCAGGAACACCACATATGTTTTCCGGAACACAAATCAGTACTCACTTATATGCATAAAGTAAATTACACTGCTTGCAAGACGCAAATTCATCACCGCGTTTTGACAGGACCAAATTGGGCCATGTCTCGCTGTAATAAATGATAACCATCTGTGTTCGCTTAACTTATTTTGATAAAAAAATACCCAAATTCGTTGGCTGCGCGCTTTGCAGCAGACATTTTATGAATGCACGTGATGAATAAATCAGTATCACTGAGCGCTTGAAACTACTATCACTACACAACAAGAATCAAAATGGTAAGCGCCTAGGCGAGCATGATTACGTGTAAATAAAACAAGAGGGCCATGATGGCCCTAACTCGCTCACCTGACTCCATGAACACCAGAGGAGAATGTGACATTGAGTTCATGTGTTTTAAAAAAAAAAGTGCTATTTTTAGATGGCGGCCATCTTGGATTAGCGATGACCTCCGTTTTAACAACTGAAAAGGCTTCACCCATGGACCATAACTGTGAAGTTTGGCCACCATGGGCCAAGCAGTTCGTGTGAAGAAGAATTTTGAAATCTCTAATAAAAGAACGACCTTTTGACCTTTCGGCGGCCATCTTGGATGACATGACCATCCAATTTCAACAAAAAATGTACCAGAGTGATTGCCTATCTGATACCTTCAATTTGATATAGACATGACCATATTCGGTCAAAAATAAAATTTGACCCCACGGGCCACGCCCATTTTTGACCCCCGGGTCACCATTTTAACAACTTTGAAAGAGCATTGTACATCGATCATTCTAACCAAGTTTCGTCGAAATCCGGCTAGCGGTTCATGAGAAGAAGATTTTTTAGGAATTTATGCTATTTTTAGATGGCGGCCATCTTGGATTAGCGATGACCTCCATTTTAACAAATCTGAAAAGGCTTCACCCATGGACTATAACTGTGCAGTTTGGTTACCATGGGCCAAGCGGTTCATGTGAAGAAGAAATTTTGAAATGCAAAAAAATGCACAAGAGTGATCGCCTCGTTGATACCTTCGATTTGATATATAACATGACCATATTCGGGCAAAAATAAAATTTGACCCCAATTTGACCCCACCGGCCACACCCATTTTTGACCCTGGGGTCACCATTTTAACAACTTTGAAAGAGCATTGTACATCGATCATTCCTACCAAGTTTTGTCGAAATCCGGTTGGCGGTTCTTGAGAAGAAGATTTTTGAAGAATTTGTGCTATTTTTAGACGGCGGCCATCTTGGATTACGTAATGACGTCATTTTAACAATTTTGTAATCCCCCTACCTAAGGACCATGACCATGAAGTTTAGTGACTATAGGCCCAATGGTTACCGAGGAGAAGACGTTTGATAATGTTCACGGACGGACGGACGACGACGGACACATTGCGGTAACAATAGCTCACATGAGCTTCGCTCAGGTGAGCTAAAAATAGGAATTATTGGCAGAATTGTGAAACAAAATTATTATTTCCAGATATTCCCGCGCTAACTTTTTTAAAAATCGTACTTTTTAATTGTTGTCCGTACTTCCGTATTTTTAACTTATTTTCCGGAACAAATACGGAAAATCGGAACAGTTGGCAGCTGTGCTACCATTTTATGAATAACAAGTCACCCTTCGCAAGATTTTATTTCATGAAATTCCATCAAATATTGATTATATAGCGAAAAAAAAAACCCATTTACCTACAGGAATTTAACAGAAAAATGTTCAACAGACTGTAATAACTAGTATCAAAGAAAACATCAAAATAAAAACACCAAAGTATTATTCCACTGTACAGTATGCTAAAGTAGCAGTGATTAAGCTCCTGGGGCCAAATTTCGTCCCCTTCTACAATACTAGGGACTGTTTCTTTTTCTATACAAATCGCTAGTGAGAAAATGCAAAAAGCAGGACGGGCACTTCATTGGTGGAATGGCAACATGTGCAGGTTCTGATAAGACTGTACGGATGCACAGTCTTATCTGGATCTACACTTGTCGCAGAACTCCTAATAAAATCCCAGGGACTAAACTACCATGCCTCCAAGGGCCGAAATCGGCCCCTTCCCCAAACCCCGGGGCCGTTTTTTTTCCCCCAATCTGTAAAATAAATTCCCAATCGGCAAAAAAAACAAAAACCAGTGAAATCTTGAGTATTGTGCACATGCAGTCCATAAGCAGATTCATTGACACAAGTTGTCAAATTTGGATGGTTGGTTAATAAAATATTAACCAGGAGTAAGTGAGATCAATATAATATCGACAAAAAATCTCAGTAATGGATTCGATCGGTCGATGAAAAAAATTCCCAATTCAAGCAATTTCACGCGCTATTTTTTCCCAAAATAATAAAAAAAGGCCCCTTCCCAAGATCTCTGGCTTAATACCTGAATCCCCACTTCTCCAGCGACAAACGACAGTCATATTTTATTATCATACACGGTTTTCCCAAAAAACTAACAGATACATGGGCCAAGAACATACGTCTATAGTAGTGTTTTATCTACAATTTTTAGCCAGTCAAATTTACCATTTCCGAATCATTCTATGGAAAAACGATATTTCAGAATTTTAGTGCGTTTTAGATAAAACACTGCTACCACCACTGGCAGATACAACAATATTACGTCCAGTGGAGATGAGTGACTTACCTGGCTGGCCTGGGTGTACGGGGGCGCCCGCGAACGACTGGGCCGCGTTGCTGCCCGCCCCTGCACCGTACTGCCCGTACATGGAGCCACCGCTGAAGGACTGGTACCCTCCACCGCTTCCTCCTCCCCCACCGCCGCCATACCCGCCTCCACTCTGCTGCTGGAACGAACCACCAGAGTTCGTCGGCTGAGACGACTACAATGAAATATAAAACGTCCATGATTAACCCTTTCAACACTGCAGACCTCTACAGCATAGCAGTGTTGGCAAAAAGTGGAGGTCCACATGAGCCGGCTCTTAATGAGCCATCTCATCAGGATCTGCATTTTTGTAAGTAATTTTCATATTTGTGGACTACCGGTAGTCTGAAAATCATTTTGTGAAAATGGATTGGTCGGAAAATTAACATATTTATCACAGTCCATTCCAGTTGTTTAGGGTTGAATGGGTTAATGTCCCAGTAAGAGCAAAGGTTATATAATAACAGCACCCAGGCTTCAAAAGGTAAACGGGTTACGCTCCAGCAATAGCCAATGTTGTCATATAGAGATGGTACCTTGTCATCTAAAAGATCAGTGGGATCATCATGATGTAAAGAGTATTGCAGTGTCTATGACAGTGATTGACTGCATTCAACAGCATGGTAATATGAGAAACACCATGTCACTTTTTACCTTCGGACATCTGCGTAATTACAAAATTTACAATATTTTTTTCATAAAGTCAAAAATTGACATGCGCAATTATAGTCTGAAAATGTTGTCAACTTTTGACGCAATTTGCGGAAAATATTGTAAATTTTGAAAACGTATAAATTCATGAAATTACGCAATGTCCGAAGGTACAAAATCACATTGCATGTCTCATATGTGGCTGTGACTACAGTAATGGGGCTACTGGGGCAACCAGTGTAGATCCAGACAATCTGATCTGCATTGTTCACCATTCCACGAATAAAACATCTGTCATGTTTCCAGCAAGTAATATAGATTCTTATCAGGCTACACAGGTGAGCAATGTGATGAGGAACTAATTCTGTCTTTGAGCATACCCGATTGATTCTGAATCATTCTGAAAACGCAAATTATGACAAAATCAGCCTGTCATTGGCATATTTTACGCACTTATTTTAGCATAATATGTATTGATTATCAAAAGTGGGAGTACAAATTACTACAAAATACTCACAGCAATGTGAAAATACGCATTGATTTTCAAAGTGAGTAATGAAAATATGGTAATAAGTCGGGGCTCCAGATAAGGAATTAGTAATGAGTATTGTCACTCCATCATTTCTGAAGCAATTTTAATTGGGTAAAATAAATCACACTGCTGTTTACACATCAGCAGACAGCAATTATTTAATAGTTTGCTTCGAAAAGAAAAGATATCTTGGCATTTCATTAGAATTGTCTCGTTGGAGACTAGAAATGGACGCTTGTCGACAAGCGCATGTGTATCCTCCTCCCCAGATACACAAGTAGTTTGAAAAAAGGGTGATCGAGTTATGCTCCGGAGACAAAATCGGTGACGGACAAAGGGAGATAACTAAACAATTAGTGATGCAAGAGTTGTCATTCTTGCGCGACACACCTTTAGGGTCTATGCATGTGTGAAGCTACTGGAGCGCAGAATTATTTGTTAATAGTCCTATATTTATGTACATATATCTGCACAGGTGCACATAATGCCACAATATTTTCAACACAGTCGACGGAAATATAGAATGTAAATAAAAAAAATAATGCTCGCTACTGGAGCCGAGAATTTTTTTTAATAGTCCTATATTTATCTACATATATCTGCACAGGTCCACATACTGCCACAATATTGTCAACACAGTTTAGGTAAATGTAATAATTTAGCTGTATAAATTACCTGTAATAAGTTAGTGGTCAGTTAAAAAATTTGAAAAAGAATGTAAAAAAAAAATTTAAAAAAAAAAGTTGAAAAATTAAAAATAATAATGCTTGCTACTGGAGCCCAGAATTTGTTTTTAATAGTCCTATATTTATCTACATATATCTGCACAGGTCCACATAATGCCACAATATTTTCAACACAGTTTACGGAAATGTAATATACAAATTTTTTTTTTAAAAATAATTTAATAATGTACCTGTATAAATTACCTGTAATAAGTTAGTGGTCAGTTAAAAAATTGAAAAAGAATAATGCTCCCTACTGGAGCCCAGAATGTTTTTTAATAGTCCTATATTTATCTACATATCATATATACACAGGTCCACATATTCCCACAATATTTTCAACACAGTTTACGGAAATGTAATATAATCATTTACCGGTATAAATTACCTGTAAGTGGTCAGTGGTCAGTTGCACATGCTAGCACATGCACAGGTGAATAGTCTGTATATAGCACTTACCACCTTATGCTACTAGACAAAAATTGAAAAATAATTTGAAAAAAAAAAATGAAAAAAAAAAAATGGAAAAAAAGAGTTTAAAAATAATAATGCTTGCTACTGGAGCACATAATTTTTTTTTAATAGTCCTATATTTATCTACATATATCTGCACAGGTCCACATAATGCCACAATATTTTCAACACAGTTTACGGAAATGTAATATAATCATTTACCTGTATAAATTACCTGTAAGTGGTCAGTTGCACATGCTAGCACATGCACAGGTGAATAGTCTGTATATAGCACTTACCACCTTATGCTACTAGACAAAAATTGAAAAATAATTTAAAAAAAAAAAATGAAAAAAAAAAAATGGAAAAAAAAAGTTTAAAAATAATAATGCTTGCTACTGGAGCCCAGATTTTTTTTTAATAGTCCTATATTTATCTACATATATCTGCACAGGTCCACATAATGCCACAATATTTTCAACACAGTACCCAATGTAGTAATTTACCTGTATAAATTACCTGTGGTCAGCAGTGGTCAAGCACTGGACGTTTGCACATGCAAGCCCATGCTAGCACATGGTTCTCCCAGTCTCTATTGTTCTCTCTACAGGTAAGGTGTACAGAGCACACAAGAAAAGGTGTACAGAGCAGACGAGAAAACGGGTCTTCATGCATTATTGTCCAGTTTGTAGAGTGCGCAAAACAAAAAAGGGAGATAACTCAAAAATTAGCTACGCAAGAGTTGTCATTCTTGTGTGCGACACACCTCCGGGTCGTGGTCTATGCATGTGTGAAGTTTCATGAAAATATTGCAAAGGGTGGTCGAGTTATGCTCCGGACAGGAAATCAGTGCGCGAAAACAAAAAAGGGAGATAACTAAAAAAATAGCTATGCAAGAGTTGTCATTCTTGTGCGCGACACACCTTCGGGTCGTGGTCTATGCATGTGTGAAGTTTCATGAAAATATTCCAAAGGGTGTTTGAGTTATGCTCCGCACAAGAAGTGTCTGCGGCGGACGCGGACGCGCTGTCAAATCCATAGTATCCCCCGACGAAGTCCGGGGGATACAATGAAATACCAAGATGTGTTCTCATGGAAAATAAGAAAAATATGCTATATTTGTGGTCTGTTTATTGTTTTCTGAAGCATGATAAAGGTACCATAAAATTGTTATTGCTTTTTGATACTCGCTACTTCTGATTTCAATTGGGTTTTTGGCAATTTTAATTGGGTATTTAACAATATGCAGCTTATATGGAGCTCTGAAAGTTGAAAACAGCGTTTGCTTTTTGCAACTCAAAATAAGTGAATTGTTAAATTTCTTTTATTTTTTAGGTTTGAGGAATTTGATTCAATTTGATTCCTCAAACCTTTTGTTTTCGTTGGTTTTTTTTCTTCTTTTTTTTCTTTTTATTCAGCCGTCGAGACTACAGCCCAAACCGCTGGTCGGATCGACTTCAAATTTTGTATACCGATTCGCATCAACAGTGAGACGAGAATAACGCAATTTTCAGAATTCTCATGACGTCACTTTCTACGAAACCGGAAGTGACGTCATATATCATATAATTCCCTATAACTTTATTTTCCAACCGATTTCAAAAATTCTTTTTGAATTGTAAAGCTGCGAGAATTCTCTATCTTCGCTTCGCTGACAATGTTTGGCTATCTGCTCAAATGAGAGAGCTATAGACATGTGAAATTGAGAAAAATGAAAAAAATCAACAATTTCAGATTTTTATTTTATTTTAACGGGTGGTCTTTGAAAACAGTTTCCAATTTGTACAGTAATCTCAGCAACATAATTTTTTGACAGCGTCACGCGGGACATTCATCCGCACAGAAGATGATATTTTTCAGAGCAATGGCTTGAATAGTTCTGATTCTATTGTCTTTCAAACATGGACGTTTTTTTTCAATTTTTCAAATTTGAAATGGTCATAACTTTTTTATTATATCTAACCGATTTCAAATCATTAAAAAGCCAACAAAATTCTCTATCTCCGTTTCGCTGGTAGTTTTTGGCTATCTGCCCAAATGAGAGAGTTGTAGGCATTTGAAGTTTTTAAAAAAAATTGAAATGGTCATAACTTCCTTATTATTCAACCGATTTCAAATATTTTTTTTGCATTAAAAAGCCAATAAAATTCTCTATCTCCGGTTCGCTGGTAGTTTTTAGCTATCTGCTCAAATGCGCGAGCTACATGCATTTGAAGTTTGAGAACGAGCATATAAACTTAGCCGCCTAGAACAGTGTGTACAGCTGACAAACTTCGAGGTGGAGGCCAGACAGGTATGGTGGGCTGTATCAGACACTGGTTTTATATACGAACTGACATGCTGTGAGTGCTTTAGAATCGTCTCAACTTCAATGTCAGACTAGGGGGTTAACGGTACACATTTCGTAGAACGTTATATAATGAAAAATGCTTAGGATAGTCAAGCGATTCTGAAAATACAAAACTTTATTTTTTCAATTTCATTGGAATTGCATCAATTTTTTTGAGTTTCATATGTTTTCGTCATTGGCAATGTCTTCTAATCACTTTGCCAGTGTACGTTTGTCAGTACATCAAGCCTCAAACCGTTGATGCAGCTTCAGCTGCTCTACTTTATCATTTGTTCCCTATTTAATAAGGAAGAAAATCAATAATTATATACATTTGTAAAAGTAATAAGTGAAAGTGTATGGGTTTAACGTCCCAGCAACAGCTGAGGACATAGAGACAGTACCACAGTTTTAAAGTCTCATCCGACAGACCAGTGGGGTGGAAATACTATGAAAGTAGTTTTCATGCCCTAGGAGAATTGTTTTTTTTTAACTCCCAACTTTCAGTATGGAAATCCTGTATTATTCCCCTGAGCCACAGCACATCCTCGTGTAAAAGTAAACTAGAAAATGTGTTCATAGAACACACATGCCCCACATATCGCTTTGATAATAAACAAGGCAAAATTCCAAGTCAAAAAGGGGAGACAATCCACGACCTGGTTGTCGAATCAACAATCAAAATAAACTTTGTGCATCTACTCATCATAGCTATTACGGTTTAACAGTTTTACGAGCAAACTTGCCAAATTCTAAGTCAAAAAGGGGGAGATAAAGCATGACCCGGGGGTCGATTAAAAAATCTAAATAAACTTTGCACATCTACGCATCATAAGGAAGCTACATACCAAGTTTCAGATGTGTCGCTATTAGGGGTTAAATGTTTTACGACTTACAGACCAAAATTGGAAAATTCTAAGATGAAAAGGGAGAGATAATCCCTGACCCGAGGGTCGAATAAAAAATCGAAATAAACTTTGCGCATCTACTCATCATAAGGAAGCTACATACCGAGTTTCAGGTCTGTAGCTACTACGGTTTAAAAGTTTTACGATTCACAAGGCAAAATTGCCAAATTCCAAGTCGAAAAGGGGGAGACAATCCATGACCGGGAGTTGAATAAAAAATGGAAATAAACTTTGTGCATCTACTCATCATAAGGAAGCTACCGAGCTTCAGGTCTGTAGCTATTACGGTTTAAAAGTTTTACGAGTCACAAGGTTGGTGATTGACGGGGGACGGACGTACAAGGGTAGCACTAAATGCCCCCTCCACTACCGTGGTGGGGCATAAATACGCATTGGATTTGAAATCTTGGGGTATAATACTACTTATCAAAACAGACGAGAATGTACCTATATGGGGAGCAAGCATCAGAACTGGTAACAAGGACGGTGTACCTTGACTATTGCTGGATCCTGCGGCAACGGCTGCAATGGCTGTGGCTTGGGCGGCTCACAGACGTGTAAATCCTTAATGTCGCTGCCCCGGAAAATGATGTACTCAAAAATCTCATCCCTCGGAGCAACTGGCCTATCTGTGGGCCTGTCCTCTGTACCGAATGACCTCACTGAATGTAGAAAGAACATGTGAAAAAGTCAGAACATTTTATAGTCATGGAGAAATAAGATCGTACTGTAAATTCGCCACATGATCAATAACAAGAATTCCACCACAGAAGTGGTGTCGTGCCTGCCAAGGCATTTAGTGAAAGTGAATGGGTTTAATGTCCCACCAACAGCTAGGGCCATATAGACGGGGCAACAGCTTAAAGTCTCATCCGACAGACAAGTGGGATGAAAATACTATACTATGAAAGCATTTCTGATGCCCAAGGCGAGGTTTGAACCCACATCATCCAGATTGGAAGTAATACATCATGTAATATTAAAGTTATACGACGATGAAGAAACTGCATGGGGGGGGGGGGGGGGGGGGGAGGGGGGGGGGGGGGGGGGGGGATCCCAAATATTTACATCAAATTTTTTATAGGTATATATACTGAGCAACAGTAGAAACGTCCCACCATATTCAGGGAAAGATTGCTGGAAATCTACAAGGATGGTGGTACTAAAACCTGTACAGAAAATGAAGTTTAATCACTTGTGAATCCATATCAGTTTACAAAATTTTGTTGAGATGAAAAGATTTCAAGTGACATCACGGCGAATTCGGGAGGGATCAAAATCAAAAATGTGATTTTTTATTTTTTTTCTCAAAAATGTTTAGGGCTTGATGATTTCTCTAAAAAAACTTCCACTGTATTCTGTACGTAGCGCTGTGCATTGAGATTGCCCTGTATGACCACGAGCTCAGTCTTACGGTTCCCCATGATCCCACCCCACACCATTACACTCCCTCCCACCGAACCTGTCCCTCTCAACCACACAGCAATCGGCGAATCTCTCATTTCTGCGTCTGTATACGCGTAGCCTACCATCTGCATGGTCGAGTGTGAACCGAGATTCGTCAGTAAAGAGAACTCGGTTGCACTCAGCCCGCCGCCAATTCAAATGACGTCGCGACCAGGGCTTCTAAAATTTTCAATTTTCCGGTTCTGGACCGATTTTTTAACTCAGTCAAGTGCTATTTCGCTATAAATCATGTAAATTTACCGTTTTTGACCACCAAGTAATGTCCATTTTATGACATATCCGCGGGCCATATCCATGTTAAACCAGTGTCCAACAACTCGCTGTGTATTCAGGTTCTCCTAGTATCGATTTTTCTTAACACACGCGTGGTAATTGGGACAGGTGTATAGCAGCTGAGTGACTTAAATAGTGTGGCTTCAGCGTAAAGATACGAGAGTTCCTAGACTCGCCATTTCTGATGATGTTAAAATAAAATAAAGACACCATGCACTGTGTTTACCTGTGTTCGTAATATTTAACCCCAAGTAACTGACACGGACTATCGGCCTGGGCTATTAAGTTAGGAACTGTTACATTACGCTGTATTAGGGGTCATTTTTGTGTATATAAAATGTACATGATCGTAGGAATGCCGCAGATCCTGATGAGCCGGCTCACGTGATCTATAATTCGCAAACATTTTGATAAACGACAAGGTACGTCTGTCGTGTTAAAAGCGTGACTCACTAGGGATCAGGAATTAGGGATCAATTGAAGTGCTAAATCACACCGCCGATGTACTTTGAACTCGATCTGAGGGTTAAAGAAACACCGAATGTTAATTCAATTGTACAGGCCGACAATTAATTTTGAAGTCGGTGTGAACAGTGATGATAGCATAATTTGCAATGAATTACGAGTGGGTATTTAACGCATTTTTTTTCTACGTTGTCCGTCAGGCCCATAGCCAGGATGAGCCGCCTCGTCTCAGATTCTGCAGATTTTTTTTTTTTATTATTTAAGGCCGTATCCGGTGATGTAAGTGCCGGGAAATCGCGTCTATGACGATCTAGATGTCAAAATTTTCTTGGGGGAGGACCCCCAACGCCCCCCCCCCCCCCCACCGCATTAGCGGTTCGCGCTCGCTTGTTCACAATATTTTTTTCGCCTCGTCTCATTTTTAGGTCTGGCTACGGCCCTGTCCGTCAATCGATTATTATTGAAATGGCACAACAAACTATTTTGTCGTTATTCACAAAGACAACTTACCGGCTTGGCAACCCGGCAGAGAGGAATAAATATAAAACGAAACAAGAAAGACTAGTAAAATTTTATTTTATTTTAGTCTACCGAAAATTTACCTGCAATCAATCGGCATCACGATTCGTCTCTGTCGTTTCGCATTTTTTCCGTCTTTGCGCTATTTAGGCACACCACGTGACCCGGTGCATACACAATTTTGTCCACTTTTGTTGTTTATAAACACGATTTATTTATCCCAATACAACATTTATCCCATTATTTCTAGTACTTTGTTTGAACTTCGAAATTTCAGTTAAAGTTTTTAATGGGGGGGGGGGGGGGTCTGGACTCTTGGACCGATTGGCATTCTGAAATTTTAGAAGCCCTGGTCGCGACCACAATAACATAGCACCACGGTGACGTCGCGTCATTATTTGACCAGTATATGGGCGTCGTGCTCTAGATTGGCAGCGCGTTGCATAGCAAGCGCCTACGGATGGTCTGTGCTGACACACCGTATCTCCTAGCTGTTACGGTGGCTGGCAAACGACGCTGACGTAAGTGGGTTAACGTGATGTAGCGGTCAGTCCTGGCGGTGGTGGCACGGGGGTGACCGGGGTGTGGACGATCGTCAACAGTCCCAGCCTGTTGATACCGGGTCACAAGACTCTGTATGGTCTTCCGACAGCAGCCGAACCTGCGGGCCACGGCACTGGCCGTCATTCCCGCGTCCAGCATTCCAATTGCCTGATTTCTTTCAACTTTAGACAAGCGTGGCATGATGAAAACAATGAAAAAGTAAAACGTTTTTCAATTTTCGGATTAGCCTGTGTCGCAAGTATCGTACGACGTTGACCGAATTAATTTATCGAGTACAGGTATAGGGCGCACGTGCAATAAGTGGAAATAAACGTTCCGGTTGGTGACCATTTTGAACCTCGTGTATTTGGTGGAAACGTAACACGGGTGTATTCACAAAATGACCAGTGTCTCGCATGTACATTCACAGAATGTGTAACATAAACATATCCAGAGATATATCGGTTCAAAAAGTGGGACGTTTCTAGTGTTGCCGAGTATAGTTTATTTATAGTGCAACCTGTTACACATATTCATATTACAAGAAGTTACAACTGATGATAACAGCCAGCCTACAGAGGCTCATGATGCACTAGCATATACATATTCATTTTTTCATAATAATGTTGTATATATTCAGCCCTGAAATTAGAATAACCTGACCTGGTGCCAGGTCCCACAGGTGGGAGACTCTGACCTAGGACCTGATAAATGACTGATTTGTAAACAGTGACCCCACCCACCAATTTCCGTACAATAGACCCTATATAGCGTTTTCAAGCTAGGAAAGAGCTTGGGAAATTGTCGTAGTTTTGGACTCGAACACTACACATTTCATTTTTTCTGCTGACTTGTGTCTCTGGTAATCCATAAATGTCTTCAAATATATTCACTTCAATCATCTGCTTTAAGCATTTCGTTAGTTACGGGCAAATTAGCTACTACAGTCAAGGCGATAATTGTGTGTACGAAAGAATGGCACACATTTTTGTGGGCTGTGGAAGCATAAATTACGTGTAAAATCTGGCTGAAATCCCATTACAGTCTCAACATATTGACGAGAATCACTGAAATAAACATCAGTAAATCCGATGTTACAATTTGTGACTAATAAGTGTCATTCACTAACCTTGAATGATCTAAAACGTGCGTTTATTTTGATTTGCGTCCCAACATTTCGACATAACCTTCCGTGAACTTTACTTTCGGATTTCCTTTGTTATATTCGCAAAATGATCAATACGGACGTCACAAGAAAGCCTAAACTGTAGCATTACAAATACTACAGCCAATCAGGTGGCGATGTGTGTGTGGGATTCTTTCAGAAAGAGATATTTCTCTGTGTAACTTTGGTAGCTAAAACGTGTGTAACTAACAATATACATGTACTCAACACAGATTTTTAAAGTGAATATATTTTGGGACCTAAGGCATTTATTATTTGCCAGAGGTGTAAGTCAGCAGAAAATTTGAAAATGTGTGGTGTTTGAGCGAGCCCGAAACTAAGCCTGCCTAGGGCATTGTCCCAAGCTCTTGCCCACCTTGAAAGGCTATACTGTATATTGTAAGGAGATGGGTGGATGGGGTAACGTTTTACAAATGAGCCATTTATTGGGTCATAGGTCCGAGTCTTCCACCTGTGGTCCATACCACACCAAAGTCACTTGGCCCCAGGGTTGGTCGGGAAATACCAGGGGCGGTATTTCCTGCCCCGGGAAATGCTCTCAAAAGAGGTTAATACCGGGAAATATGATTATTGACATCTTCTTTCCTGCTTTTTTAACAATTTTCAGCTTAATTCTGTTTTAAGGACAATATTGGTTATTTACAGATTGATAATAACGTAGTTTAAATAAGAAAGGATCAACTGTTTCATCACACCCTGCTGTGTGTACACATTTTTGGTCTTAGAATTTACAGATATTTTGTATTAATCCATATTTCTAGTATTGCATAGGCAGGATTTCTACCAGTAGAAAGTACAATGTAATACAAAAACATATTAAAAACCAGTTGGTAGGGGATTAGTTACTAAGCATGACATTTGTTATGTCACAGTCCAATACAAATCATATTTCCCGGTATTTCCCGCTGTCCTAGGAAATATGCTTATTTCCCGGGAAATTGCCAACCCTGCTTGGCCCTTTCCCCTAAAAGTAATAGGATTATGATTAAAGGTACATGCCCACTCAGTAGGTTATAACATAGGGAGACAGTTTTTATATTTATGTAGATATGATATTGTCTGGCCAAATAAAAATTCATTCACCATTACCCAGGGCTGTACAAATAGATTTTTTAGCCACTTGTCCCGGACAAGTAACTTGACAAAAGTGACTTGCCCGGACTTGTCCCGGAAAATATAATTTTCAGGGCAAGTAATTTTGAAAAAGTGACTTGTCCTCGTAAGATTTCTTATATGAAACTGTCCCAAAACAAAAACTATTATCATAGTTGTTAAATATAATACAATTGAGCACTTGGCACATATACATATTATATTAAATATCTATAATAATAAACATTGTATAGTACATATTTATTCTTGTGGTCTTTTATCACTGTGCCACCGCGGACATAACGTTGCGACAAGTGCATACTCAAAACACATTTATCGACAATAATCAAACATAAAAATCGTTTCGTAAAATAATGAGAAACGTCTGCGTTTTCGCGATCTCGCCTTTCGCTTTTGAAAAATTCGTCGCATTTTCGCGATCTCGCCTTTCGCTTTTGAAAAATTCGGATTAGTTTTGCTCATGCATCATGTGCATGTGCGGCGTGTTTGCAAAACGCGAGATTGAATATGATAGAATTTCGCGTTTTCGTCTCCAAAGCTGGAAAACGCGAGGTTGCCACATGTCCCTAATAGGACACGTAAACATTGTCTTATGAGACGATTCTCATGTGCTGCAAAAACATTTTTACGTTTTTATTAAGAAATAGAACACATGTGGACAAACATCTATATTTCTTGACAACAAAAACATAATTTGAGAAAAAATGATACTCGTCTTAGGACACGATTCTAATGTGCTGGCACAATACACGTTTATTGAGAAAAAAACAACATATTTCGATACGTGTTATTGGTTAGGCTAATGCATCGCATCGTCGACCTATACACAAGATAGTGAAAACGCGAGACCAAATCGCGAGGCGAAAACGTGAGATTCTATTGTATTCATTCTCGCGTTTTCGAGACCGCGATGTCGCGTTTTCGCCTCGGCCTTTTCACAGTGTCGCCTTCCGCTTTTGGAAATACGTTTGTTCAAGTCATTATGCAGGCCCGTAGCCGGGGGGGGGGAGGTCGGACGACGCCCCCCCCCCCCCCCCCCCCCCGCCCAGCCTCGAAGTCCAATTTTTCAGGAAAAAAAATCGGGTATGGAAGGTCACAGTTAGAAGCTCGGCTGTTGCGGAGAATGCAGGAAATTGCATTTCAGACCACCCACCTATATTTCAAATTTTCCCGGGGGGGGGGGGGGGGGGGGGGCCCGGGAGGGGGGGCATGCCGCCGGACCCCCTAGATACCTCAGGCCCCTTGGGCCTTCGAAACGACCACCCCCCATCAAACAGGTCTGGCTACGGGCCTGTAATATGTGTGTGTAGAATGCATGCGTGTTGAAATTGAGTTTTGCGCATACATTACATGTACGTACGTACGTACGTACGTACGTAGAATGCAATTCCAATAGCATGCTTTATATGCATGTACGTACGTAGAACGCAAATCCAACACGCATGCTGTCTACACATGCATGGGCAAATCGTATTTCCAAAAGCGGAAGGCGAGATCGAGATCGCAAAAACGCGAGATTGTAACAAAAAAGAAATATGGCCGTACCCACCCATCCCCAATTAGCACATTTGCGACATATCATTTTCGGTCTAGCTGCACACCTGATGGTGTTGACAATCATCAGTCGCTAATCCAGTTTCACGCGACTGCAAAGTGTGACTGACCTTTAGAATTCTGTGGAAACAAACATACCAAAACCACGCTATGTAGTCGCTCACGTCATCGCATAGCCGATGAATTGATAATTACGCATTAGCTTGTGGAATTTCACATTTGTTTGCTTTTTTGATAAAACCAAGATTTGGCAGCACATGAGAATCGTTTCCTAAGACGATTCTCAAATGTTGTCAAAATATGTTTTTGTAAAAAAATATCAATGTATTCGGGTTTTCTTTTCACATTTGTCCGATGTCTTAATAAAACATGTTTTTTGGTAACACATGAGAATTGTCTCCTTAGACGATTATAATATTTTGTAAAAAGAATTGTCACATTTGTTTGATTTCTTAGACCGTACAAACAATTGACACATTCAGAAATCCACAACTTAATTTGTGTTTCTCGAGTCGGGTTTCATATGATGGCGAGGAAATACGATCGATTACACACCGTGAAAATCTTGTTGGAACGTAAATGTCAACTGTCACGTAGGCCATTTCAGCCGCGCGTTACGTCAGCTGTTATTCTAAGTACGTATGGTCGCTCGTTAGGAGCATTTCTTTCCTTCGTTTATAAGGTATGGGTTGTGACCTAGGGCTTAGAACACCGACTTCCAATCTGGAGGTTGTGGGTTCAAACATCGCCTTGGGAATCAAACATACCTTCATAGTATGTCCATCCCATTCAATTTCACTTTTTTTCGTTTATATGCCGCGTAGAAACGATAATTTAAATTAAGAACCTTAAATTCCATTTCCACCCCGTGAAGGAACATACATTCATTTCTCTAAAGTTAGGTCTCTTGGCCTGTCGACGCAGTAATTCGCTAATTACCTTCAAATTCGATTACATTAATATAATCAGGGTCGCTGTAGATTGCTATATCACTTTATTGTGATACACAGGTACTGTGTAACACAGTAGCTGCGAATCGCCAGGACGCCCGCAGCGTTATCGATCGATAAAGTGGTCAGTTTTGGGATTAAGTTTATGACAGTCCGGTTCCAAAAAACGGGCTTGTGGCGGGACGTTCTAACAGAAAATAGTGACTTGCCCGGGACTAAATTCCAGCATAGAGGCACTTGCCCGAGATTAAAACCGACTTGTCCCGGGCGTCGGGCGTGCCAATTCGTACAGCCCTGATTACCCCACGTAATGATATGGCATTATTATCATGATTATACATTTCATATCAGACGTAAATTTCCACACCGATATCAGGGGCGATAACCGTGTTCCTTAAAATGTTAACGGACATTACTATTTATTCTCCGTATTTATTTTTTGATGTGCAATGATCATACTTTATATTATAATCTCAGAGCTCCAGATAAGCTGCGCGTTTGAATAAATACACAATTAAAATTGCCAAAAACCAAATTGAAATCAGAAGTAGTGAGTATCAAAAAGCAATACAAAAATTGTGGTACCTTTATCATGCTATAGAAAACAATAAACAGATCACAAATATAGCATATTTTTCGAATTTTCCATGAACACACATCTTGGTATTTCATTACAATTGTCTTATAATGAAATGCCAAGACATGTTTTCATTTCGAAGCAAACTATTCAATAATTGCTGTCTGTTAATGTGTAAACAGTAGTGTGATTTTATTTTACCCAATTAAAATACACAATGTATTGAAATACCCAATTGCTTCAGATATGATGGGAGTGAAAATACTCAATTACTAATTCCTTATCTGGAGCCTTGAATCTGTCAGGTTATGGATTTAATTAGTATAAATAATTAAACAAGAGGGCCATGATGGCCCTAATTCGCTCACCTGACTCCATGAACACCAAAGGAGAATGTGACATTGAGTTCATGTGTTTTAAAAAAATTGTGTTATTTTTAGATGGCGGTCATCTTGGATTAAGCGATGACTCATTTTACAAAATCTGAAAATGCTTCACCCAGCATCGGCCATGTGGTTCCTGAGAAAAAGACGTTAAAAATCTTGAATAAATGGACCTTTTGGTGGCTATCATGGATGACATAATCATCCGATTCCGACAAATATTGCACCAGAGTGATCGCCTCATTGATACCTTCAATTTGATATATGACATGACCATATTCAGTCAAAAATAAAATTTGACCCCAATTTGACCCCACGGGCCACGCCCATTTTAACAACTTTCAAAGAGCAATGTACATCGATCATTCCTACCAAGTTTCGTCGAAATCCGGCTAGCGGTTCATGAGAAGATTTTTTAAGAATTTATGCTATTTTTAGACGGTGGCCATCTTGGATTAGCGATGACCTCCATTTTAACAAATCTGAAAAGGCTTCACCCATGGACCATAACTTTTAAGTTTGGCTACCATGGGCCAAGCGGTTCATGTGAAGAAGAATTTTGAAATCTCTAATAAAAGAACGACCTTTTGACATTTCGGTGGCCATCTTGGATGACATAACAATCCGATTTGGACAAAAAATGTACCAGAGTGATCGCCTCATTGATACCTTCGATTTGATATATAACATGACCATATTCGGTCAAAAATAAAATTTGACCCCACGGGCCACGCCCATTTTTGACACCGGGGTCACCATTTTAACAACTTTGAAAGAGCATTGTACATCGATCATTCCTACCAAGTTTCGTCGAAATCCGGCTAGCGGTTCATGAGAAGATGATTTTTTAAGAATTTATGCTATTTTTAGATGGCGGCCATCTTGGATTAGCGATGACCTCCATTTTAACAAATCTGAAAAGGCTTCACACATGGACCATAACTTTTAAGTTTGGCTACCATGGGCCAAGCGGTTCATGTGAAGAAGAATTTTGAAATCTCTAATAAAAGAACGACCTTTTGACCTTTCGGCGGCCATCTTGGATGACATAACAATCCGATTTCGACAGAAAATGCACCAGAGTGATCGCCTCATTGATACCTTCAATTTGAAATATGACATGACCATATTCGGTCAAAAATAAAATTTGACCCCAATTTGACCCCACGGGCCACGCCCATTTTTGACCCCGGGTCACCATTTTAACAACTTTGAAAGAGCAATGTACATCGATCATTCCTACCAAGTTTCGTCGAAATCCGACAAGCGGTTCATGAGAAGATGATGATTTTTTAAGAATTTATGCTATTTTTAGACGGCCGCCATCTTGGATTAGCGATGACCTCCATTTTAACAAATCTGAAAAGGCTTCACCCATGGACCATAACTTTTAAGTTTGGCTACCATGGGCCAAGCGGTTCATGTGAAGAAGAATTTTGAAATCTCTAATAAAAGAACGACCTTTTGACCTTTCGGCGGCCATTTTGGATGACATAACAATTTGATTTCGACAAAAAATGCACCAGAGTGATCGCCTCATTGATACCTTCAATTTGATACCTTCAATTTGATATATGAAATGACCATATTCAGTCAAAAATAAAATTTGACCCCAATTTGACCCCACGGGCCACGCCCATTTTTAACCCCAGGGTCACCATTTTAACAACTTTGAAAGAGCAATGTACATCGATCATTCCTACCAAGTTTTGTCGAAATCCGGTTGGCGGTTCTTGAGAAGAAGATTTTTTAAGAATTTGTGCTATTTTTAGACGGTGGCCATCTTGGATTACGTAATGACGTCATTTTAACAATTTTGTAATCCCCCTACATAAGGACCATGACCATGAAGTTTGGTGACCATAGGCCCAATGGTTACCGAGGAGAAGACGTTTGAAAATGTTCACGGACGACGACGGACGATGGACACATTGCGGTAACAATAGCTCACATGAGCTTCGCTCAGGTGAGCTAAAAATATCATGCCACATTTGCCTATGAAAATAGCCTGATACCACCATGCGTCACTATCAGCAAAATAAATATTACTAAATGATTATAAATTGTATCTGTATAGCGGGCACTCATAATTTTGAGAACTGGTGGAATAGCGACACAATTATATACACTTATTTAATTCCTACAAAGAAGTTGAAAGAACATTTTGTTCAAACTGAGCGGGCATGTACCTTTAATTGTAAAGATCCAGGTCTCCGGTCAGGATGAAACCCGATCGTTAAATTACCCATTACATGCTTGTAGAAACTTCTTGATGTAAAAAAATGGCTAAGTGTTACCACAACCATGTGACGGTCAACAAGAGTTCCGAAGGTCACAATATACGCCCGTCGAGGCAAGGCCAGTCAACAAGGGGAGATAACTCACTGAAAATCAATAGGCTTCTGCATCTTGCCGTGATAAACATGTATACCGAATTTGGTTACGATCGGTGAAGTAGAACTTGAGTTATTGCGTGGACAAGGATACAGAGTGCGAAAATTAAAAATGGCTGCCAAGGGGAGATAAGTATGGGCAATTTTTCAAAATCAATAGGTTTCTTCGTCTTGCCGTGATAAACATGTATACCGAATTTGGTTATGATCAGTCAAGTAGAACTTAGTTATTGCGTGGACAAGGATACAGAGTGGGAAAGTTAACAAGAGTTGTCAGAGGACAACGAAGCGAGCCCGGTGGCAGCAAAGGAACCGATGGCACATTTGAAAACACAACGTGCTGGATAAGGGAAAGAAAATTTATGAGCCATTTACCAGAGCGTGTTAAGGTTTCGAGCGTACAAAGTATTTGACCTTGACCCTGGGCTTAGCAGAGGTAGAGGACCATTGGAGCAATGTGTGTGTGAAATATGAAGCAAATCCAAGCAAGGAAACAGAAAATATAAGCCATTTACCCGAGCGTCCGAGCGTTAAGGTTTCGAGATGCACAAAGTATGTGACCTTGACCGTGGGCTTAGAAGGTGCGGCACGGACGTGGATTTGCCACAGCGCAGTAGAGGACCCTTGGAGCAATGCGTGTGTGAAATATGAAGCAAATCCAAGCAAGGACACAGAAAATATAAGCCATTATAATTTTTGAAGACGGACAGACAGACGGACGCCTACAACGCCGAGGGTATGTCATAAGCACGGCTTCCTTCGGAAGGCACGCTAAAAATGGCCGCTAAGGGGAGATAAGTCATCGGACATTTTTAACAAGAAACGAGGCAAAGCCACGAAGGCCAGGTTTTTTCCAAGCATAGACATTTGGATAACATAATTATACCCACTTTTTGTAGACTAGATGGCCGTCTAACCGGACACACGGACGTACGCCAAAATGCCGACGATATCGCACTTTCCGCAAGCGGGTGCGACAATGATGATAAACACCCATGTGAAGTATCAAGGTAATGGGTGAAGCAGTTGCAGAGATATAGTACACGAAGTTAACAAAAAAAAGTAATTTGACCTTGACATTGGGCACAGGGGCCGCACGGTTGGGGGTTAGAATGAAAATATGGATGATGATAAACACCCATGTGATGTTTCAAGGTAATGGGCGAAGCAATTGCAGAGATATAGTATAACAAAAAAGTTTTAACCAAAAAACTTTAACCAGACGTACGTTAAAAAGTTAACGTTGAAAATGGCTAAGTCAATTACGTAGAAATAATAGGTGAAGGTAAAAAAAATAAAAAAAATGGTCACATGTTGGATAGTTGTATGTGGTAGGCACCCCTTGGTTATGAAGCTGTGAAAGTTTGGTGGTCCTAGGTGGTACAGTACCAAAGAAATGGACTTAAACACGAAAACTTAACATTGTAAACGCGAAAACTTAACATTGAAAATGGCTAAGTGGATTGCGCGGAAAAAATGGGTCAAGTTAAAAAAAAAGTAACATGTTGGATAGTGATATGTGGTGGGCACCCCTTGATTATGAAACTGTGAAAGTTTGGTGGTCCTAGGTGGTACAATAACAAAGAAATGGACTCAAACACGAAAACTTAACATTGATTGTGGACGCCGCCCGCCTGCCCGGCTTTCGCCAATCCAATAGCCTGGATTTTTTTCCAAAAAACCTGGCTAAAAATCAATAGGCTTCTTCGTCTTGCCGCAATAAACATGTATACCAAATTAGGCTAAGATCGGTGAAGTAGAACTTGAGTAATTACGTGGACAAGGATACAGAGTGCGAAAATGAACAAGAGTTGTCAGAAGACAACGAAGCTCGCCTGTTGGCAGCGTTCACTCAAACTAGATTGGTCAGTAAGCGAGGCGTGGGCCCAGGGACCCTTAAAATATGTAAAATTTCCAAGTGTGTGGGCTTGTGACCTTGACTCTGGGCTTAGCAGGAGCGATCTGGTGTGGGCTGATTTTACCTGGTACTGGATGGACCATATAATCAAGTCTGACCATATAATCTAGTCTGACCAGGAAATAACTTTGTAAGCGTAAACAAACTTGGCGGAATGTTTTTAAATCATGAAAAAGTGACATTTATGCTAATTGCTATGAAATGGTCAGCGAAGAGTGATACCGTATTCTTGCGATTATAGGTCGCAAGAGTGCATAAGACGCACCCCTATTTTCAGTCCAAAATCTGGGGGAAAATGTCTACATGAGATTATAAGATGCACCCAATTTTCCTAACAAAAAAAATGAAAAAAACTCGCCAAGCTGTTGTTATTTATCCCCCCACACTGTTTTTTTATTCGTACCTTGGACGTTTTTGTCTGTAATTTCCCTATCATAGTTTGCTATGTCCGTAATTTGCCGACTCATGTCCGTGATTCCCCTGGTCCGTATTTCACCGTTTTCTAGTATCTTCAATTACACTGTGAACTCGGTAGTACACGCTTCATTATAACATGTTCTCGGTTAGTACACGGTTGTGCATTGGCTCTCGATTTTTTTGCCTATTTGTATATCAAAATCGTGTTAAATGTGTAACAGACTATTGTCATAAATCGTGTTATATTTGCGATCATATTGCTGCCGAAAGTGGTATTATATTGTTAATTATTGATTGCGGTATGTATTATCTCTTTTCAACACCATTTACGGAAACTATTTTCGAAATCAATATCGGCGAAATATGGCGACAGATCTGCGTATAATCCAGAGTGTTTTTTAACTCGTTCCTTTCTGAATACACATTTACGGATATGACATTATTATTATTTTTTATTTTTATTTTTGTTATTTCTCACTGAAAGTATATGTTGTGACCACTCATTTGAACCGTCTCGATGAAACGGTTTAAATGGTGGTCGCGGCATATACTTCCGAGTGCATAGAAGGAAAATATTTAGGATTTTCCGCAAACATAAGCGTATCCTCAGCATGAAATGGGTTACTGATTGCCCCCATGATGCGAGGATGAAAGCCGCACGTTCGCCACATCTGCAGCACACATCAAAAAGCGTGTTGACCAATCAGTGCAATTTCAAAACATAGCCTAAAGGTCACACAGTTTACAGCTCGTGCTGAATGATGACATAAGATAAGCACCTGTTAGTTGACACAGTTGGGTGTTTTCCACAAAGCAACACACAACTTTCGCCTACAGTATGTAATATTTCAAAATCAGTTGTATCTTCCGTAAATGACGCTGAAAGCAGCCTATACCTATGACGAATTTGCATTGTCCGCTGACGTAATTATAATGTTTTTAATTAGAGATTGGCGAACATTGTAAACCATGTGCAGACTACGCGAATCCACCGCCTGGTCTGGCCGCTAATGCAATAAGCCGGGATTCGGGATTTGTCAGAAATAGAGACCCAATTAACATAAACACGTTTGCCATGTCATAAATAGAGTCTGGTTCTCGGTAGTATTGTTTCACTGGGACGCATCAGACAGGGTACCAGTTTAGTGACGAATACGAAACTGACTTCAGCAACCGTGTGTGTTGATATTTGACTTAGGCTTGCCACTTTCATCAGCATCGTGTAAACACACAGTTTCGAAACTAATGATGGAGTTTTATAACTTTCGTGGAATTGCATTATGCATATTGGGATTTACCGTTAATGCCATAATGGCGTCATGCAATATTTTTCACGGCAAAATGACACGGACCGATATGGGCCCGGTAAATGTTTTCAAAAGATAAGTAAAATGATAGAGGCCGGATTGTGATTCGGCAGAGAAAATGTCGACCGGATCTGATCTTGGTACATGTATACACTGTTCGCCTTTGGTATAGAAAATGTGTACCGAATGTGACACAGGGCCGGAACGAGTAAGTCGCGAGTAAGGCACAAACTGTTTAGAATACGAATCCAATATTCCAATACCGGATTTTACCCCAAAGACTAACAACAACAACAAATATAGGAACGCATTTTATTTGTTTGTATTTTTGTTCGTTTATGTCAATATTTCGGGTAGAAAAAAATGCTCATGTATCTACATGTATTTATAAGACGCAGGGGCTTTCTGGGATACAAATCTGAGTAAAAAAAATGCGACTTATAATCGCAAGAATACGGTATTGTTTTATTTGTTTAAATTAATAGAATTTGCGTTTTGCCATTCTGGAAAACTCTACTAGTCCAAAGGACTAGCCAGCTTTCGAAATGAGGTAGTCCTCCAGCAAATCAAGTGGGCACCGGACTATGGGACTAGCGTTAGTGTCGAACCCTGATGTCCCATCAGCCTACAGTGTATTGATATTAAGAAAGATTGCAAAACAATCAATTATCTGCCTCAATCTGAACCTACAAATCATCTTTAGTAAAAGTTGGCATGGAACTTCACTTTAGAAATTATTTTCAACTTTATCAATGTAATTATTTTACAAAACATTGAAATACCCAATAAACAAAATATGAGGTGTGTTTAAAAAAAAAGAGAGGACATATTCAATACCTAATTGAGTTGTTCACAAGTATAGCGTAGCAGTAAGTACCAAATTTCCAATTCCTTATCTGGAGCTCCACAGCATGTGCTGTGTTTGTTGAAAGAACCAACAAGCAACCAATCAATCCGAATAAAATGTGGTATGTTTGCAACCTACAGTAATACAATGAACAGTTATCACACATTTTTGCAGTGCCTATTTTCAAATTACGGTAACATTCATTTCGTTTAAAAAAATTGCAAAATACACATGACATTATCTTCATGTGATCAAAATGTGTAAATAGCTCGTAAATGGGTGACCTACATTTGTATTTCTTGTACCTTGCTGTTATAATCCGCGTTTTAAAATCAAAATATATGCCAATTTTGCCACGGTAAGCAGTAATATTGTTAAATAAGGTTTCTAGAACAGGATAACAAATGGGTTTAGCAATTTGTGGCTAAAATATGTTAAACATGTAGAATGAAAATATAGATGATGATAAACACCCATGTGAAGTTTCAAGGTAATGGGCAAAGCAGGTGCAGAGATATAGTACATGTAAAAACTTTAACCAAAAACTTCAAAGTAATTTGACCTTGACATTGGGCACAGGGGCCGTACGGGAGGGGGGTAGAATGAAAATATGGATGATGATAAACACCCATGTGAAGTTTCAAGGTAATGGGCAAAGCAGTTGCAGAGATATAGTATAACGAAAAACTTTAACCAAAAACTTTAACCGGACACACGTATGTACGTACGCCAATGTCCGACTATATCGCGCTTTCCGCAAGCGGAATTAGATATAGGGGTTAATTACAATGTATAGATCTGTTTCATTCCCAACTAGGGGTACTCATCAGGTGGAATATTTGGCAACCATGACATTTATGTTTTGGTTGTATTATTTTTTTGTAAATTACATCATTTTTTAGGAAGCATCGGAGTGTCTGCTAGATACAATTCACAAGGATAACGTCATCATGATCAAACTATGTTTAGACAACAGGCTGTTAATTGTCAACCTTCTTCCACACTAATATTCGGTATCAAGAAATGAGAATAAATGATCTTAGCATGCATGATGTGCATACACAGTCTCTTACAAGTCTTATATGACTGACAAGTACTGTTGTTTTATGCTTTGCATTTGTATTACTTATTTGCATTATTATTAGGACATTTATTTAACGTGAAGACTATGGGCCACGATGGTACGTATGAGATACAGTACCTAAAATCGCTAAAATTAGCCAAAAGCCTACTTATTTGCATGTACATTGACGAGACTTTAATATACTTTAATAAACCATCAGACTATGCCAACAGGCTGTTAATTGTCAGCCTTCTCTCACACCTTTTGTGTCATACTGTATAATAAGAACCCAGGTGGTCTGTATATGGTCATGTCAAGTTGTAAAACAATTACACTTACACTGTACATGGATTATCCCCGTTATCAACAGGGATTTTCTCAAAATTACAAAAGCATCTTTTATTAGTGGCAGGTTACTATAGTAATGAGGGGTGTTCTCATATACAATAAAATAGACAGTTGGCAAATACTAAATAGACTTGTATATAGGGAAGAAAATTGTCTAGAAAATAATGAGGTTTTTTTTTCTCTAAATAAACTTATTTCTTTTTTTTATTGCAGAATGTTTTACCTGTAGGCTTATCAGTCTACACAGATATAAACCATAGTAGATATAGGGGAATATAGAGACTCATCTTGACATTTTGGAATGAAAAAAGACCACCAAGATTCATATTTCCCGGTATTTCCCGCCGTCCTGGGAAATACCGGTATTTCCCGCCGTCCTGGGAAATACTCTTATTTCCCGGGATATTGCCAACCCTGTACATAATGCAGACACAATTTGTGGTGTGTTCCAACTGAGCACCTGCACCGGAAGTGCTTGTGACGTCACAGGGTCAGAGATCTCGACCGTTGTCATATGTCAGTGACGACAGCCATTTGCAGACACGCGTGTTTACATGTAAACATTGGCGTTTTTCCATGCTTTTGGAGCCAGTAAACGCGATATACAAACAGAACATTGGTTTTTATTTGCAGGTAAATAGTTTTTCTATGTCTCAACTCCATTATTTAATACGCACGTTGTTTAAGATCGTTACAATCTCGAATTATGGGCAGTCCAGGATACATAGGAGAAAGTGGACCCGTGCAATTGGTCGTACAGGACTTGTCCATGAACATACACCGCCACCTGGAAGTTGCAGCGAAGATAAAAATGTATTTTGTTTATTGCTTATGTCCATCAATTTACACTACCACCATTGACATGTATATTTTGCCTAGTACAGTAGAAACTCTCAACTGAACACCCTGGTCCCCGTGATTGGCCATTTCATTTTTATTCAGTTATGGATTTAATCAACAAATCAAGCTAAAACTTCATCTGTTGTATTCACATACATTTATTGGTTTTACACAAGCAACACAGTTGGCAATAACCACTTAGAAATGTAATAAATAAGTGTTTTTGCGAACATAAACAATGAAAAATACCTTTCGCAAGAGCTACAGTGGATTCGTTGGGATCTATGGTGTACAAAATGCCTTCATATCGAATTCCTGCTTTCGAAATCAGGCTTATCTTGCTGCCCAGATATGGGATACCCCCACTCATGATTGCAAATTATGCAACAAGCCAGACAAGTGAGGGATGGCTGTGGATTCTCGGACAACCCTCTGACTTCTGTCTCAGCTCTAAACAAAATGGCGCAAGTCTCCGTCAGATGGCGCTAAATTCTAAATTCTATCCCAGGGTGCATTCCCCTTACGCATGCGCTCTTCAGTTTACAATTTGCTGTGCAGGGAAATGGCGGATCATAACCCTCTGGATGCTTTATTATTGCCGACAGAGACTGACGAAAGCGTTGTCAACGAATTGGTCGCTTCATTAGAATCCAAATTAGCATCTCCAACTCACAAAGAGTCCTCACAGTCCCTAGCATCATCGTCTATGAACAATATCCGTTTCAGTGGCGTATCGAATGCATGTTCAAGTGCACCTGTTCAAAATCAAATAAAAAATGTGCAAACAAATGATACAGCTAATAGCAGAATCCTACCAAATTCAAAAACAGTTGCAAGTCATAACCAGATAATTGGCATTAACTCCATACATGCTAATCAATCCCCAATCGAGTCTCATTCACCACTAAACAACAATTTAGCTTCTCCAAAGACGGTTGAAAATGTAAACAAACCAGCAGCAACACCAGCTATTAGATTTATAACACATCATGCACTTGGCAATGAAAGTAGTTTATCCAACCATGTTTCTCGCATTGGTAACACAAATGTTCATAACTCTATTAGTGCAAACAATCGATCTAGCATATCAAATGATGATGTGAATGTGGATGGTAAACGTTTTATACACACAAACTCTGTGATAACTGATCCACAGAAATTTGTAATAAAAACAGAACAATCGCCGGTATATTTGAAACACGACGGTTCATCTCCTGTTCCACTGTCGATGCCAAAGCCAGAACATGTAAATTTACATGTGAAGCCAGAAATGAACATACATGTGAAGCCAGAAATGAAGAATGTTCATGTGGTGCCAGGCGGAAACCCCAATCAACAAATTACTAAAAAAACCAATGTTCATATTGTTCACAGTGCAAATGTGTCCTTAATGAAGACGTCCGCTTCTAATCCAAGTGTTATAACTGTAAGAAGTCAGGTTCCATCCACACAAATGACAGTGGTTAGGCCACAGATGGTAACGTCACATGTCAACGCTTCATCACCACGTCCACCAGCAAATGTTCACCTGCAAGCCCGACCACAGAACATGCCGATAAGGATAGCAGCTTCATCATCACAGCCCTCTCAAGTGAATATTGCACCACGTCCAGGTGGTGTAAGTTACTCAGTTTTGTGTAGTTATTTGACTTTCAACCCTAAATAAATGGAATTGACTTAGTTGTGAACAATAACACAGCTCCAGATAAGGGGCGTATTGACTTATTTTACGTACTTATTTTACCAGAATATGCATTGATTATCAAAAGTGGGAGTACAAAATACTCGCAGCAATGTGAAAATATGCATTGATTTTCAAATTGAGTAGTGAAAATACTGTAATAAAGTTGAATTTTTACTTAGTTGAGCTGCAAAAAGCAAAACAGTGTGTTTGCTTTTTGCAGCTCAACTAAGTAAATAACATATTCCAATAATTATGGCATAAATTTACATATATATAGATGACCTGCTTCAAACTAGAATCAACAAGTGAACTAATTCTGAGTACATAACTAATTACATTTCATTGCACTGCATTACATAAGCGTTATGACAGAGTAGTCTTTCCAAATGTGTGTTTGAAGCGCTCTTTGTTTACTTTCTACTTCATGCAGAGTGACCAAAGAATTTTGCTAATACACACTTTATTAGGTAAGTTTATGGTAATTGTTTTTTGTCATATTGTAGAATTGTCTTTCAATAACAATATACATCTAGCGAAGTATGAACATCAACGCCATGCATTTATTTTCTATATTTTAATGCGTGAAGTGTAAATGCTATTACGCAAATTTATACCGTTGACCTCTGCTTTAAAGGTATATGCCCACTGAGTAGGCACACAATTTTCTTTACAGAAGTTCAATAACTGTATATTTGTGTCGCTATTCCACCAGTTCTAAAAATTACGAGGTGCCCTCTATACAGATATAATCATTTAGTAATCCAGGCGCGGATACAGGGGGTCCGGACCCACCCCTGCTCCCGGCGAAAAAAAAAAAAAGACGAAAATCTACAATACTCAAATAGTTGGATGACTTTTCGTGGCCTAGGTGTCGGGAAATCGCATCTGCGGCGATCTGGCATCTAAAAATTTCCTTGGGGAGGACCCTCGACCCCCCTACTTTACGATTTCATGCTCGCGGAGGTCGGCTATGCCGATTTGTAATTACAGACCCCCACCCCCCCTGCAATTATTTCTGTATCCGCGCCTGGGTATCAGGCTATTTTCATATGCAAATGAGTATGATATTTTTAATTATTTATTCTTATTAAATGTGTCACCTGAAAAAATAAGATTTTCAACTATGTAATAGATTGTAAATTATGATCATTGCACATCAAAAAATAAATACAGAGAATAAATAGTAATGTCCGTTAACATTTTAAGGAAGGTCCTCAAGTCAATTCCTACCCTTGAATATAAGATAACAAAAAAATGAATAAAAAAAAAGTTAGAAATATGGCATTCAAAGTATTTGTGGCATACGTCCATCAGTGTTACTGATTTTGTGCTTTTTATACGCCTGTTTGAAAAAAACGGGACGTATTATGTATTCATCTTGTACGGGTGGGCGGGCGGCACAGCTTGCCCACGCAATAACTAGAGTTCTACTTGATAGATTTTAACCAAATTCAGTATACATGTTTATCATGGCAAGATGAAGAAGCCTATTGATTTTGAAAAATTTCCGATGACTTGTCTCCCCTTGGCGGCCATTTTTATTTTTCGCACTCTTATCCAACTCAAGTTCTACTTCACCGCTTGTAACCAAATTTGGTATACATGTTTATCACGACAAGACGAAGAACCTTATTTATTTTCAAAAATTTCCGAAGACTTATCTCCCCTTTGCGGCCATTTTTATGCCACCAGGTTTCGAAGAAACGGGTGGCATATAGTGTTTGGTCCGTCTGTCCATCTGTCCGTCCGTCTGTCCGTCCGTCACACTTTTCGGTTAACCACTTTGTCACAGTTTCTCAAATATGCTGCAGGTGGCATCCGCGTTTGACAGACACATTTATTGTTATTTTTCACACTGTATCCTTGTCCACGCGATAACTCAAGTTCTACTTCACCGATCGTAACCAAATTCGGTATACATGTTTATCACGGCAAGATGAAGAAGCCTATTTATTTTCAAAAGTTTCCAATTACTGATCTCCCCTTGGCGGCCATTTTTATTTTTCGCACTCTGTATCCTTGTCCACGCAATAACTCAAGTTCTACTTCACCAATCGTAACCAAATTCGGTATACATGTTTATCACGGCAAGATGAAGAAGCCTATTTATTTTCAAAAATGTCCAATTGCTTATCTCCCCTTGGCGGCCATTTTTATTTTTCGTACTCTGTGTCCTTGTCCACGCAATAACTCACAAGTTCTACTTCACCGATCGTAAACAAATTCGGTATACATGTTTATAACGGCAAGACGAAGAAGCCTATTTATTTTGACAGAAATTCAATATACATGTTTATCACGGCAAGAACCCTATTAATTGTCAGTGAGTGATCTCCCCTTGTTAACTGGCCTTTCCTCGACGGGCATATATTGTGACCTTCGGCACTCTTGTTAAATTTACATTAAAGTTTTTGAGAGGTACATCCATCAGAGTTACTGATTTCTTTTTTTAAATGTTGTGTAAATTGGTTTCCAATGGCCACTTAATTTTGCTCATATTTTTAAAAATCACTATTATCAGTGTATTAATGCTATTTCTTTCAGGGACAAACAATCACCTTACCACCTGGGATGGGGCCAGGTCAGATGTTGTTGAAGAACGAACATGGTCAAATAGTGCTCATGTCCAATGCTGCCGGCTCCAATCCACAGAAGGTGCAGTATGTCAGGGTATGTTGCGCTAATTTAATAATGCAATAATGTTATCCAGAGATCATTTCATATAACTGTTTACCAATACTCTAATTTTACAGTGGCATATACAAAATGTACATGTAGATGCAGAAAATATTGCATCCGCACAGTCTGATCAGGATCTGTTCGCTATTCCATCAATGAAACACCACGTCATGCTTCTAACAAGCGATATAGATCGTTATCGGGCTACATGGGTATGCAATTTGATCAAGAGCTACCCTGGTCACAAATTCCTTGAGCCCCATTTCTCCAGTCACAGCGACATTTTTGTTTTTCACGTTTTTGGCGCATTAAAATCGTCAGTGACGCAACAAAATTTCTATATTGTGTTTTCCATGACGTAAGTACTTTTTTGCGGAAAGCGTGATATAGTCGGCACTTTGGCGTACGTACGTGTGTCCGGTTAAAGTTTTTGGTTAAAGTTTTTAGGTTAAAGTTTTTCGTTACACTATATCTCTGTAACTGCTGCGCCCATTACCTTGAAACTTCACATGGGTGTTTATCATCATCTATATTTTCATTTATCCCCTACCGTGCAGCCCCTGTGCCCAATATCAAGGTCTAATTACTTTGAAATTTTTCCTTAAACTTTTTGCTTAAACTTTTTTGGTTAAAGTTTTTTCTTACACTATATCTCTGCAACTGCTTCGCCCATTACCTTCAAACTTCACATGGGTGTTTATCATCATCTATATTTTCATTCTACCCCGCTCCCGTGCGGCCCCTGTGCCCAATGTCAAGGTCTAATTACTTTGAAATTTTTGGTTAACGTTTTTGGTTAAAGTTTTTGTCGCGACCACTTGCGTGAAGCGCGATATAGTCGGCACTTTGGCGTACATACGTACGTACGTATGTGTGTCCGGTTAAAGTTTTTTGGTTAAAGTTTTTCCGTCTACTGTATCTCTTTTTTTAGTGTCCATGCCTCACGGCCGCGGCCATCTTTTAGTACGGGCTGGTTATTTTTACGTCTGACAAGCCCTCGTGGCGAGTAAAAAATATGAAGTCGCTATGTTTGTTTACAAAAAATTGTCTGAAAATGGTTGTAAGCTGCTTCGCTATTTGTGAGTAGCAATCCTAAAGTCGAATATCATTGGTGTGCATGCCAATAGCCAATCAAACATCGCTTTTTATAAACTACACGCATCCGAATCGTGAACCGATAACTTTCGTTTGTTTCCGTAATGACCGCCCTCAATAATGTGTAGCAGTTTTCCCACGCTAGCGACACCAGTCGGGACTTTTTCATTGGATACTGCAGGCTTTTATAATTAATTTATTCACAAAGGTTAAAATAATTTTGATTCTAGGAATATATGTAGGAATAGAACCCACGCTTGATATCGCGGGAACGAAAATCAAAAGTACGTCTAAATTTCTTGAAACTAATGAAAGCAATACTGTAATTGTTGCGAGCGATTTTAAAGGTTTTAATCCTTCAGAAGTGGGTTCAGATATTCACGTTAGTGAAATATCATCCGCAAGTGACAATGAGACCTTCGATGACGAAAACATCGGCGATTATGTTGGACATGAGTCACGACATTTTTCCGACTTTGCGGTGCATTTTTTTTTGCATATTTAGCGTCAAAGTTGATCTAAACTGATAAGAAACACTGAATATATTCAATTGAGAATGTGTTTCAACAAACAATTGACATTGATTTACAATCAAAAGTGAGTTTTAAGCTGAAAGAAAAATGGTCTTATCAATTGACAATTGAGTAAGTCGCCCCCACACAGTTTCAGACCTATTAATGAATTTGTGAGAAATTATAAATTTCACTGTGATTTTAAAAATATTAATTGGTAATATATAGAGGATATTCCATTGCAAGGCTTCTAAAATTTTCAGTTTACCGGTTCTGGACCGATTTTTGAACTGCCAGTCGGCTGCTATTTCGCTATAAACCTTGTAAATTTACCGTTTTTGACCACCAAGTAATGTCCATTTTATGACACATATCCGCGGGCCATATCCGTGTTAAACCAGTGTCCAACAACTCGCTGTGTATTCAGTTTCTCCTAGTATCGATTTTTCTTAACACACGTGTGGTAATTGGGACAGGTGTATAGCAGCTGAGTGACTTAAATAGTCTGGCTTCAGCGTAAAGTTACGAGAGTTCCTAGTCTCGCCATTTCTGATGATGTTAAAATAAAATAAAGACACCATGCACTGTGTTTATCTGTGTTCGTAATATTTAACCCCAAGTAACTGACACGGACTATCGGCCTGGGCTATTCCATATTAAGTTAGGAACTGTTACATTACGCTGTATTAGGGGTAATTTTTGTGTATATAAAATGTACATGATCGTAGAAATGCCGCAGATCCTGATGAGCCGGCTCACGTGATCTATAATTCGCAAACATTTTGATAAACGACAAGGTACGTCTGTCGTGTTAAAAGAGTGACTCACTAGGGATCAGGGATTAGGGATCAATTGAAGTGCTAAATCACACCGCCGATGTACTTTGAACTCGATCTGAGGGTTAAAGAAACACCGAATGTTAATTCAATTGTACAGGCCGACAATTAATTTTGAAGTCGGTGTGAACAGTGATAATAGCATAATTAGCAATGAATTACGAGTTGGGTATATAACGCATTTATTTTTCTATGTTGTCCGTCATTCGATTATTATTGAAATGGTACAACAAACTATTTTGTCGTTATTCACCAGGGCTGTACAAATCGGCACGCCCGACGCCCGGGACAAGTCGGTTTTGGTCTCGGGCAAGTGGCTCTATGCTGAAAGTTAGTCCCGGGCAAGTCACTATTTTCCGTTGAAACGTCCCGCCACAAGCCTGTTTTCTTCACTAGACTAATCCTAAATTGTAACATTTCATCGATCGATAACGCCTCGGGCGTGTGTCGGCTTCCCCGTGGCGATACACACTTACACAGAAGCTGCTATACTGTGTATATAGGAAGAAAAGTGATATACCAGCTGTGACCCTGATTAGATTAATTTATTCGAATTTGAAAGCATAATCCCACCGACAATTCCGCATGAACTCTGAATTTTGTGTCAGCTTTTCAACATAATTTACGGAAAATATTTTCGAAATCAATATCGGCGATATATGGCGACAGATCTGCGTATGATTCAGAGTTTTTTTTTAATCCATTCCTTTCGGAATACACATTTACGGGTATGAAATTATTAAAAAAAATATTTTTATTTTTGTTATTTCTCAATGAAAGTATACGATGTGACCACTCATTTGAACCGTCTCGACGAGACAAATTAAATGGTGGTCGCGGCATATACTTCTGAGTGCATAGAAGGAAAATATTTGTCCGCAAACATAAGCGTATCCTCAGCATGAAATGGGTTACTGCATGATTGCCCCGTGATGCGATGATGAAAGAAGTCGCACGTTCGCGGCGTCTGTGGCACATCAAAAGACGTGTTGACCAATCAGTAACATTTCAAAACATAGCCTAAAGGTCTCAGTTTACAGCCTTGTGCTGAATGAGGTCGTACAATAAACACCTGTACACACAGTTTACAGCCTTGTGCTGAATGAGGTCATACAATAAACACCTGTACACACAGTTTACAGCCTTGTGCTGAATGAGGTCATACAATAAACACCGTACACAGTTTACAGCCTTGTGCTGAATGAGGTCATACAATAAACACCTGTACACACAGTTTACAGCCTTGTGCTGAATGAGGTCATACAATAAACACCTGTACACACAGCTCGGTTTTTTGCACAAAGCATCACACAAATCTCGTCTGTGTAATATGTGTCGGGTGTAATCGCATCTGGATTTGGAATTCATATATCCCCTTGCACGGATATTGCACGGTTCGGATAAGCAACACGGAATGTCGTATGTCGCCGGACTCCCGTGCAATAGGGGGGTCGCACTGTATGCATATTAACATGATTACCTGATTAAAGGTATTACATTTGCTAACATACTAATAATAATTATTTCATGTACTTTGAATGTCGTTGTTTTAATAAACTTACAGAAATCACGAATCCACTAATTACACGATGACTACGACGTCCGACGATTTTTTTTCTTCTTTGTTTTCCTTTTTCTTCTCTATTTCTTTTTAATATTTTTTTTTTTTGGGATCCACGAGAGACCCGCGTTATAATGGAGATCGCGCTATACGCGATCGCGTTATAATGGAGCTGCAGTGTAATTAGCGAATTAACAGCTGTTGCCAGCAAAAAAAACCCTGAAATTTCAAAAAGTTTATTATTTACCGTTCCGCGAACATACTGATAGACATTAAACATTGTAAATATAGACGTTATTTCATTTTCGAGACGGTCAAATGAGTAGACTCCGTAATTTAATTCACAAAACGTCGATATTTTTACACCGAAAATTCTGGATTATATCTTTCCTGATTGCCAGGGTTCCCGTTACTAGTAATATATGTTATTGCCAACATTTTTATAGCAACTAAAGTGCATGTATTATGCACACATGGATTATAATTTCCAGGACAAGTCGGGGCAAGTCACTTGTCCGGGACAAGTGGCTAAACAATCAATTTGTACAGCCCTGTTCACAAAGACAACTTACCGGCTTGGCAACCCGGCAGAGAGGAATAAATAAAAAACGAAACAAGACACAGACTTGTAAAATTTTAATTTATTTTAGTCTACCGAAAATTTACCTGCAATCAATCGACATCACGATTCGTCTCTGTCGTTTCGCATTTTTTCCGTCTGTGCGCTATTTAGGCACACCACGTGACCCGGTGCATACACAATTTTGTCCACTTTTGTTGTTTATAAACACGATTTATTCATCCCAATACAACATTTATCCCATTATTTCTAGTACTTTGTTTGAACTTCGAAATTTCAGTTAAAGTTTATAATGGAGGGGGGGGGGGGGGTCTGCTCCGACAATGGCCGACAGTGTTACGTCTGGACTCTGGACCGATTGGCAATCTGAAATTTTAGAAGCCCTGTTCCATTGTACATTTTGAATAGCGGGAAATAATACACGAGTGCGTCGGCTATCGCGTAAGCAACAAGTGAGCGTAGAACAGACGCCGACGGACACAAGTGTATTATTTCCGCGATTCAAATATGTACAATGGAATATCCTATTTATTACACTTCCACGGCGGATATATATATATGCACATTTAGTCTATTTTTATGCCCCCGCTACCGAAAGGTACGGGGGCATATAGTGTTACCGGCGTCCGTCCGTACGTCTGTCCGTCCCGTCCGTCCGTCCGTCCGTACGTCCCGATATTACCATATTCTTTAGTAACTTCTACATGGCTTCACATATTATGTCAATATTTATACACGTGATACATATGAACATGCCTTACACACTCCACCCCCAGTACTTTGACCTTGACCTTTGGCCTTGACCTTTTCCACTTTAAATGTTTGCTTGGCACTTTGGCACAAATCTACGTGCACGTTTCTCAATCCTACACTAACTCTTCTCAATACTTTTGCCAATCACTTTAAATTATTTATACACATGATACATATGAACATGCCACTACACACTCCACCACCCAGTACTTCGACCTTCACCTTTGACCTTCACCTTTTCTACTTTAAATGTTTACTTAGCACTTTGGGACAAATCTACGTGCACGTTTCTCAATCCTACAATAACTTCTCAATACTTTTGCCAATCGCTTAAATATTTATACACATGATACATATGAACATGCCTTACACACTCCACCACCCATTACTTCGACCTTCACCTTTGACCTTCACCTTTTCCACTTTAATTGTTTACTTGCCACTTTGGGACAAATCTACATGCGCGTTTCTCAATCCTACACTAACTTTCACACACGCATTGCTCCAATGCTCCTCTACCGCATTGTGACAAATCCACATTCGTCCTGCCCCCGCTAAGCACAGGGTCAAGGTCACAGACTTGGTGCGTTTGAAACCTTAACATTCAGTTAAATGGCTTATAATTTGTGTTTCCTTGCTCGGATCTGCTTCACATTTCACACACGCATTGCTACAATGGTCCTCTACCGCCCTGTGACAAATCCACATTCGTCCCGCCCCTACTAAGCCCAGGGTCAAGGTGCGTTCAAAACCTTAATGCTCGGGTAAATGGCTTATAATCAAATATGCCTCGTTTTCTTTGGCTGCCAGCGGGGGCATTCGTGTGCCGACAGGTCACATTTCTAGTTTAGATTAAAATCAATGAATTGTGATGTGCGCATGAATAGTTACACAATGACATGTTTAGACGTAACGTTGTGTGACGTCAAATGTGACATCATGTAAACTTTTTGAAATCCAAATTACGCAGCTGTTTCTATGAACCAGGTATATTTAACTGCATGTCTAGATTAGACGAAACCCTTTCCAAGTTTTCAAATAACTTTATTTTGACTGTAATAAAAAGTAAACATTTTGCATGGTAGCTCGTGGTTTCCAAGAAAACAGGCGCGCATTTACGGGTGTTCTCTTCACGGTGTATTATTTGTAAGGAGTTGATTACGGGTTTTCTCTCACAGCTAAACCTGTGCAAATAGTTTGCAAGAGTGTAATAAAAATTAATTATAATAGGTGATAGTGTCTTATTAATTCGATTTGCTGGAATCAAAGTACCATACATGGCAAATTACAGCTTATATACAGTCATTCAAATCACACAGAACCTTATAATGTGAATACAAATAAATCAATATTGTTTTTTATGCCACCGGTCTCGAAGAGCCGGGTGGCATATTGTTTTTGGACCGTCCGTCTGTCCATCTGTCTGTCCGTCCGTCCGTCCGTCCGCTCTCCCTGAAGTGACGTTGTGGGGTGATTCACGAGTACATGACATGCATGTGGGGTTTTTGTTGCATGTGGGATGCACCCCATACGCAACTATATCTTAATGAACTCCATCACTTCTGAAAAGCCCAAAAAAGCAATAAAAAATTGACACCCCAGAGGGTGATGGTCAAAACCGTCCGTCCATCCAAACCCCACAAACAATGGCTGACTAAATTTCCCCACAAGTACATATTGTACTTCACTGATCAAACCCAAATACCCCACAAGTGCATGCGGGAGACATAAGAAAACGAGAGCAAGTTAGTATAGGAGAGATAACACCTTTAGCATGGTTTGCACCCTACAAATAGCACCCAAAAAACCCCAAAAGACTTGGCCAAAAACCCCACATGCAACAAACCCCACAACGTCACTTCAGGGAGTACGTCCGTCCGTCCGCCGTCCGTCCGTCGTCCGTCCGTCCATCGCCCGTCCATCGTCCGTGAACATTTTCAAACGTCTTCTCCTCGGTAACCATTGGGCCTATAGTCACCAAACTTCATGGTCATGGTCCTTAGGTAGGGGGACTACAAAATTGGTAAAATGACGTCATTATGTAATCCAAGATGGCCGCCGTCTAAAAATACCACAAATTCTTCAAAAATCTTCTTCTCAAGAACCTCCAGCCGGATTTCGACAAAACTTGGTAGGAATGATCGATGTACAATGCTCTTTCAAAGTTGTTAAAATGGTGACCCCGGGGTCAAAAATGGGCGTGGTCCGTGTGGTCAAATTGGGGTCAAATTTTATTTTTGACTGAATATGGTCATGTTATATATCAAATTGAAGGTATCAATGAGGCGATTTGTTGTTGGAATGTCATTCAACATATGAGACACTGCGTAATTTCATGAAATACGTTCACAAAATTTACAATATTTTCCCTAAATTGCGTCAAAAGTTGACAAAATTTTCAGAGTACATGCAGAATTATAATTATATTCCGACTTCTGACATTATTTATGAAAAATATAATTTTGTAAATATATTTAATGAAATTACGCAGAATTCCGAACGTACAAAATCGCATGGCGTGTCTCTTATGTGGCTGTGATTGGAGAAATGGGGTTTATGGGCTTTCTGACCAGTGTAGGTTCTGATCGAATAGCACATGCCTGATAACAACCTATATTGCTTGTTGGAAGTATGACAGAGGCCCGTTTCACTAAACTTTGTACGACTATGAAGTTTGTAAGTGCAAAACTTACATGGATTGCAAAGTTGGCATTGAAAAAATATACATTAATTGAGAAATGAAGCAAATAGAAAGAAAATGTTGGTAAATTTTGATACCTGATAATTTTCAGTTGGTAATTTTTTTAGAGTTTGGGAAGAAAAAACTGCCCCTAGCATTGGGGAAGGAATTAATCCCAGAGTGGGAACGACAGCCACTCATGTCTGATACTCGTATATTTCCAGCAGCCACACAGCCAGGCAGGCCAGCGATTGCCGGGACAGATCGTGACGATACAGCCCAATGCTCAATCGCAGTCGCAGACAGTGGTGCGGCAAGCCGTCCCCTCACCGGTTACCGCTGTGCGCAGTCAGTCCGGGGTGCGCGTACCAATGCCCGGGGCCATCCAGGTTGTGATGAGTTCTGCCCCGGGCGTGTCAACGGCCCACGCTCTCCCGGCCACTCAGAGCATGACTTCAGGTAGCACAGGTTCGTATGGCCGTTGACCCTTTCTGGAATCCCAGAAAACTACAATGTTGAACTGTAACTTTTGCCACACCCGCTTACACAAACTGAGACTAAGAGTATCCATCATATGCACTGGTGTGGTACAAGGATGTTCCACCCGAGTGTCAGAATATGTTGTCAGAAACTTGGCTTTCCCGAGTTTCTGACAACATATTCTGATCACGAGGGTGGAATATCCTTGTAAGGCTCAAGTGTTTATTCATTAAATTTATGCGACTTTTGACACACCAACATGTTCGCCATGTCAACAAATGGGTTAAAACAGCGATTTCACCCACAAATTGGACGTTAATGCCATTTCAGTGGATAGTTTACAAATTATTATCAAATTGATGTTCATTGTTATCACCATACAGCCCTGGCGATGCCAAAATGTTACGTCATCAAAATTAAATCGACGTCATGATGCTATGATAATAAACACGTCAACAACCATTGAAAACAATAAACCTGAAACTTATTCATTGTTTTATGGGGTAATTTTAAGACACATTAGCCGTAATATTGCCCTATTAGAAAATTTGTCTTTGTTAGATGTGAGACGCGCGTGTAGGGTGAGACAAGGAAATCTCACATGGATTTTCTTGTCTCGGGGCACCTGGTGGGCGAGAATAAGAGTATCCATCATATGTACGGGTGTTAGACAAGGATATACCACCCGAGTGTCAGAATATGTTGTCAGAAACGAGGCTTTGGCGAATTTCGGTATTCTGATCACAAGTGTGGAATATCTTTTTTTAATGGACACTTTCTCGCCTCTAATTAGAACTCATTTGCGAATCTCAAAAATATTTATCTAACACAGAATAAGACTCCACTTTAGACTTTTGCGACTTTTGATATGTGCAACGTGTTCTCCATCCACACGAATTAGACGCTAATGCCATTCCAGTGGGTAGTTTACAAATTAATATTAAATTAATGTTCAATATCATCACCAAGCAGTCTTGGCGACACCAAAATTGAAAATGTACGTCGCACATTGCTGACGTCATCAAAATGAAAACGACAAACACAATCACTGAAAAAAATAAACATTAAACCTTTGCATTATTTTATGTGGTACATGTACTTGTAAGACACATTATCCGTAATATTGCCCTATTAGAAAATTTGTCGTTATTAGATGTGAGACAAGCGCGTGTAGTGTGAGACTAAGAGTATTCCATATATACTCCGGTGTGTGACAAGGATATTCCACCCGAGTGGTCAGAATATGTTGTCAGAAACGAGGCTTTGCCGAGTTTCTGACGACATATTCTGACCACGAGGGTGGAATATCCTTAAGTCACACACCGGAGTATATCTGGAATACATTTTCTCGCATACCTACTAAGTCCAGAATCATGTTTAGCCATAGTACGCCATCAACGAACTACCATGATAGTATAATACTAACTTTTTTTTCTTTATATGCTATCTCCAATAACAACCACTCAATCGCATTAACCCGTATCAACAAATGGTTGTAAACAAAGTAACAAAGTTTACACCAACAAATTAGAGGCTCATGCATTGGATCGAAACATTTAACACATAACGCGGAATAAAAATACGGTCTGAAGACGCCCATGTATGATGTGTAAACCCAATTACTACATACACAAAATAAATAGGACGCAGTACGAGACGAACTCATATACATATTGAAAATAGACCATATATCCTCGATTCAAATGTGTACAATAATGTTTACAGAATCAGTTTATGTTTTTATTTTGAGTATTTATTGCAATTCCGAAACGCTGTCTTCAATTACGCAAATATCAGTCCGCCGAAAGTTTCACTCCGACAGACCGTTGCCGTTTTCAAGAAATTCTTGCTCACTGGATTATTAAACAAATATTCCAATCACTATCAACTGTCACTAGACATGTTTGGTGAAGAATCAACAACATACGAGGTAAATATTTTGCTGTCAATTACATGTGTTTTTTTTAATAATAATCATGTATTCAGTATTCGGCCAACTGATTTACAGACGCACCTTACAGAACTCGTCCCCACCCACAAATTTACGCAAATTTGATAAAACTGGATAAAACATGAAATAGATAATAGCCTACATAACAAATCCAGAGCGACGTTGTTGACATTGTTGTCTACTGACAGTACTGTGTAGAGAGCGTGTGTTTGTAAACAATGCAGACGACGTTTGGAAGCCAATACACAAAAAGTAGTTCCGGCAGTGTGTCACAGGTCAGCCGTGTGAGATAGCCGTGTGAGACAGAAAAATCCCACATGGGCGTGGCTTCGGAAATAACATTGAAATGGACTCTGGGTATGCGAGAATAGAATATCTCACACGAGTATGGATCATATATGGATATCCTTGCCTCGGGGACACCTGGGTGAGAAATATTGACCACAATTGTGTCTGTGCAGGCTTCTGTTCCTCATTGTCTTAGTTAAGTTATTCCGTAATGCGCGTGTTAAAAGTTTTGAAATACCTTGTACATGTATCTATGCGACCGTAAGCTACATTGACTTGGAACTTGAAATGTGCACCTGACATCAGGTCAGGATATGGTCAGACTGCACAGACGCCCTGGCTGATCAGTCTACACTAGTATTAACCTTTCACCCCTAAGTAACTGGAATGAATTTTGATATGTTAATTTTGCAACCAATCTAATCGTCACAAAATGATTTTCAGACTAGTCCATTTATGAAAAAGGGATATTTTTTGTTCTCAAATGTAGTAGATTGTAGAATTTGAAAATAGATTGTAGAATTTGAAGAATAAGTAGAGCTTATGTTGTCACCCCAGCGTCGGCGTCGGCGTCACCGTCACGCCTTGGTTAAGGTTTTTAGCTCGACTATTCGAAGAATAAGTAGAGTACGTAGAGCCTTAAGTTTTTGTCACCCCGGCGGTCGGCGTCGCGTCTCCGTCACGCCTTGGTTAAGGTTTTTAGTCAAGCTTGTATATGGAATACTACTGGCCCACACCCACCATACTTGGACAACTTCATCTCCTAGTGATGTACATATATGATCTATATTTCACCTTTACCTAATTTTCCTCTTGAATTACTTGGTATTCCCTTGGTTAAGGTTTTTATTCAACCCTTGGTTAAGGTAGTCAACCCCTTGTATATGCCATACTACTTGGCCCTACACCCCATAACTTGGACAACTTCATCCTAGTGATGCACATCAATAACCCTCATCTATATTTGACCTTGACCTGCATTTCCTCTTGAATTACTTACTTAATTCCCCATGGTTAAGGTTTTTAGTCAACCTTGGTTAAGGTTTTTTTTCAAGCTTGTACATTGAATACTATTGTGCATCCAGACACCATACTTCGACAACCTTTTCTCATAGGTATGTACATCAATAACCCCTGATCTATATTTGACCTTGACCTACATTTCCTCTTCAGTTACTTACTTAATTCATTTTGGTTAATGTTTTTAGTCAACCTTCTATATGGAATACTACTGGCCCTACACCCACCATACTTGGACAACTTCATCTCCTAGTGATGTTCATCAACAACCCCTGATCTATATTTGACCTTGACCTACATTTCTTCTTGAATTACTTACTTAATTCCCCTTGGTTAAGGTTTTTAGTCAAGCTTGTAGAGGGAATACTCCTGGCCCTACACCAACCATACTTGGACAACTTCATCTCCTAGTGATGTACATCAACATCCCCTGACCTATATTTGACCTTCACCTACATTTAACCTTGAATTACTTAGTTAATTCCCCTTGGTTAAGGTTTTTACTCGACCTTGGTTAAGCTTTTTACTCAAGCTTGTACATGGAATACTATTGTGCATACAGACACCATACTTGGACAACCTTTTGTCATAGTGATGTACATCAATAACGCCTGATCTATATTTGACCTTGACCTACATTTCCTCTTGAATTACTTACTTAATTCTCTTTGGTTAAGGTTTTTAGTCAAGCTTGTAGATGGAATACTCATGGCCCTACACCAACCATACTTGGACAACTTCATCTCCTAGTGATGTACATCAATAATCCCTGACCTATATTTGACCTTGACCTACTTTTAACCTTGAATTACTTAGTTATTTCCCATTGGTTAAGGTTTTTAGTCAAGCTTGTATATGGAATACTCCTGGCCCTACACCAACCATACTTGGACAACTTCATCTCCTAGTGATGTACATCAACAACCCCTGACCTATATTTTACCTTGACCTACATTTAACCTTTAATTACTTAGTTAATTCCCCTTGGTTAAGGTTTTTACTCGACCTTGGTTAAGCTTTTTACTCAAGCTTGTACATGGAATACTATTGTGCATACAGACACCATACTTGGACAACCTTTTGTCATAGTGATGTACATCAATAACCCCTGATCTATATTTGACCTCGACCTACATTTCCTCTTGAATTACTTACATAATTCTCTTTGGTTAAGGTTTTTAGTGAAGCTTGTAGATGGAATACTCATGGCCCTACACCAACCATTCTTGGACAACTTCATCTCCTAGTGATGTACATCAACAACCCCTGACCTATATTTGACCTTGACCTACATTTAACCTTAAATTACTTACTTAATTCCCTTTGGTTAAGGTTTTTGTCGCGCCCGCTTGCGGAAAGCGCGATATAGTCGGCACTTTGGCGTACGTATGTACGTACGTACGTACGTATGTTCGTACGTACTTACGTACGTACGTGTGTCCGGTTAAAGTTTTTGGTTAAGTTTTTTGGTTAAAGTTTTTGGTTAAGTTCTTTGGTTTAAGTTTTTGGTTAAGTTTTTTGGTTAAAGTTTTTGTTTTTCGTTAAAGTTTTTCGTTATACTATATCTCTGCAACTGCTTTGCCCATTACCTTGAAACTTCACATGAGTGTTATCATCGTCTATATTTTCATTCTACCCACCTCCCGTGCGGCCCCTGTGCCCAATGTCAAGGTCAAATTACTTTGAAGGGTTAACTTTTTTTGGTTAAAGTTTTTGGTTAAGTTTTTTGGTTAAGTTTTTTGGTTAAAGTTTTTTGTTATACTATATCTCTGCAACTGCTTTGCCCATTACCTTGAAACTTCACATGAGTTTTATCATCGTCTATATTTTCATTCTACCCCCCTCCCGTGCGGCCCCTGTGCCCAATGTCAAGGTCAAATTACTTTGAAGTTTTTGGTTAGCTTTTTTTGGTTAAAGTTAAGTTTTTTGGTTAACTTTTTTGGTTAAAGTTTTTCGTTGTACTATATCTCTGCAACTGCTTTGCCCATTACCTTGAAACTTCATATGGGTGTTTATCATCATCTATATTTTCATTCTACACCCCTCCCGTGCGGCCCCTGTGCCCAATGTCAAGGTCAAATTACTTTGAAGTTTTTGGTTAAAGTTTTTTTCCCGCCCGCTTGCGGAAAGCGCGATATAGTCGGCACTTTGTCGTATGTACGTACGTACGTGTGTCCGGTTAAAGTTTTTGCTTATTTTTTTTGGTCTAAGTTTTTCGTTATACTATATCTTTTTTTTTAGTGTCCATGCCTCGCCACAAGGCGCGACATGCAGGCCGCGGCCATCTAGTTACTCAACCTTGGTTAAGGTTTTTAGTCAAGCTTGTAGATGGAATACTATTGTGCATACAGACACCATACTTGGATAACTTTTTCTCATAGGGATGTACATCAATAACCCCTGACCTTTATTTTACCTTCACCTACATTTAACCTTCAATTACTTGGTTAATGTTTATAGTCAAGCTTGTATATGGAATACTTCTGGGCCTACATCAACCATACTTGGACAACTTCATCTCCTAATGATGTACATCAATAATCCCTGACCTATATTTGACCTTGACCTACTTTTATCCATGGATTACTTAGTTATCTCCCCTTGGTTACGGTTTTTAGTCAAGCTTGTATATGGAATACTCCTGGGCCTACAGCAACCATAATTGGAAAACTTTATCTCCTAGTGACGTACATCAATAATCCCTTGGTTAATGTTTTTAGTCAACCTTGGTTAAGGTTTTTATGCAGGCCGCAGCCACTTTCTTTGTCAAGCTATGTGTACATCGACAACCCTCGTAGTCGAGCTATGCTGTTCTCCTACAGCTCTTGTTAGTCAACCTTGTATATGGAATACTACTGGCCCTACACCCACCATACTTGGACAACTTCATCTCCTAGTGATGTACATCAATAACCCCTGATCTATATTTGACCTTGACCTACATTTTCTCTTGAATTACTTAGTTAATTCCCCTTGGTTAAGGTTTTTAGTCAACCTTGGTTACGGTTTGTAGTCAAGCTTGTACATGGAATACTATTGTGCATACAGACACCATACTTGGACAACCTTTTCTCATAGGGATGTACAGCAATAACCCCTGATCTATATTTGAAATTGACCTACATTTCCTCTTGAATTACTTAGTTAATTCCCCTTGGTTAGGATTTTTAGTCAACCTTGTAGATGGAATACTCCTGGCCCTACACCAACCATACTTGGACAACTTTATCTCCTAGTGATGTACATCAACAACCCCTGACCTATATTTGACCTTGAATTACCTAGTTGTCGCGCCCGCTTGCGGTAAGCGTGATATAGTCAGCACTTTGGCGTACGTACGTGTGTCCGGTTAAAGTTTTTGGTTAAGCTGTAAGGTTAATTTTTTGGGTTAAAGTTTTTGGTTAAGTTGTTTGGTTAAAGTTTTTGGTTAAGTTTTTTGGTTAAGTTGTTTGGTTAAGTTATACTATATCTCTGCAACTGCTTTGCCCATTACCTTGAAACTTCACATGGGTGTTTATCATCATCTATATTTTCATTCTACCCCCCTCCCGTGCGGCCCCTGTGCCCAATGTGAAGGTCAAATTACTTTGAAGTTTTTGGTTAAGTTTTTGTCGCGCCCGCTTGCGGAAAGCGCGATATAGTCGGCCGTTTGGCGTAAGTACGTACGTACGTACGTACGTACGTACGTACGTACGTACGTCCGGTTAAAGTTTTTGGTTAAGCTGTAAGGTTAAGTTTTTTGGTTAAAGTTTTTGGTTAAGTTCTTTGGTTAAAGTTTTTGGTTAAGTTTTTTGGTTAAGTTGTTTGGTTAAGTTTTTTGGTTAAAGTTTTTTGGTTAAGTTCTTTGGTTAAAGTTTTTGGTTAAGTTTTTTGGTTAAGTTTTTTGGTTAAAGTTTTTGGTTAAAGTTTTTCGTTATACTATATCTCTGCAACTGCTTTGCCCATTACCTTGAAACTTCACATGGGTGTTTATCATCATCTATATTTTCATTCTACCCCCCTCCCGTGCGGCCCCTGTGCCCAATGTCAAGGTCAAATTACTTTGAAGTTTTTGGTTAAGTTTTTTGGTTAAGTTTTTTGGTTAAAGTTTTTCATTATACTATATCTCTGCAACTGCTTTGCCCATTACCTTGAAACTTCATATGGGTGTTTATCATCATCTATATTTTCATTCTACCCCTATCCCGTGCGGCCCCTGTGCCCAATGTCAAGGTCAAATTACTTTGAAGTTTTTGGTTAAGTTCTTTGGTTAAAGTTTTTGGTTAAGTTTTTTGGTTAAAGTTTTTTGTTAAAGTTTTTTGTTACACTATATCTCTGCCACTGCTTTGCCCATTACCTTGAAACTTCTCATGGGTGTTTATCATCATCTATATTTTCATTCTACCCCCCTCCCGTGCGGCCCCTGTGCCCAATGTCAAGGTCAAATTCCTTTGAAGTTTTTGGTTAAGTTTTTGTCGCGCCCGCTTGCGGAAAGCGCGATATAGTCGGCCGTTTGGCGTACGTACGTACGTACGTACGTACGTACGTACGTACGTAACGTGTGTCCGGTTAAAGTTTTTGGTTAAGTTGTTTGGTTAAGTTTTTTGGTTAAAGTTTTTGGTTAAGTTCTTTGGTTAAAGTTTTTGGTTAAGTTTTTTGGTTAAGTTGTTTGGTTAAGTTTTTTGGTTAAAGTTTTTGGTTAAGTTCTTTGGTTAAAGTTTTTGGTTAAGTTTTTTGGTTAAGTTTTTTGGTTAAAGTTTTTCGTTATACTATATCTCTGCAACTGCTTTGCCCATTACCTTGAAACTTCACAGGGTGTTTTATCATCATCTATATTTTCATTCTAACCCCCACCCCCCTACCGTGCGGCCCCTGTGCCCAATGTCAAGGTCAAATTACTTTGAAGTTTTTGGTTAAGTTTTTTGGTTAAAGTTTTTCGTTATACTACATCTCTGCAACTGCTTTGCCCATTACCTTGAAACTTCATATGGGTGTTTATCATCATCTATATTTTCATTCTCCACCCCTCCTGTGCGCCCCTGTGCCCAATGTCAAGGTCAATTACTTTGAAGTTTTTGGTTAAGTTCTTTGGTTAAAGTTTTTGGTTAAGTTTTTTAGTTAAGTTTTTTGGTTGAAGTTTTTGGTTAAGGTTTTTGGTTAAGTTTTTTGGTTAAAGTTTTTCATTATACTATATCTCTGCAACTGCTTTGCCCATTACCTTGAAACTTCACATGGGTGTTTATCATCATCTATATTTTCTACCCACCTCCCGTGCGGCCCCTGTGCCCAATGTCAAGGTCAAATTACTTTGAAGTTTTTGGTTAAGTTTTTTTATTAAAGTTTTTGGTTAAGTTTTTTGGTTAAAGTTTTTCGTTATACTATATCTTTTTTTTTAGTGTCCATGCCTCGTCACAAGGCGCGACATGCAGGCCACGGCCATCTAGTTTGGTTAAAGTTTTTGGTTATGTTTTTAGCTCACCTGATTACCGCAATGTGTCCGTCGTCCGTCGTCGTCCGTCGTCGTCCGTCGTCGTCGTCCGTGAACATTTTCAAACGTCTTCTCCTCGGTAACCATTGGGCCTATGGTCACCAAACTTCATGGTCATGGTCCTTAGGTAGGGGGATTACAAAATTGTTAAAATGACGTCATTACATAATCCAAGATGGCCGCCATCTAAAAATAGTACAAATTCTTAAAAAATCTTCTTCTCAAGAACCGCCAACCGGATTTCGACAAAACTTGGTAGGAATGATCGATGTACATTGCTCTTTCAAAGTTGTTAAAATGGTGACCCTGGGGTTAAAAATGGGCGTGGCCCGTGGGGTCAAATTGGGGTCAAATTTTATTTTTGACTGAATATGGTCATTTCATATATCAAATTGTATCAATGAGGTGATCACAAGGTATCAATGAGGTGATCACTGGTGCATTTTTTGTCGAAATCAGATTGTTATGTCATCCAAGATGGCCGCCGAAAGGTCAAAAGGTCGTTCTTTTATTAGAGATTTCAAAATTCTTCTTCACATGAACCGCTTGGCCCATGGTAGCCAAACTTAAAAGAGTTATGGTCCATGGGTGAAGCCTTTTCAGATTTGTTAAAATGGAGGTCATCGCTAATCCAAGATGGCCCCGTCTAAAAATAGCATAAATTCTTAAAAAATCTTCTCATGAACCGCTTGCCGGATTTCGACGAAACTTGGTAGGAATGATTGATGTACATTGCTCTTTCAAAGTTGTTAAAATGGTGACCCCGGGGTCAAAAATGGGCGTGGCCCGTGGGGTCAAATTGGGGTCAAATTTTATTTTTGACCGAATATGGTCATGTCATATATCAAATTGAAGGTATCAATGAGGCGATCACTCTGGTGCATTTTCTGTCGAAATCAGATTGTTATGTCATCCAAGATGGCCGCCGAAAGGTCAAAAGGTCGTTCTTTTATTAGAGATTTCAAAATCCTTCTTCACATGAACCGCTTGGCCCATGGTAGCCAAACTTAAAAGTTATGGTCCATGGGTAAAGCCTTTTCAGATTTGTTAAAATAGAGGTCATCGCTAATCCAAGATGGCCGCCGTCTAAAAATAGCATAAATTCTTAAAAAATCTTCTTCTCATGAACCGCTAGCCGGATTTAGACGAAACTTGGTAGGAATGATCGATGTACAATTCTCTTTCAAAGTTGTTAAAATGGTGACCCCGGGGTCAAAAATGGGCGTGGCCCGTGGGGTCAAATTTTATTTTTGACCGAATATGGTCATGTTATATATCAAATCGAAGGTATCAATGAGGCGATCACTCTGGTACATTTTTTTGTCCAAATCGGATTGTTATGTCATCCTAAGATGGCCGCCGAAATGTCAAAAGGTCGTTCTTTTATTAGAGATTTCAAAATTCTTCTTCACATGAACCGCTTGGCCCATGGTAGCCAAACTTAAAAGTTATGGTCCATGGGTGAAGCCTTTTCATATTTGTTAAAATGGAGGTCATCGCTAATCCAAGATGGCCACCGTCTAAAAATAGCATAAATTCTTAAAAAATCTTCTTCTCATGAACCGCTAGCCGGATTTCGATGAAACTTGGTAGGAATGATCGATGTACATTGCTCTTTCAAAGTTGTTAAAATGGTGACCCCAGGGGCAAAAATGGGCGTGGCGTGTGGGTCAAATTGTCAAATATAAATTGAACTGAATATCATGCATATCAAATTGAAGGTACAATGAGGCGATCACTCTGGTGCAATATTTGTCGGAATCGGATGATTATGTCATCCATGATGGCCACCAAAAGGTCCATTTATTCAAGTTTTTAACGTCTTTTTCTCAGGAACCACATGGCCGATGCTGGGTGAAGCATTTTCAGATTTTGTAAAATGAGAGTCATCGCTTAATCCAAGATGACCGCCATCTAAAAATAGCACAATTTTTTTAAAACACATGAACTCAATGTCACATTCTCCTCTAGTGTTCATGGAGTCAGGTGAGCGAATTAGGGCCATCATGGCCCTCTTGTTTGGTTAAGTTTTTTGGTTAAAGTTTTTTGGTTAAAGTTTTTTGTTATACTATATCTTTTTTTTTAGTGTCCATGCCTCGCCACAAGGCGCGACATGCAGGCCTCGGCCATCTAGTTATTATACTATATCTCTGCAACTGCTTTGCCCATTACCTTGAAACTTCACATGGGTGTTTATCATCATCTATATTTTCGTTCTACCCCCCTCCCGTGCGGCCCCTGTGCCCAATGTCAAGCTCAAATTACTTTGAAGTTTTTGGTTAAGTGTTTTGGTTAAAGTTTTTGGTTAAGTTTTTTGGTTAAGTTTTTTGGTTAAAGTTTTTTGTTATACTATATCTCTGCAACTGCTTTGCCCATTACCTTGAAACTTCACATGGGTGTTTATCATCATCTGTATTTTCATTCTACCCCACTCCCGTGCGGCCCCTGTGCCCAATGTCAAGGTCAAATTACTTTGAAGTTTTTGGTTATGTTTTTTGGTTAAGTTCTTTGGTTAAGTTGTTTGGTTAAGTTTTTTGGTTAAAGTTTTTGGTTAAGTTCTTTGGTTAAAGTTTTTGGTTAAAGTTTTTGGTTAAGTTTTTTGGTTAAAGTTTTTCGTTAAAGTTTTTCGTTAAAGTTTTTTGTTATACTATATCTCTGCAACTGCTTTGCCCATTACCTTGAAACTTCACATGGGTGTTTATCATCATCTATATTTTCATTCTACCCCCCTCCCGTGCGGCCCCTGTGCCCAATGTCAAGGTCAAATTACTTTGAAGTTTTTGGTTACGTTTTTTGGTTAAAGTTTTTGGTTAAGTTTTTGTCGCGCCCGCTTGCGGAAAGCGCGATATAGTCGGCCGTTTGGCGTACGTACGTAACGTACGTACGTACGTACGTACGTACGTACGTACGTACGTACGTGTGTTCGGTTAAAGTTTTTGGTTAAGGTGTTTGGTTAAGTTTTTTGGTTAAAGTTTTTCGTTAAAGTTTTTCGTTATACTATATCTCTGCAACTGCTTTGCCCATTACCTTGAAACTTCACATGGGTGTTTATCATCATCTATATTTTCATTTAACCCCCCTCAGTGCGGCCCCTGTGCCCAATGTCAAGGTCAAATTACTTTGAAGTTTTTGGTTAAGTTCTTTGGTTAAAGTTTTTTGGTTAAGTTTTTTGGTTAAAGTTTTTGGTTAAGGTTTTTGGTTAAGTTTTTTGGTTAAGTTAAAGTTATACGTTATACTATATCTCTGCAACTGCTTTGCCCATTACCTTGAAACTTCACATGGGTGTTTATCATCATCTATATTTTCATTCTACCCCCTCCCGTGCGGCCCCTGTGCCCAATGTCAAGGTCAAATTGCTTTGATGTTTTTGGTTAAGTTTTTTGGTTAAGTTTTTGGTTAAGTTTTTTGGTTAAGTTTTTTGGTTAAAGTTTTTCGTTATACTATATCTTTTTTTTTAGTGTCCATGCCTCGCCACAAGGCGCGACATGTAGGCCGCGGCCATCTAGTTTGGTTAAGTTTTTTGGTTAAAGTTTTTCGTTTAACTATATCTCTGCAACTGCTTTGCCCATTACCTTGAAACTTCACATGGGTGTTTATCATCATCTGTATTTTCATTCTACCCCACTCCCGTGCGGCCACTGTGCCCAATGTCAAGGTCAAATTACTTTGAAGTTTTTGGTTAAGTTTTTTGGTTTAACTTTTTGGTTAAGTTTTTTTGTTAAGTTTTTTGGTTAAAGTTTTTGGTTAAGTTTTTCGGTTAAGTTTTTCGTTATACTATATCTTTTTTTTTAGTGTCCATGCCTCGCCACAAGGCGCGACATGCAGGCCGCGGCCATCTAGTTAATTCCCCTTGGTTAAGGTTTTTAGTCAACCTTGGTTAAGGTTTTTAGTCAAGCTTGTACATGGAATACTATTGTGCATACAGACACCATACTTGGACAACCTTTTCTCATAGGGATGTACATAAATAACCCCTGATCTATATTTGACCTTGACCTACATTTCCTCTTCAATTACTTACTTAAAATTCTCCTTGGTTAAGGTTTTTAGTCAAGCTTGTATATGGAATACTCCTGGCCCGACACCCACCATACTTGGACAACTTCATCTCCTAGGGATGTACATCAATAACCCTTGATCTATATTTGACCTTGACCTACATTTGACATTGACCTACATTTCCTCTTGAATTACTTAGTTAATTCTCTTTGGTTACGGTTTTTAGTCAAGCTTGTAGATGGAATACTCCTGGCCCTACACCAACCATACTTGGACAACTTTATCTCCTAGTGATGTACATCAACAACCCCTGACCTATATGTGACTTTCACCTACATTTAACCTTGAATTACTTAGTTAATTCCCCTTGCTTAAGGTTTTTAGTCAACCTTGGTTAAGGTTTTTAGTCAAGCTTTCTACATGGAATACTATTGTGCATACAGACACCATACTTGGACAACCTTTTCTCATAGCGATGTACATCAATAACCCCTGATCTGTATTTGACCTTGACCTACATTTCCTCTTGAATTACTTAGTTAATTCCCCTTGGTTAAGGTTTTTAGTCAAGCTTGTATATGGAATACTACTGGCCCTACACCCACCATACTTGGACAACTTCATCTCCTAGTGATGTACATCAATAACCCCTGATATATATTTCACCTTGACCTATAATTCCTTTTCAATTACTGACTTAAGTCACCTTGGTTAAGGTTTTTAGTCAACCTTGGTTAAGGTTTTTACTCAAGCTTGTACATGGAATACTATTGTGCATACAGACACCATACTTGGACAACCTTTTCTCATAGGGATGTACATCAATAACCCCTGATCTATATTTGACCTTCACCTACATTTCCTCTTCAATTACTTACTTAATTCTCTTTGGTTAAGGTTTTTAGTCAACCTTGTAGATGGAATACTCCTGGCCCTACACCAACCATACTTGGACAACTTCATCTCCTAGTGATGTACATCAACAACCCCTGACCTATATTTCACCTTGACCTACATTTAACCTTGAATTCATTAATATCCCCCTTGGTTAAGGTTTTTAGTCAACCTTGGTTAAGGTTTTTTAGTCAAGCTTGTATAAATGGAATACTATTGTGCATACAGACACCATACTTGGATAACTTTTTCTCATAGGGATGTACATCAATAACCCCCTGACCTATATTTTACCTTCACCTACATTTAACCTTGAATTACTTGGTTAATGTTTATAGTCAAGCTTGTATATGGAATACTCCTGCTACAGCAACCTACACTTGTACAACTTACACCTCATCCTAGTATGATGTACATCAATAATCCTGACCCTGACCTATTTGACATTGACCTACTTTTGTCCTTGGATTACTTAGTTATTTCCCCTTGGTTAAGGTTTTTAGTCAAGCTTGTATATGGAATACTCCTGGGCCTACAGCAACCATACTTGGAAAACTTCGTCTCCTAGTGATGTACATCAATAACCCATGACCTATATTTGTCATTGACCTACATTTAACCTTGAATTACTTACTTAATTTCCCTTGGTTAAGGTTTTTACTCAACCTTGGTTAAGGTTTTTATGCAGGCCGCGTCCACCTTGTTTGTCAAGCTATGTGTACATCGACAACCCTCGTAGTCGAGCTATGCTGTTCTCCTACAGCTCTTGTTCATGTTTTCTGACAATAGAGTTAGTCATATTTGGTTGAAATAAACAGTTAGTAATGTAATAAACAATACTTGTTTTCGGCATAAAAGGATTGCATTAGAATACAGTCGAACTTCGATGGGTCGAACCCTGGTAAACTCGTCAGCCATGCTTGCCTCGAACTAGCCTTTAGGTCCCGGCAGAATTCCTATATAAATACGTTAAAACTACCCGGTATAGGTCGAACTTGTGAAAGTCGAACAACCCTCAATGCCTCGAATCGCTGTCACGCCCGGTCATGTATAAATCCACTATAAACACCACAAAAACTCGAACATGTCAGACGATTGTCTCCAGACTAGTTGATTGACTTTCACACCTATTGTTAACCGGTTGTCAAACAAATCTCAAGTGGTCATTTGAGCGTATACAATAACGGCAGTCGTGACCAGCATACGTGGTAATTATGCATTGACCAATGTCGGCGAAGTTGTTAGTTAATTAAAGTGGTAATTTATGGGACTGGGTTCCATGTGATAGTAAATTATGATATGCAGTGAATGTGGTTCCGGGTCCGAAGTAGTGATGGGGCGACTGGGCATGCATCTATTGATTTATCAGTGTATGACGAGCGATGTAATTTTATACCTACAAGCATGCGCATCATTTTATGGCAAATACATATTCACTCACAAAGATTTATATTTGATTAGATAAATATTTGTCATGAAATTACGCACAAAGGTACAAAATCAGAGATGCTTTCACATGATCGTATCGGACGGAGCAATCAAGTCCGCCAATTATATTTCATAATCATTTTCTGTTGTTCTCATGTTCTAATGCTAATAAATGTTAATAAACAACCGTAAATGCAAATGTAAGCGCATTTATATGAAACAACGTGTCGTAATGACGACTTGTTTCACTTAGTACACTGACCAACTCGTAGATCTGAAATGGTTACAGTAGAAAATCCCGATGGGTCGAACAACGGATGGGTCGAACTAAAACTTAACCCCACAGGCTGTTCAACCCATCGAAGTTCGACTGTATATCGATTTCGTAATTAATTCTTTCACACTTTTTGGCGAAAAAGAAAGTTGCAATCATGGGCGGAAGCATCCGCTGTGTAGGCCACGACTCGGTTCGTCAGGTGGCGCTTTCAGTGGGTATACCCACAATCGTAGCTAACGATTGGATGCTATTTTTATTTCGGAAATGGTATCACAAAGCGTCATAAGCTGACAAAAATGTGTGTAGACAACTACGAAATTTGTTCTCGACCGGGCGACCCAGCTCATAATTTTTACTAGCCCGACCCAGAAACGACTCGCATCCGGCGCTCTTTAAAACACGTGTTTGCATGTGTTTGTTTGTCTGGTTGAGAGTATTCGGAGGAAGTTAACTCTACCTCGTTCATGATCAATCGCTGATAGATATATTGCCGACGTCTATCGCAACAGTAACCTGTCAATCATGCCACTAAGGGCTGCCTTTACTTACCAGCGATTGGCTGTACTGTATAAATAACTTCGACACGAGAATAACACGTGTTTTGAACTGACAATTATAGTAGCCAGAAGCAATGTTTGGCTAGGGGATTATTGAAACTATCGACCCGTGACTTTTATTGTCACAGCGGGTAGGCATGATTTTCGTGATTCGCATAATGATGTGATGAAAATTTGGTGAAACAATCGGGTGTCGTAAAACAAATGGTATTGTAAACAGTTCGACAGACCTGCAATTAGCGAGATTTAGGTCACTGGGTGGGAAATGAACCCAGGTAACAGTACGGTTTACAAACTTTACACACGGAATTTGCTGTAAAACTTCCAGATGTGTTGTACGTCCGAGATTACTCACTACATGTATTAGTCATCTAATTGTGGCGTGTTTATTACAAATATTGACTTATGTCATATTAAAAATTATGTTTTGAATAATTTTACACAATTATTTTAACACAAGATGGCGATCGAGAATATGGTGTAAATATCGCGATACGCGAAAACCCTACCGCGATACGTATCGTCAGGATGACATATCACAATATACCGGTATACCGGTGTAACAGGAAATCTCCCCCCCTGGAAATCTTTCCCCCCGGGGGGGAAGATTTCCAGGCTTAAGCCTAGGAAATATTCCCCCCCCCCCCCCCACCATCACCACCTTCAAAGACACTGTCCACAAAACTTTTAATGTATTTTCTATACATTGTTGATATTGTGCTCAGGAGCATACAAAATGCACAAGCTAGAACCCAATTCTGTTGGTAACAGAGGACGTAAAATAACCCATACATTGTATAGCCCAGAACTAAACATAGTCAGTAATGTAAGTGGCAGCTATTGTGGAGAAGTATTGAACTAGGCGAGCAGTATTTTCTATAAAAGAAAAAGCTCCTCCAATTTTTAGTAAATTAATACTATACATAAAGACCAATAATTAGTGGTGGTGGGGCGGATAGAGATTACCTATTACCGGTTATATTGCAATAATTCCCCAATACCCGTACCATAACTATTATGTATGTTGGCTGTGGTAGAGAGTTCTCTAAGGTTAAATCCTCTACCATAGCTGCATATGATTGGTATAAATGTATAGCACATGGTGGGGGTGGGTCTAGAAAATAAAAACAGTATATCTGTGTAGAACAGCAAGCATGTGGCATGTATTGGTGGGGGGGGGAGATTTTCCTAGGAAATATCCCCCCCCGCCACCATCTACCATATGCATAGTGGATATGGACGTCTCTTTGTAGATAAGAACAGCCCACGATTGGGGGAGTATTTCTGATGAAATGAAATAATGTATGTTGGTGTAGAACAGATAGCATGTGGCATGTATGGTGGGGGCTGGGGGGGGGGGGATTTTCCTAGGAAATATCCCCCCCCCCCCCCGCCACCATCTACCCTATGCATAGTGGATGTGATTGTCTCTTTGCAGACAAGAATAGCCCACAATTGGGGGAGTATTTCTGAAGAAACAAAATTATGTATGTTGGTGTAGAACAGACAGCATGTGCCATGTATGGTGGTGGGGGGAGATTTTCCTAGGAAATATCCCCCCCACCATCTACCATATGCAAAGTGGATGTGAATGTCTCTTTGTAGAGAAGGAGAAGAATAGCATGTGATTGGGGGAGTATTTCTGATGAAATGAAATGAAAGTTGGTGAAGAGATAGCATGTGGCATGTATGGTGGGGGGGGGGGGAGATTTTCCTAGGAAATATTCCCCCCCCCCCCCCCCCCCCCCCCGCCACCATCTACCAACATACATTATTTCATCAGAAATACTCCCCCAATCGTGGGTTATTCTTGTCTACAAAGAGACATCCACATCCGCTATGCATATGGTAGTTGGTTGGAGGGGGGGGGGATATTTCCTAGGAAAATCCCCCCACCCCCCCCCCCCTCAATACATGCCAAATGCTATCTGTTCTACACCAACATACATTATTTCATCAGAAATACTCCCCCAATTGTGTGTTATTCTTGTCTACAAAGAGACATCCACATCCGCTATGCATATGGTAGTTGGGGGGGATATTTCCTAGGAAAACCTCCCCCCCCCCCCCCCCACCAATACATGCCACATGCTATCTGTTCTACACGAACATACATTATTTCATCAGAAATACTCCCCCAATCGTGGGTTATTCTTGTCTACAAAGAGACATCCACATCCGCTATGCATGTGGTAGTTGGTTGGGGAGGGGGGATATTTCCTAGGAAAATCTCCCCCCCCCCCCTCCCTCAATACATGCCAAATGCTATCTGTTCTACACCAACATACATTACTTCATCTTGAGGGAGGGGGGGTTATTCTTGTCTACAAAGAGACATTCACATCCGCTATGCATATGGTAGATGGTTGGGGGGGGATATTTCCTAGGAAAATCTCCCCCCCCCCTCCCTCAATACATGCCACATGCTATCTGTTCTACACCAACATACATACTTCATCTTGAGGGATGGGGGGGTTATTCTTGTCTTACAAAGAGACATTCACATCCGCTATGCATATGGTAGATGGTTGGGGGGGGGGAATATTTCCTAGGAAAATCTCCCCCCCCCCCCCCTCAATACATGCCACATGCTATCTGTTCTACACCAACATACATTATTTCATCATAAATACTCCCCCAATTGTGGGTTATTCTTGTTTACAAAGAGACATCCACATCCGCTATGCATATGGTTGTTGGTTGGGGGGGGGATATTTCCTAGGAAAATCTCCCCCTCCCCCCTCCCTCAATACATGCCAAATGCTATCTGTTCTACACCAACATACATTATTTCATCAGAAATGCTCCCCCAATCGTGTCTTATTCTTGTCTACAAAGAGACATCCGCATCCGCTATGCATATGGTAGTTGGTTGGGGGGGGGGGAATATTTCCTAGGAAAATCTCCCCCCCCTCCTCCCTCAATACATGCCAAATGCTATCTGTTCTACACCAACATATATTATTTCATCATGAGGGAGGGGGGGGGGGGGGTTATTCTTGTCTACAAAGAGGCATTCATCCACTATGCATTGGTAGATGGGTTGGGGGGATATTTTCTAGGAAAAATCTCCCCCACCCCCCCCCCCCACCCCCCCCCCCCCCCCCTCGCCAATATGCGTCACATGCTAATTGTTCTACACAAACATTTTCACTTGATCAAAAATCATCCCCCAATCTTGTGATATTCTTGTCTATCAAGGGACTTACACTATGCATATGGTAGATTGGGGTGGGGTGTGATGGAGGTGATTTTTATGTTCCCCTTTCTTATACTACCATTTAATGGCATACATTGTGCGTGCCTATCTGCACATGTTTGGTGGGAAATAATTCTGCTTTGTAGCATTCAAACACAAACTGGGTGGGGGGGGGGGAATTTCCAGGGTGGGGGGAGAATTTCCTAGGGTCGAGCCTGGAAATATTCCCCCCCTCCCTGGGGGGAGAATTTCCTAGGAAATTCTTCCCCGCGGGGGGGGGAGATTTCCAGGGGGGGGAGAATTTCCTGTGACACCGGTATATCGTTGCACCACTACTGTATACTGATGTATATATGTACCAACATTCTTTTTATGTCTCGTGGCTGCATATGTGGCTGTGGCTGTGACTGGAGAAATGGGGCTTATGTGTTTTGCGACCAGTGTAAATCCAGAGATCAGCCTGTGCGATCAGGATCTGCACTGTTCACCATTCCATCAATGGAACACCCGTCATATAGATCATTATCAGGCTACAGGAATGTGCTATTTGATCAGGAGCTACCTACACCTGTCACAAAACCAATGAGCCCAATTTCTCGAGTCGCATCCACATATAGTGTTTGGACTGTGACCGTCCGTCCATGGGTGCAGTTAAGAATTTTGCCACTGTTTCTTGACGGGACGGTTCACCTGCTTTTGGTGAGGAATAAGAAATACATGTATGATAAAATATCAGTGGGTGGCAGGTGGGAGCACGCGATGGGTAATTTAATAATCGGGGTTCATCCTTACCGGAATCCCGACTGGAGACCTGGTTTGGCCCTCACATACGTCTTTGGCATTTTGTATGTGACAGTTGAATCTGGTTATACCCTTATGTGAGTATTACGATATTCGTAATCCTATTTTAGGGGAAGGGGCCAAGTAACTTGGTGTGGTATGGACCTGGCACCAGGTCAGGTTATTCTAATTTCAGGGCTGAATATATTTGTTCTGGATGTAAATATTCCGTTCTGATGGATTTTCCCCCCAATGCAGCAGGTTAAAATGGGATCGAACCCGTTTGCCCGGCCTTACATGACCGTAGCTGTTAATAGGCCGTTAAACACTTATAAACAAACAAATGATAAAATTCCTCAGAAAAGTTGTTGCCAATATAAAATGGATTTCATCTGACAACTATTGATAGACGGTGACCTGTTTCTTCACTCAACTTGTGTTTTAATTTACAGGTGTTCAGCAACATCAGCAACATCAACAACATCAGCAACAGATGTTTGAGAACGTGAAGAAGTGCAAAAACTTCTTGTCAACCTTGATCAAGCTAGCGTCTAGTCAACCCGCGGAAACCGTCCAAAGTGTGCGAGATCTCATTCAAGGCTTGATTGTAAGTACAGTGGAGCCTCTCTAAGCTGGGCACCCTGGTATGTGTAATTGTAATCGGCTTCACTCTCTGATGCTAATGTCTGTTCATCATTGCAAAGCGCACACGCTGAGACTTTTGAGTGCTCATTGGCCTTAGTTACAGTGGAATCTCTTTAAGCCAGACACAGCTGGGACGTACAGGCTGCTCAGTTTAGAAATGTTGTTTTAGGATCCGTGTGAAGAGATCAGATGGGTGATAACAACTCTGTGATTATATACCCAGAGCTCCAGATAAGTTTTGTATATCTAAAGAGTATTATACCCCCATATTTCAAATTCAATGCGCATTTTACTTTTACAAATGTAGTATTGACTTATTAAATAGGGAACAAAAACAAAAAAATAAAGAAATAAATAAATTCACTTATTTGAGCTGCAAAAAAGCAAGCACTGTTTGCTTTTTGCAGCTCAACTAAGTAAATTTTCAACTCTATTACAGTGTTTTCACTACTCAATTTGAAAATCAATGTGTATCTTCACATTGCTGTGAGTATTTTGTACTCCCACTTTTCTAGCTGTTGATAGGCCGTTAAACCCCAACAAACAAACAAACAAACAAACAAACAAACAAACAAACAAACTCCCACTTTTGATAATCAATATGTATTCTGCTAAAATATGTACATGTACGTAAAATATGCCAATACGCACCTTATCTGGAGCTCCATATACCTATCGTATACCTATGATAGGTATATAATCACAGAGTTGAAAATTGTTATCCAGCATCTAATATATTTACACTGATCCTAAAACTAGCAAAATCTGAGCCTTCACTCGGCTCTCATCATGCTCATGCTCAAAATCCAAAAGTCTGATTGGTTGATTGTCTGTATATGACTGTTGAATATACAACAGCCAACTCTGGCCAATTAGTTGTTTGATAATGAGCTATGTGTATTGTCGGCTAACCAAGCTTGTTGATTTACAATTTTCAAGTATTTGATTAAAAAGTTATTAAATAAAGGATTAAAAAAGGGCATGTTAAGGCCAGAAAAAAGGGCACCTTTTGCGTGTAAAACTTTGAAGAAGGGGCACATTTATTATCCCCTCGCCGATAAGCAAGGGGGATATAGCGTTAATCCATGTATGTGCATACATACATGCGTGCATGCATTAGTGACACCTTTCATTTTTCAATATCTTGTGAACCGCTTCATCGGTTTTGATAATGTTTGGCCACAATGTGTGTCTAGCGACGGTGCTTTGTTTTGCATATGACCCATGTCCAACTGTCCAAGGTCACTGACGTCTTATGTTCACCATGTTAAATTTGCTACTGTTAATACTATACCTGCGGGATGTTTCAGGACGGCAAAGTGGAACCAGAGCGTTTCACAGAGGAGCTACAGAAGGAGCTGAAATCCTCACCCCAACCATACCTTGTGCCATTTCTCAAGGTAATACATACAGGCATAAAATCACCATCAGTTCTTGCTTATCTCCCCTGTCATAGTGTGCCATTTCTCAAGGTAGTATGTGATCTTGACTGAAGAAATGCATCTTATGGGTTTTACGACCAGTGTACATCCAGATCAGCAAGTGCATCCGCACAGTTTGATCAGGATCTGCACTGTTCTTTTTTCAATCGATGAAACCACCCATTTGTACATGTACTTGAAAATGTACATGTACTTGTACAGGTAATATATGGGATTTACTACTAAACCCATTGACCCGGGCTTAAATGACCTTAGCTGTTGATAGGCCGTTAAACCCCAACAAACAAACAAACAAACCAACAATCGATGAAACACTTGTCATGCTTCTAACAAGCAATATGGATCATTATAAGGCTACATGAGCAGGGTTCGACACTAACTTGTTTTACCAGGTAGTATGCAGGACTAGTGACTTCAACAAGTTGGTAGTCCTCCGAGAAAGTTGCTGGTCCTACGAACGTTATATGCATGTACATAAAAGTAATCAGTTACACAGGTGTATATGTACCCCAAACGAGGGCTTTCATAAGTGCTGCACATTTCCAAGTCATTTAGTCATAGTTTTGTGAATCATTGATCAATAATTCCAGTTAGATTTGATATCCTATAGTAAGTCGAAGGGCATAAATTTGAAACATCATTCATTTCTTTCATGCCTCTGACATATCAGAAGTAGACTGTCCGTCATAGTCTCATCTCAAAACATAAGAATCATCTCTAAACAGTAACAATTTTGTATTTTACAAGTATATAAAACTATTCTACGGCATACAAGGTCATCGAGCCAGTGCCGTTGTTACATCCAAGCATTTACATTTCATCGTTATCTTTTGAAAACGGGCGCTAGAATAATAATCCATTACACCATAGGCCATCTAGACTACATTATGTACATTGTATTGAACATCCATGTCAGTCAAAGAATTTAGGATGTGGAAATCACAAGCCAGTCGGGCCAGTGACTGTTCAATTTTCACTGCCCCGAACTAATTTTCACTGGACAGAACTTTTAAAATGTAATATAACCGAAATAGAGATAGCACAATATTTACCGGTCTTTTTGATTGAAATGGAACATCCCTACCTATGTTGTGCCTTTTTTTATTGAAAGATAATCTATCTATCCTGCGTTCGTGCCCCCGTGGGTAAAAGTGCACGTCGGATGTTTCAGTGGAGTTAGTCTGAGAAGTAAAACGAGATTTGTGGCTAAGAGGATATAAACCGTCCCTACATGGAATAAAAACATTCATACTATCAGCAAACAGATGGTTGTGTGTAAATATAAACTAGTAAATAAAAATGCTAATTGAGTGGGTCATCAGGGGTGGTGGGAAGGGAATGTTTCAAAGAATTAAGAGATTTTCTGCAATAGGAATATAAATGGTGCGACGTGAACAAATTATACCAAAAAGTAATCTTCTTTTCAAGATAGTCGGGCTTGCGATTTGGCGATATTTACTGGCCCAGTGTTCATTCCAGGAATTTTTAAAGTTGGGCCCATGTGCCCACCTCATGCGGCAGCCGGATGTTTTAGTGGGCTCCTACTGACTCAATAGCTCTAGTTTATTGTCTCACCCACTGTAGTGGGAAGTGAGACTTAGCGGTCACAATTACAACGTCGTCGGTGTCCGTGTCGTCAACCAGTTGGGACGTAGCCAAATTTCCCATATCTCTTGATCCGTTAGCCGTATTCTTTACCAAACTTCATCAATAGCTTCCTCACATTGATGGCTATCCACCCAGTGTCTCATTCAGGTGACCGTGAGCATGTTGACCTTGACCTTCACGTACATCCAAACGTTGAATATCTCTTGATCCGTTAGTCGGATCATCTACAAACTTCATCAATAGCTTCTTCACATTTATGTATTATCTACCAGTGTAATATGGGTGACCTTAACTTTGGTAACCTTCACCTTGGTGTGAACAATTTTGGACATATGTCCAAATGTTGAATATCTCCTGATCTGTTAGTCATATCGTTACCAAATTTCATAAATAGCTTCCTCACATTGGTAGCTATTCATCCAGTGTCATTCCGGTGACCTTGACTGTCACCGTAGTAACGTTAACTTTTGTGTCAATAATTATTTATGTACATCCAAATGTTGAATATCTCTTGATCTGTTATTCGGATCATTACCAAACTTCAACAATAGCTTCCTTCCTCAATTTGATGGCTATCCACCCAGTATAATTTTGGTATATATTAATAATTTTGTTCTTCCTCATATTGTGTCCATCGTGACCTTGACCTTCGTGGCGATCACCCCATTTAGTGGGTGAGACATTCCCCGGCGATCGCCTTGTTTGTACATTGGTTCATGAAAACAAACACAATTTATATTTGATGAAAGTAAATATTTCATTAAATTAACATACCGTATAGATTGTAATAGACGCCCATGCTCTAATAGACGCCCACCACCCACTTTTTACGTTGAAAATGAAAATTTGTGCTTCTAATAAACGCCCAGTACTAACTTGAAACAAAATCAAATCCAATTGTCAACGAGATTTCTTTTCTTTCCAGTATTTCGAAGGCAACTTCTTTGAAAATTGGGAAAAAAAATATAATTGCTATTTTCACTTTCAAAAGCGGAAGCGAAATTCTACTTTTTCCGGTGCACAGTAAATTCTTCATCGGCAGTAGCTATTTGCACGGACACAGGGTGATCAGAATTTACACGGTTACGGAGACGCCATATTCAAAGCATCTCAAACCCATCTCGTATAATGTGGGTGAAATCGGGTGTAAATCTGATCAGCATTAATGATTGACGCTGTATTGATATGTATATATTACCAGTATTTAAACATTTTTACTGCGTGTACCATAATGACCAAAGTGGGCCGAAACGTCTTGGTCCAAAATGTCCATAAACTGACAAGACAGTACAATCAAGTCCATCAGACGTTTGAGACTAACGTCCCTACGTTATGTTTTTGTTCAGATAGTAGAAAATCGTATATTTTTATAATTTTCCCTTTGCTGAATAACACTTGCCTCTATTAAATGCCCACCCAGGACTTTGGAGCCAGTGGTGATTCTAATAGACGCCCGGGCGTCTATTAGAATCTTTACGGTATTTATTAATTAATGTATGCATAAATTGGCTTCATGACTTCAATCTCGAAGATTGTTTATTCCTAAATTGTATTTTGATTGTTTGTAAAATACACTTATTGTCTAAATTTTATGAAAATTGAAACTGGATATTGCTGAACAAGACCATGTCTGGGACCACAGCTGGTGTAATTTGTAAACATAATGCTCCAGATAAGGAGCGTATTGGCATATTTTACATATTTATTTTAGCAGAATATGCATTGATTATCAAAAGTGGGAGTACAAAATGCTCACAGCATTGGGAAAATTGCATTGATTTTCAAATCGAGTAGTGAAAATACTGTAATAAGTTGAAAATTTACTTAGTTGAGCTGCAAAAAGCAAACAGTTTTATTTTTTATCATTTGATCCCTATTTAATAAAGGAGACAGTCAATAATACATTTGTAAAATTTAATACGCATTGAATTCGACATATGGGGGTATAATACTCTTTAGATACAAAACTTATCTGGAGCTCTGCATATCTGAAGATTTTGCTGAGTATATTAGTTGTTCTGTTACAGAAAATTGGATGGTCCGTGGCTTAGGGGATATGACATTAGACTTCTATACTGGAGGTTGCGAATTCAAGTCTCACCCTAGGCGTGAAAAATACTTACATAGTTTATCTTCGTCCATATTTTCATTCTAACCCCCAACCGTGCGGCCCCTGTGCGCAATGTCAAGGTCAAATTACTTTGAATTTATTTGTTAAAGTTTTTTCGTGTACTATATCTCTGCAACTGCTTCACCCATTACCTTCATACTTCACATGGGTGTTTATCATCATTGTCGCACACGCTTGCAGAAAGCGCGATATCGTCGGCATTTTGGCGTCCGTCCGTCCGTCCGTACGTCCGTACGTCCATGTGTCCGGTTAAAGTTTTTTCGTTAAAGTTTTTCCATCTACTATATCTATTTTTTTAGTGTCCATGCCTCGCCCCAAGGCGTGACATGCAGGCCACGGCCATCTAGTCTACAAAAAGTGGGTATAATTATGTTATCCAAGTGTCCATGCTTGGAAAAAACCTGGCCTTCGTGGCTTTGCCTCGTTTCTTGTTTATACATTGTATTCATATGTGGCTGTGACTGAAGAAATGGGGCTTATGGGTTTTATCACCAGTGTAGCTTCTGATCAAATAGCACAACCCATAATCCCCATTTCTCCAGTCACAGCCACATATCTGAATATTCTGCTGAGTATATGAGTTGCTGGTGTTACAGAAAAGTCTGCCTTTACTGCGCCAGTCGCTGATCTCCAACAAGATGGCGATAGAGGGCGTGCGGGCACCGCCACTGGACGTGTTACAACATCGACCCCCGGTGCTGGCACCGTCCATGGCAACTGTGGCTCACGTCGCCGCCCCCATCCCAGCACAACCCGTACGTCTTCATCAAAATTCAGTAGCCGATTTCACCAAAATTGGTTTCTGAAATTTACTAAAACACCCGTTTTGTAGAAATTAAATAGCCTGAAAGTTAACCTGACAGAGTCCATGGAAGCTAATTATGTGTGAATAATACTGTAGGTGTCACTGCAAGTAGGAGCTGACAACTTGTATTACAAACATAGATATTGAATTGTGACACATCTGTTGTACAGGATCGTTGTTTTAAGTCTGTAGCCGATTTCACCAAAATTACAAAGTATACTTTGAGCGAGAAATTTCAATTTAAGGATAAATTTATTAATTTTTATTATACTCAATTTATTACGTTATCACAGCCAAGATGATAATGTAATAAATTCAGTATAATAATCAAATATATGCAGTTGTGAGTTCTATATGAAATAATGCATTTTAGTAAAAAGTAAAGTAAAAGTAAACTCCCTCAAAGTATATTTAGCAGATAAGTATGCTTAGTAATTTTGGTGAAATTGGCTACAGGAGCTACACTGGTTACAAACTCAATCAACGTCAACATAAATTTGTCAGTTCAGTTTGTGAACGGTGTAGATCCTGATAAATAGCATACTTCTGTAGCCTGGTAACGATCTACAGTCTACATTCGTTGACTCGAAGTCCATCGGATCATGATAAACACCAAAGCTGAGCAGACATCGGAGTATTTCCTAGTTCTCTGTACAAGTCACGGGGAAGATAACTCCCACATTGTCTGTGAGATACGGAGTTACACTTCCGCAATTGGGGTGATGTGTTGTGTACAGTCGAACCTGTGTTAACGACAACCTGTGAATAGCGACCACCTGTCCACAACGGCCAGTTAAAACCCCCCCGTCCAATTTGTTCTTTAAAAGACCTTGGAATAACGACCACCTCCGAACAACGACCAGCGACCAGCGATTTTCGTTCACACGCGGCATTTTTGACTGCAAACAGCGACCAATAGCGACCATTAGCGACCAAGTCATGTTTTGTCGGCAAAAAAAAATAACATCGCAATGGCCAATTTTCCTTTCATCACAAAACTCGGCGACACAGGGAAAAGTTGCCGACAGATTGCGACAGAAATTAAAACATTTACCTTGCCCGATATGGTCGGTGTCATTTTGGCGACATTAAACATTTTCAATGAAAAATATTGCATAACTCCATTAACGGTAATTCCCGATATGTATTCCGTGTCGTGTATTCCAATAGGCATAATGTAATTCCGTGCAAGTCATAAAACTCGATCATTAGCTGGCAAGCTGTGTTTACACGATGCTGATTTGTCTACAGTGACAAGACTAAAACTTCAAACACACCGCGCGTGTCAAGTGTAAATTTCACACATCGGGGCACAAGGCCATATCAAAGATCGATACACGCGGTTGCTGACATCAGTCACGTAGTCCACACTAGACTGGTACCCTGTCGGATGCGCAGCATATATAGCGTTATTCCTAGCGACCGGGAACCAGTCTAAAGTGACACGACAAACGTGTTTATATGAATTGGGTCCGACAAATCCCGGCTTATTGCATTAGCGACCAGACCAGGCAGTGGATTAAAAACATCAGTAATTACGTCAGTGGACATTGCCAATTCGTCATAGGCTGCTTAAATATTCGGGCTTGACCAGGATAGTATACAGTACATTGGACAGAAAGCAAATAAGCCTAGTGTTCTCTCCTGATTTGGACACCTAGCTCGTGTGGGTTATTCGACTTGACGTATTCAATGAAATATTTGTGTTACAAAAAAACTCGCGGTTTTCACAGGCCGCGTCACATAGGCTATCGTTTTAATACAGACTATATGACCGTTATTAATTTCAACTGTTGGTGTGAAATACTAATGGTCATGCTAAATTAAACCACTTACATGTAATTACGACAAGCTATTAAATGGTGCACCAAAGCAAGCTGCGGGATATACTTATCGTGAAGATAATTACTCCCCTTTGTATATAATTTCCAAAGCGATGCTGGGTTCAGAACACTAACAACAAGATGACAAAACAAAATAAATTGACTATTTTAGCCATTTTTGTGCAATTTTTAATTGATGAAAAGCAGATACACTCCACGATCGTGCAATAGCGAATTGTCAAGTGGAAGTGTATACAGCCAAGACGTTTTCTATGCATGCATATATATTACAATAGAATGCTAAAAACATGGCCGACTTTGTTGTGAAACTGGGAAAATGTTCGACCCTTGGAACAACGACCACCTGTCAACAACGACCACTTTGGCCACTTCCCTTTGCCGGTCGTTGTTCACAGGTTCGACTGTACTTCTGTTTTCCAGTACACATACCTGTTATGCTTCTATTCTAACCAGCAATACAGATTGTTATCAGGCGTCGTTGCCCCCTCCCAGAACAGCATGTATGTGTATGTCTGACTGTGACGGGGGAAATTAGGCCTATATGTGGCTTAGCACATTCATAAACTTAACGTTGGGGTACATGTCTTATATAACATCTGTTTCCTTTCATGGAACGCCTTGATATTTCATACATGCATTCATCTGATGATACTCTATTGTGCTATAGCAAATCCATGACCCACCCCAAGGTCAAGGTCACAAACTTAGCACATTCATAAACTTAACATTGGGGTAAATGTTGTGTAACTTCTGTTTCTTTACAGAGAACACTTTGATATTTCATACATGCATTCATATGATGATCCTCTATTGTGCTACAGCAAATCCATGACACCCCCCACCCTTTCCCCAAGATCAGCATCATAAACTTTCCCCCCCCTTTCCCCAAGATCAACATCATAAACTTAACGTTGGAGTAAATGTCTTTTTAGCTCACCTAAGCGAAGCTCATGTGAGCTATTGTTACCGCAATGTGTCCGTCGTCGTCCGTCCGTCGTCGTCCGTGAACATTTTCAAACGTCTTCTCCTCGGTAACCATTGGGCCTATAGTCACCAAACTTCATGGTCATGGTCCTTAGGTAGGGGGATTGCAAAATTGTTAAAATGGCGTCATTACGTAATACAAGATGGCCGCCGTCTAAAAATAGCACAAATTCTTCAAAAATCTTCTCAAGAACCGCCAACCGGATTTCGACAAAACTTGGTAGGAATGTTCGCTGTACAATGCTCAAAAATGGGCGTGGCCCGTGGGGTCAAATTGGGGTCAAATTTTATTTTTGACCGAATATGGTCATGTTATTATTATATCAAATCGAAGGTATCAATGAGACGATCACTCTGGTACATTTTTTGTCGAAATCGGATTGTTATGTCATCCAAGATGGCCGCTGAAATGTCAAAAGGTTCTTTTATTAGAGATTTCAAAATTCTTCTTCACATGAACCGCTTGGTCCATGGTAGCCAAACTTAAAAGTTATGGTCCATGGGTGAAGCCTTTTCCGATTTGTTAAAATGGAGGTCATCGCTAATCCAAGATGGCCGCTGTCTAAAAATAGCATAAATTCTTAAAAAATCTTCTTCTCATGAACCGCTGGCCGGATTTCGACTAAACTTGGTAGGAATGATCGATTTACAATGCTCTTTCAAAGTTGTTAAAATGGTGAGCCCGGGGTCAAAAATGGGCGTGGCCCGTGGGGTCAAATTTTGTTTTTGACCGAATATGCTCATGTCATATATCACTTGAAGGTATCGATGAGGCGATTGTTCTGGTGCAATATTTGTCGGAATCGGATGATTATGTCATCCATGAGGGCCACCAGAAGGTCCATTTATGCGAGATTTTGAACGTCATTTTCTCAGGAACCACATGGCCGATGCTGGCCAAACTTCATAGGAAGTTAAGATTCTTGGGTGAAGCATTTTCAGATTTGGTAAAATGAGTCATCGCTTAATCCAAGATGACCGCCATCTAAAAATAGCACAATTTTTTTAAAACTCATGAACTCAATGTCACATTCTCCTCTGGTATTCCTGGAGTCAGGTGAGCGAATTAGGGCCATCGTGGCCCTCTTGTTATAACTTCTGTTTCTTTACAGGGAACGCCTTGATATTTATGCCCCCGCCACCGAATGGTGAGGGGGGCATATAGTGTTACCGGCGTATGTTACGTACGTACGGACTTTCCCGAAACTTTCCTTGCTCGGATCTGCTTCACATTTCACACACACATTGCTCCAATGGTCCTCTACCGCCATGTGACAAATCCACATTCGCCCCGACCCCGCTAAACCCAGGGTCAAGGTCACAGACTTGGTGCGTTCGAAACCTTAACGCTGCGTAAATGGCTTATAATTTCTGTTTCCTTGCTCGGATCTGCTTCACATTTCACACACGCATTGCTCCAATGGTCCTCTACCGCCCTGCGACAAATCCACATTCGTCCCGCCCCCGCTAAGCCCAGGGTCAAGGTTACAGACTTGGTGCGTTCGAAACCTTAACGCTGGGTAAATGGCTTATAATTTCTGTTTCTTTGCTCGGATCGGCTTCACATTTCACACACGCATTGCTCCAATGGTCCTCTATCGCCCTGTGACAAATCCACATTTGTCCTGCCCCCGCTAAGCACAGGGTCAAGGTCACAGACTTGGTGCGTTTCAAACCTTAATGCTCGGGTAAATGGCTTGTAATTTTTGTTTCCTTGCTCGGATCTGCTTCACATTTCACACACACATTGCTCCAATGCTCCTCTACTGCCCTGTGACAAATCCACATTCGTCCCACCCCCGCTAAGCCCAGGGTCAAGGTCACAGACTTGGTGCGTTCGAAACCTTAACCCTCGGGTAAATGGCTTATAATCAAATATGCCTTGTTTTCTTTGGCTGCCAGCGGGGGCATTTGTGTGCCGACAGGCCACATTTCTAGTTTATACATGCATTCGTCTGATGATACACTATCGTGCTATAGCAAATCCATGACCCACCCACCCCCACCCCTTTCCCCAAGGTCAAGGTCACAAACATAGCACATTCATAAACTTAACGTTGGGGTAGATGTCTTATACCATCTGTTTCCTTTCATGGAACGCCTTGATATTTCATACATGCATTCATCTGATGATACTCTATCGTGCTATAGCAAATCCATGACCCACCGCCCACCCCTTACCCCAGGGTCAAGGTTACAAACTTAGCACATTCATAAACTTAATGTTGGGGTAAATGTCTTATAACATCTGTTTCCTTTCATGGAACGCCTTGATATTTCATACATGCATTCCTCAGATGACCCTCTATCATGATGTAGCAAATCCACAACCCACCACCCAACCCTTACCCAAAGGTCAAATTCACAAACTTAGCATGTTTATAAACTTAACGTTGGGGTAATTGTTGTGTAACTTCTGTTTCGTTACAGGGAACGCTTTGATATTTCATACATGCATTCATCTGATGATCCTCTATGGTGCTACAGCAAATCCATGACCCCTCCCCCTTTCCCCATGGTCAAGGTCACAAACTTAGCAAATTCATACATGCATTCCTCAGGTCAATAGCTATCATGCTGTAGAAAATCACCAACTTAGTGCGTTCATAAAGTTAACGTTGGGTTAAATTTTGTTTTACTTCTGTTTTCAGGGAGCGCATTGATATTTCATACATGCATTCATCTTAATATGCTATATTATGCTATAGCAAACCCACGACCCACCTTGCACCACTGACCCCAATGTCAAGGTCCACCGCACGCCCCTTAACCCAAGGTCAAGTTATATAATATTCATCTTTTTTTATGCAACTGTGCCAAGTTTGAGTGAAGGCTGCCAACAGGCGAGCTTCGTTGTCTTCTGACAACTCTTGTTCTACATTTGTGTATCCAATTCTATATAATTTCTACTTTACACATCTACCTAAATAAATATACATGTTTAGCACAACGAGAGGAAGAAATAATGCTATAGAGTTTCAAATTCTCATTAATGTTTCTTGCCTTGGTATCAGCTTCACATTTCTGCTTCTTCGCTGTCTGGCCCATCTTCGACGGGCGTATTTTGTGACTTACAGCACTCTCGTTCCTAAATGGACTAGTCTGAAAATCGTTTTGTGACCATTGGATCGGTACGGAAATTAACATACAAAGATCCATTCCAGTTAATTAGGGGTGAAAGGGTTGCTGATTTGTACATTGATAATGTTCTAGCCAATGACCTGAGGTTGTGAGTTCAATCCTCACCCTAGGCGTGAAAAATACTTAAATAGTAATTCCATGTCACTGGTCCTTCGGATGAGACTTTATACTGTGGTCTCGTCTGTATATGACCTTAGCTGTTGTTGGGACATTAAACCCATTCACTTTTTATCACGCCCGCTTTCGGTCGGCGTGATATATAATAGTCGCCGCTTTTTGCGTGCGTCCAACATTTTGCGTTTACAGTTTTTAAGTTCCCAATATCTCCGATTGACTTGAAACGTCACATACCTATTTATCATCATCCATATTTTCATTCTATAGCCCACTCATGCGGCCCTCTTGCCCATGGTCAAGGTGAACTTACTTTGAAATTTGTGTCTAGTTTACTGAAAACTACGTAATCTCCATGTTACATATATCACACGTGCGTTGCAGAATTTTACCAAAGGTGCCCCCGTGAACCAGGTGCGGCCGAAGACAGTACTCACGAGTACCCCCGTACCAGGCCCCTCGGTACGCGCGGAGCCCCCGAAACCCGCCCTCACAAAGCAGATGAACATGCTGGGTGGCAACGTGCCGAGCACGGTGAAGGCCTTCCACCACCGTCTCGCGGGCCTCCACCCCGGGGCCAGTCCTGGCCCCACACATGCAGCTCATAAAGACAAGCGGAAATTTGACACGCTCAAGTAAGTGCGGTGGCACCTCACGGCCAGTCCTGATCCCACACACGCGGCACATAAAGACAAGAGGAAATTTGACACACTCGAGTAAGTACGGTGGCATCACACAGCCAGTCCTGATCCCACACACGCGGCACATAAAGACAAGAGGAAATTTGACAGTCTCAAGTAAGTATGGTGGCACCTCACGGCCAGTTCTGATCCCACACACGGCACATAAAGACAAGGGGAAATTTGACAATCTCAAGTAAGTACGGTGGCACCTCACGGCCAGTCCTGATCCCACACACGCGGCACATAAAGACAAGAGGAAATTTGACAGTCTCAAGTAAGTACGGTGGCACCTCACGGCCAGTCCTGATCCCACACACGCGGCACATAAGGACAAGAGGAAATTTGACAGTCTCAAGTAAGTATGGTGGCACCTCACGGCCAGTCCTGATCCCACACATGCGGCACATAAAGACAAGAGGAAATTTGACGGTCTCAAGTAAGTACGGTGGCACCTCACGGCCAGTCCTGATCCCACACACGCGGCACATAAAGACAAGAGGAAATTTGACAGTCTCAAGTAAGTGCAGTGGCACCTCATGGCTAGTCCTGATCCCACACACGCGGCACATAAAGACGAGCGAAAATTTGACACACTCAAGTAAGTACGGTGGCACCTCACGGCCAGTCCTGATCCCACACACGTGGCACATAAAGACAAGCGGAAATTTGACACACTCAAGTAAGTACGGTGGCACCTCACGGCCAGTCCTGATCCCACACACGTGGCACATAAAGACAAGCGGAAATTTGACACACTCAAGTAAGTGCGGTGACACCTCACGGCCAGTCCTGATCCCACACACGCGGCACATAAAGACAAGAGGAAATTTGACACACTCAAGTAAGTACGGTGACACCTCATGGCCAGTCCTGATCCCACACACGCGGCACATAAAGACAAGAGGAAATTTGACAGTCTCAAGTAAGTACGGTGGCACCTCACGGCCAGTCCTGATCCCACACACGTGGCACATAAAGACAAGCAGAAATTTGATACGCTCAAATAAGTACGGTTGCACCTCACAGCCAGTCCTGATCCCATACACACGGCACATAAAGACAAGGGGAAATTTGACAGTCTCAAGTAAGTATGGTGGCACCTCACGGCCAGTCCTGATCCCACACACGCGGCACATAAAGACAAGAGGAAATTTGACAGTCTCAAGTAAGTATGGTGGCACCTCACAGCCAGTCCTGATCCCACACACGCGGCACATAAAGACAAGCGGAAATTTGACAGTCTCAAGTAAGTACGGTGGCACCTCACGGCCAGTCCTGATCCCACACACGCGGCACATAAAGACAAGAGGAAATTTGACAGTCTCAAGTAAGTATGGTGGCACCTCACGGCCAGTCCTGATCCCACACACGCGGCACATAAAGACAAGCGGAAATTTGACACGCTCAAGTAAGTATGGTGGCACCTCACGGCCAGTCCTGATCCCACACACGCGGCACATAAAGACAAGCGGATTTTGACAGTCTCAAGTAAGTACGGTGGCAATTCAAGGTCAGTCCTGATCCCACACACGTGGCACATAAAGACAAGAGGAAATTTGACAGTCTCAAGTAAGTATGGTGTCACCTCACAGCCAGTCCTGATCCCACACACGCGACACATAAAGACAAGCGGACATTTGATACGCTCAAGTAAGTACGGTGGCACCTCACGGCCAGTCCTGATCCCACACACACGTCACATAAAGACAAGAAGAAATTTGACAGTCTCGAGTAAGTACGGTGGCACCTCACAGCCAGTCCTGATCCCACACACACGTCACATAAAGACAAGAGGAAATTTGACAGTCTCAAGTAAGTATGGTGGCACCTCACAGCCAGTCCTGATCCCACACACGCGGCACATAAAGACAAGCGGACATTTGATACGCTCAAGTAAGTACGGTGGCACCTCACGGCCAGTCTTGATCCCACACACACGTCACATAAAGACAAGAGGAAATTTGACAGTCTCAAGTAAGTACGGTGGCACCTCACAGCCAGTCCTGATCCCACACACACGTGACATAAAGACAAGAGGAAATTTGACAGTCTCAAGTAAGTACGGTGGCACCTCACAGCCAGTCCTGATCCCACACACGCGGCACATAAAGACAAGGGGAAATTTGACAGTCTCAAGTAAGTACGGTGGGACCTCACGGCCAGTCCTGATCCCACACACGCGGCACATAAAGACAAGAGGAAATTTGACAGTCTCAAATAAGTACGGTGGCACCTCACGGCTAGTCCTGATCCCACACACGCGGCACATAAAGACAAGAGGAAATTTGACAGTCTCAAGTAAGTATGGTGGCACCTCACGGCCAGTCCTGATCCCACACACGTGGCACATAAAGACAAGAGGAAATTTGACACACTGAAGTAAGTACGGTGGCACCTCACAGCCAGTCCTGATCCCACACACGCGGCACATAAAGACAAGCGGAATTTGACAGTCTCAAGTAAGTACGGTGGCACCTCACGGCCAGTCCTGATCCCACACACGTGGCACATAAAGACAAGAGGAAATTTGACACACTGAAGTAAGTACGGTGGCACCTCACAGCCATTCCTGATCCCACACACGCGGCACATAAAGACAAGCGGAATTTGACAGTCTCAAGTAAGTACGGTGGCACCTCACGGCCAGTCCTGATCCCACACACGCGGCACATAAAGACAAGCGGAATTTGACAGTCTCAAGTAAGTACGGTGGCACCTCATGGCCAGTCCTGATCCCACACACGCGGCACATAAAGACAAGCGGAATTTGACATGCTCAAGTAAGTACGGTGGCACCTTACGGCCAGTCCTGATACCACACACGCTGCACATAAAGACAAGCGGAAATTTCAACATGGCAAAGTATACTTCGTTAGCAAATTTTCAATTTAAGGATAACATTTTTAATTATTATTATGCTGAATTTATTACAATAATACAGCCATTATGGCTGTGATAATGTAATACATTCATTATAATAATTCTGCATACTTTTAATCATCAAATATATGCAAAGTTCTAAATGAAATAATTCATTTCGAGAAAAATAAATGATTACTCCCTCAGAGTATACTTTGCTAGATAAGTATACTTTGCAATTTTAATGAAATCGGCTACTGGCTGCATATTTTAGACATTGATTTCTGTAACATTTTACAGAGATTCTACACAGTTGCAATAAAACACATATTCCTTTAATTGTAACATTTATTGTACTTTCAGGGATGATGACGACATAAACGACGTTGCAACCATGGGTGGTGTGAATTTGTCCGAGGAGAGCAAAAATATATTAGCAACAAATGCAGACTTTATAGGCACTCAAATACGGTCGTGTAAAGATGAAAGTTTTCTATTCCATGGCTCTTTATTAAGCCGGATAACTGCAATAGGTACGTACACGTGGTGTTTCTATTCATTTGTAGTGAAACCTCTGTAACAAGACATCCTGGCCAGACAGATTCCAATATATTAACCCCTTCAACCGTAAATAACTGTATTTTAGTAATATCAATATTCACCCTGTGAATACCACAGGCCTTTGTCGTGATTTTTGCAAAGTGTAGATCCAGATGAGCCGGCTCGTAATCTAAATCAGCATCTGCGCAATTTGTGGACATTTTATACTCTTTTATAAAATTCTCTCTGTTAAAGATACATTCTGAAAATTAAAATGCAATATTCCAGTAACTTGGGGGTGACAATGAATGTTAAACACGCTGTTTTCTGGGTTTCCAGTGTGGAGTGGTTCTGTGTGGAGTTGAAATCTGGGCATATAATACTCTTCAGATACAAAACTTATCTGGAGCTCTCGCATCCATGTATAACTACTTTAGTTCCTTAACCCTTTCAGCCCTACAAACCATCAAGCTAACATGACCAAGCTGCAGCACTTGTCCGTGTTATTCAGTTCGGAAAAAAAATCCACGTTTCTTCATAAGGGCTTTTCCAGAATTTTTGGTATGGGGGGGTTGGACGGCACCCTATTTAAATTTGGATGGGTGGTGGGGGTGTTTCAAAAAATGAATTTTGTGCATGATGGGGTTTTCCTAAAAATGAATTTTGTGCATGTTGGGGTTTTCCTAAAAATGAATTTTGTGCATGGTGGGGTTTTCCTAAAAATGAATTTTGTGCATGATGGGGTTTTCCTAAAAATGAATTTTGTGCATGATTGGGTTTTCCTAAAAATGAATTTTGTGCATGGTGGGGTTTTCCTAAAAATGAATTTTGTGCATGGTGGGGTTTTCCTAAAAATGAATTTTGTGCATAGTGGGGTTTTCCTATTAAAATACGAATTGTGTGCATCGTGGGTTCCTGGGTGAAATACATTAAGGTGGGTGTCTAGCAGGTGAAATACATCAAGGTGGGTGTCTAGCAGGTGAAATACATCAAGGTGGGTGTCTAGCAGGTGAAATAAATCAAGCTGGGTATGTAGTCAGAATAAATTAAAAATAAAACGTGTTTGTTTCTCAATTAGTTTTTGTTGCATTTGATCCCAATTCACCGAGGTGAAACGCGTCCAGTACCGCGCAGCGTTTGGCCAGTACCGCGCAGTGTCTCGATAACATCACAGGAAAAACAACCTGGTGCTTATTACCAATGCCAACTGGGTTGCAAGGGGATAACTATTATGTTTTAATAATAATTTTATGACCGACCTCCGTTTCGCCCTTCGCCAACTCGTCCATCAGCCAATGCAAAATAATACACATTAGCGGCAAGTTTGTCAGCTGACGAGTTGACAGGTTACGGTCTATGTATGTTTATAATAACCTATATTGTGTTTATTCTACAAATGTGAAAGCCATGATGTGACGGCTTGTGTCCGTATCAGTAACAGTTTTGAGTATTATCTATTATCCCTCTGTGACATAGTTTATTTGAAAAAAACATATTTTTTACTAAACATGATAATCGTCTCCTAAAAGGGATTCTCATGGTCCCAAAACATGTCTATTAAGAAATCGAAAAACTATGGACAAACGCACCAATTTTGCTTAACAAAAACATAGAGAATTGTCCTGGGAGACGATACTTATGTGCTCACAAAACATTTTTATTAAAAACAAAACATATTTCTCAACAAGAACAAAACATGAGAGTCGTCTCCTAAAAACACGAGAATCGTCTCGCGTTTTCACGATCTGGCCCTCACGTACGTCGTTGGCATTCTTGTATGCGAAAGTTGAATCTGGTTATACCTCTTGTGTGAGTATTACGATTATTCATAATCCTATTACTTTTAGGGGAAGGGGCCAAGGGACTTTGGTGTGGTATGGGCCTGGCACCAGGTCGGGTTATTCTAATTTCAGGCTGAATATATTTTTTCCAATGCAGCAGGTTAAATGCGGGATCGAACCCGTTGGCGGCTTAAATGTCCTTAGTTGTTGATAGGCCGTTAACACCAATAAACATACAAACTTACCCAAATTATTATACCCCCACAAACAAAGTTTTAGGGGGTATATAGGAGTCAGCTTGTCGGTCGGTCGGTCGGTCGGTCGGTCGGTCGGTCGGTCGGTCGGTCGGTGTCGGTTGGTCGGTCGGTCGGTCGGTCTGTTGGAAATTCCCATCCGCTCTATATCTTCTACACCCATGCATTTATGTCTGTAGCGCAGACAGAAAATTCGGGTTGGCTTTGCTCATGCGTGTGTCGAAATCATGCGTGTTGAAATTGCACGTGTGTGTGTGTGTATAACGCAAGTCCAACACTCTTGCGAGATCGCGAAGCAAACACGCGAGATCAAGCAGGAGGTTGCGAAAACGCAAGATTGAATATGATAGAATCTCCGTTTTCGTTTTGTGCTGTCGCGATCATGCTACGTGATTTCGCGGTCTCAACCTCGTGCGATCAGGAAAACGCAAGAGTGTAACATGGACACGAACAAATCGTCTCGGGAGACTGCCAAAACATGTTATTAAAAAATAGAACAAATGTGGACATCAATATTTCTTGACAAAAAAACATTGTTTGACAAAACATAATCGTCTTAGGAGAAGATTCTTGTGTGCTGCCAATACATGTTCATTGAGAGAAAAAAAATTCATATTTCGATGCTTTTATTGTTTTAATACTGCATCGCATCGGCAAATTTTGCCGATATGGCGATACATAATGATTACCTTTTTTTCGGAGATTCTGCCCCTACTCTCCGACTTCTTTAACTTTCGACTCCATAAATTTATGGAAGAATTATCTTATCAAACTCTGCGAAAACCGCAATGCGATAAGAGATAATTCCAGAGCCGACCAAGTCTTACTTGATGAAATTCCATGGATAAATTTTGTTTATGTAATTTATCGTAAATGTGCTTCTCTGTTAAAGGTACATGCCCACCCAGTAGACACACTCAATGTTATTTATATCACAGATATCATTTGAGAAATTTTCTGGCAAAATATACATTCATTCACCATTACCCCGCATACTGATTGACATTATTATACATGTTATATCAGACGTAAATTTACACACTGATATCAGGGGCGATAACCGTGTTTCCTTAAAATGTTAACAGACATTACTATTTATTATCTGTATTTATTTTTTGATGTGCAATGATCATACTTTATTATCTGTTGAAAATATTATTTTTTCAGGTGATGCATTTAATTAGTATAAATACTTACAAAATATCATGCCTCATTTGCATATGAAAATAGCCCGATACCACCGTGCGTCACTATCAGTAAAACAAGTACTTCTAAATGATTATATCTGTATAGTGGGCACTCGTAATCTTTAGAACTGGTGGAATAGTGACATATTTATACACTTATTTAATTCCTATAAAGAACATGTGCCTACTGAGTGGGCACGTACCTAATGTCGCGTCGGCATGTATCAAAGGTCAGATCGACACGACTTATAACCTTTTAGGCACCGCTTTGTAACCTTTGATGTCTCTCTCTCCGACACTGTCACACGTCACAGTCCGTAACCACACGTGCATTTGATGTACGCCGTGATCGGACAAAACGGGGCTTATTGCATATGCAACTAGCAAAGACCAAAACGTGTTCACCAGCAGTAATCAGAAAACGCGATATTGTAACATGTTCCTAACAGGACACGTAACATTTGTCTTGGGAGACGATTCTCTTATGCTGCCAAACCATGTTTATTAGAATTTTATTTTACAAAACATTAGAATCGCCTCCTAAAACATGAGGACACGTAACACTCATCTTGGGAGATGATTCTCATATGCTGCCAAACCATGTTTGTTAGAATATTTGTTTGCAAACCATTAGAATCGCCCTCTAAAACATGAGGACATGTAACACTCGTCCTGTGAGACGATTCTCATATGCTGTCAAACCATGTTTATTAGAATGTTTTTTTACAAAACATTAGAATCGCCTCCTAAAACATGAGAATTGTACGGTGTCCTGTTAGGACCATGTTACAATTTTGCATTTACGCGATCTCGACCTAGTGGAAGGCCAGGCGAGTTTTCGTGAGATTGAATATAATAGAATATCGCGTTTTCACCTCGCGAACTTGTGCATAGTTCAAAACCGCGAAAACATACACCCTACAGTCAAACCGGGCAGCTTTCAACCAATATGACTGGACCCAACTGTCAACTATGTAAAAGAGCACCAGAGGTGAGATAGAATTTTATAGCAGACTGTGTAACCCTAAACCCATAGAGACCGATAGATTGAACAACTCTACTCAGAACTACCAAAACTCCAAATACCTATGCTATTATATAACCATGCATTGTTTACCCAATTGATATTGCACTGTAAACATTCTGACATTACATTAGTAAATCTAAATTAAAACAAGTCGCTCAGCTGGAACTATGGAGGAGGGAATTATCAATTAATTGACTTCTTACACAGACTAGATGACATGTCGCGCCCGCCGAGGCTTTGATAGTATACCGAAAAACTTTAACCTCGGACAAACATACGTACGCCAATGTGCCGACTATATCGTGAACTGAAGTGTGAAGGAGTTGTAAATAAGTGTACACCATTCGGTATACATTACCATTGAATCGACACACCAACCTCAGCATACGTCGCAAGACGGTGCTCCGATAAGCCAACGGAGAATATCTACATAGACACCACAATCGCGCGATCTCACCTCGTGATTTCGCACATAGGTTGAGATAGTGAAAACGCGAGATTGTAACGTGGCCCTAACAGGACACTGTAGAATCATCTTAGGAGGTGATTCTGATGTGCTGCCGAAATGTTTATTAGAAAAAAAAATTCAAAACAAATACATATTTGTGACAAAAATGAGAATCAACTCTTAAAAAACATGAAATAAATCAATCAATTGCAATGTGTGGTGGTGGGGTGATACAATAATTAACAAATAAAAAATGGGTTGTGTGGCATGGGAAAAATGAATAATTATGGGGGTTGGGGCTAAAGAAAATAATTCAATTGTGTGGGTGTGAAGCGATAATTGAAAAGCATGGGTGGTGGGGTGAAGCGATAATTGAAAAGCATGGGTGGTGGGGTATGAAAATTACTTTTTTGTATGGATGGTGGGTAAAAAATAAAACCTGCCTTCCAACCCTCCCCCTCCTCCCCACCCCACCCCCCACCCTCCCCCCCTCCTCCATATCATTAATTCTGGAAAAGCCCTAATGAAAAAGTTCAAAGAGTAGCATGGACAAACCAATGTTGGATATTTTTATGCCCCCGCTACCGAAAGGTACGGGGGCATATAGTGTTACCGGCGTCCGTCTGTCCGTCCGTACGTCCCGATATTACCATATTCTTTAGTAACTTCTACATGGCTTCACATATTATGTCAATATTTATACACGTGATACATATGAACATGCCTTACACACTCCACCCCCCAGTACTTCGACCTTGACCTTTGGCCTTCACCTTTTCCACTTTAAATGTTTGCTTGGCACTTTGGGACAAATCTACGTGCACGTTTCTCAATCCTACACTAACTTCTCAATACTTTTGCCAATCGCTTAAATATTTATACACATGATACATATGAACATGCCCTACACACTCCACCACCCAGTAACTTCGACCTTGACCTTTGACCTTCACCTTTTCTACTTTAAATGTTACTTAGCACTTTGGGACAAATCTACGTGCACGTTTCTCAATCCTACACTAACTTCTCATACTTTTGCCAATCGCTTAAATATTTATACACATGATACATATGAACATGCCCTACACACTCCACCACACAGTACTTCGACCTTGACCTTTGACCTTCACCTTTTCTACTTTAAATGTTTACTTAGCACTTTGGGACAAATCTACGTGCACGTTTCTCAATCCTACAATAACTTCTCAATACTTTTGCCAATCCCTTAAATATTTATACACATGATACATATGAACATGCCCTACACACTCCACCACCCAGTACTTCGACCTTGACCTGTGACAAATTCACATTCGTCCTGCCCCCGCTAAGCCCAGGGTCAAGGTCACAGACTTGGTGTGTTCGGAACCTTAATGCTCGCGTAAATGGCTGATAATCAAATATGCCTCATTTTCTTTGACTGCCAGCGGGGACATTCGTGTGCCGACAGGCCACATTTCTAGTGTTTTAAAGGATTAATAACTGTCTTTTAATAGCTGTTGTGTGAGTTCACATAACTTGTTCACTTTTGTATTTGATTGCTAATATATTTGTGCATCTTTCTTTCTCCAGCGAAAAGATTTGGGATATCGGAAGTACCAAACGAAGTAGTTAATTTAATATCTCACGCCACTCAGGAGCGACTTCGCAACCTTGTAGAGCAACTAGCTACGGTCGCCGAACAGCGCAGCGAAGTCTATAAAGTAAGTGTATGAAGTTTTGCAGGTCTGTGAACAAATTTCCACCTTCTGTTTGTATTGATTGTACTTGTAAATGTTATTTTTTTATGCCCCACCACGATAGTGGATAGTGGAGGGGGCATTTAGTTTTACCCTTGTCCGTCCGTCCTTCCGTCTGTCCGTCACCAAACTTGTAAGTCGTAAAACTTTTGAACCGTAATAGCTACACCCCTGAAACTTGGTATGTAGCTTCCTTATGATGAATAGATGTGCAAAGTTTATTTTGATTTGACCCCGTGTCATGGATTATCTCCCCCATTTCGACTTAGAATTTGGCAATTTTGCCTTGTAAGTTGTAAATTTTTTAAACCATACTAGATACACACCTGAGACTTGGTATGTGGATTCCATATGATGAGTAGATGCAAATAAATTTTCCCCCTTTTCGACCTAGAATTTGGCAATTTTGCCTTGTAACTCAAAACTTTTAAACCCTAATAGCTACAGACCTGAAACTTATGTATGTACCTTCCTTATGATGAGTAGATGCGCACAGTTTATGTTTAGATTTTTTATTTGACCCGGGGGCATGGATTATCTCCCTTTTTGGACTGAAGTTTTACCTCATTTATAATCAAAGCGTTATGTGGGGCATCCGTGTTCTATGATGACATTTTCTAGTTACAGTAAAGTTCCACATGTGGTTCTGAAAAAAAGAGGTCTTATTAGCGAGTCGGTCTTATTACCGGAACTCAGCAAAAACACCAAATCCATAAAAAGACCATAGTCTTAATGAGGGCTGTTCCAGTAAAACATACATGGGGGGATGGGGGGTGGGGGGGTGGGGGGGGGGAGACGCCACCTTTTGAATTTGGGTAACCTACCATAGATGCAAATTAATGTATTCGACACCCACCCATAGATGCGATTTCCCTGGGAAACCACCCACCCATATATGCAATTTAAATTAACACATTATTTTATCAATGTAATTCTCCAGGACACGTAATTTCCGTGTTTGTAACAAAAACTCACGCACAATGTGATGTATCAGGAGCCGTAGGTGCATCGAACACGTGTGACGTGAATCGCCGAATTTTTTGCCTATTTGTATATCAAAATCGTGTTAAATTTGTAACACGACTATTGTCAGAAATTGTGTTAAATTTGCGATTCTTTCCCAAATTAGACCCAAATTGGACGATTTTTTTTTTTTTTATGGACGCATAGCCTCCTTTTATCTCACCGATGTGAATGTGCAGCTGATCACGTTTGCACATTTCGTAAATTAATCCGAGCAAACTGGGAATAACATCAATTATTGGTCCCAGTAACAAAGCAGTGCTAATTGTTATGTGCTCGATTTCATTTTTCCGGCATGCGTTCGCGCTCACCATTGGTGGAATATTAATTAGGTGTAAAGGCTGACCAATCGGAGATCGTGTATCAGTCGCTCAGATTAACTAAATTGTTACAGCACTGCCCACTCGCCCGGCGCATGTACACAAATGTGTACGTGACAACTGGCCTTGTTTCGCTACATCATAATTGAGCCAGTGCATGAGATAATCAACTTTATTATATAACTGAGATTTTCGCCGAGAATGATTTGATTTTTTTCTGCAAATATATCGGAAAGTTGATAACATTTTCAGAGCAAATGCGTAATAATTACTAATTTAATATTCGTCAACATTCGATATCGTTTACAGAAAATGTACACTATTATCAGACTCATCTTCGTCGAAAATCTCACGTGATAAGCCTGATTACCTCATGAACTGGCTCAATATTATAACACGTCGGCAAAACATGTCTATACAGGTCGTGTGTGTTGAAAGGGTTAAAACTCTGTGCGTACTCAAACCCACAGGTGGAATAGTCGGACGTGTGACACAAAGAAAGTGACCATTACAAAAATATCCATTACCCCACCCACTTGGTCTCGTTCTATTATTAACGTCATGTACAGTACCATACCAGGTGGTGGGATAATGGGATTGTTTTAATAGGCATTTATTTTGGTGTCATAGGTCCTAGTCTTCCACCTGTGCTCACCATATGAGTAAGCACAGATTGCAACGCACGAGCTTGTCACGTGACGTTGCAGCTGATGGAACAGGATATCGGTCATTGGGTCATTGCGTCATCGAATGATGATGGCTACACGTGTTTCTACACGCGTTTACAATAATGGATTGCACGGACCTGTGTAGATCTACATTCTACATGAACAGTAGCGGATTCATGGCGGGGGAAATGGCTTCCTCAATACAAAAATTTTCCGGGGGGGGGGGGGTGGCATGCCCCCGGACCCCCTACCCAACTCCCTCGCACCACTCAGTCGACGAACGAGCATATCCCGATTTTTTTATTTATTTTCTTTTTTTTTTATGAAATATTGAACGTAAAATGCAGGTAATGGCTTCCTCAATTCAAAAAATTTCCGGGGTGGGGGCATGCCCCCGGACACCCCTAGCCGACTCCCTCGCACCGCTCAGTCGATACTCAAGTTCAAGGCCCCCCCCCCCCCCCCCCCCCCCCCCCCCCCCCCCCCCCCCCCCCCCCCCCCCCCCCCCCCCCCCCCCCCCCCCCCCCCCCCCCCCCCCCCCCCCCCCCCCCCCCCCCCCCCCCCCCCCCCCCCCCCCCCCCCCCCCCCCCCCCCCCCCCCCCCCCACCTCCCCCCCCCCCCCCCCCCCCCCCCCCCTGATGAACATGATGAAGATAACCGTGAAAACTTATGGCATATAGGTATTGGCGACGTCGTTCATTCGCAGTCGCAGTATACCGTGTACATGTATTTTTTGTTGACATTATGATGCGTCTTGGGCGAGAACGGATATAGCACGGTTCGGATAATAAGCAACACGGAAGGTTGTATGTTGCCGGACTTCCGTGTACTAACGGGGTCGCACTGCATGTTAATATGTCGCGGCGCGTCTCGTTTGCTGTCAAAACATGTTTTTATTTTTCGTAAGTAAAATGTGATGTGCAGACGACAATTTATGACATTGTGTGTATGTGACAATTATCACGGGATACCCTTATCACGCATGGCGAAAGTGTCAATATGTCAATTGGCGGTTCATTATGCGGGTGTAACGATACATCTGTATGTGCCCCATCCCAGGTGATGGCTAATAGTCCATACACAACTCTACTCTATAATTGGCGAAGGTGCGATAATAATACATTTGAGCGATCTTTGCTTTGTGTACAAACTTGTGATTAATAGACGAAACCACCAGCGTGCATTTAATTACGTTGTCCATATTCTGGGACAATGTATATTCCTGAGGAATGCCGCGTTATGAATACAAATCGTCGCGATACCAGCACGCATTTAATTATGTTGTGCATATTCTGGGACGTTATATTCCTGAGGAACTCGCACTACGAATACAATCGCCGCGAATGGCTGCGTTATATACGTTAGACCATTAATTCTCTGTAATATACGCCGCCTATACATATATCCCGCTATACGAACCACTCCATGTTGACCTGAAAAACAGACACTCACCAGTCTGACAGCCAACCACCCATAGAAGTGATTTTCGGACAAGCACACCCACCCATGTATGCAATTTAAAGAAACAGACACCCTGGCATATATTTTCTTTAAACTGCCGTCTTGGGGGTGCGGTATGTTTTAATGGAACAGCCCTGAGGATAGAATATATAAAAGAATAACAACAATAAATTCATCATTTAATAGTCATGTTTGCTCATCTGTTTATATGTGCATTGTACAAGAAAATATTTATTTTTATTGTATTTACAGTGCAACTTCTCTACAACAGCCACCCCTGGGAAGACACAAAACTGGCTGTTGTAGAGAGGGGTAGTATATGAACATCCACCGACACAATTTTGCCTTCCCACTGTAACTGCTATGTACTGATATTAAAACCAGAATAGATCCAATTAAATCACAAAAGACAACTATATATTTGATATCAGACACTTTCCTCTTTTTTTTAGCTCACCTGAGCGAAGCTCATGTGAGCTATTGTTACCGCAATGTGTCCGTCCGTCGCCCGTCGTCCGTCCGTGAACATTTTCAAACGTCTTCTCCTCGGTAACCATAAGGTAGGGGGATTACAAAATTGTTAAAATGACGTCATTACGTAATCCAAGATGGCCGCCATCTAAAAATAGCACAAATTCTTAAAAAATCTTCTTCTCAAGAACCGCCAATCGGATTTCGACAAAACTTGGTAGGAATGATCGAAGTACAATGCTCTTTCAAAGTTGTTAAAATGGTGACCCCGGGGTCAAATTTTTTATTTTAGACCGAATATGGTCATGTCATATATCAAATCGAAGGTATCAACGAGGTGATCACTCTGGTGCATTTATTGTCGAAATTGGATGGTTATGTCATCCAAGATGGCCGCCGAAAGGTCAAAAGGTCGTTATTTTATTAGAGATTTCAAAAAATTTCTTCACATGAACCGCTTGGCCCATGGTAGCCAAACTTAAAAGTTATGGTCCATGGGTGAAGCCTTTTCAGATTTGTTAAAATGGAGGTCATCGCTAATCCAAGATGGCCGCCATCTAAAAATAGCATAAATTCTTTAAAAAATCTTCTTCTCGTGAACCGCTGGCCGGATTTCGACGAAACTTGGTAGGAATGATCGATGTACAATGCTCTTTCAATGTTGTTAAAATGGTGACCCCGGGGTCAAAAATGGGCATGGCCCTTGGGGTCAAATTAGGGTCAAATTTTATTTTTGACCGAATATGGTCATGTCTATATCAAATCGAAGGTATCAAAGAGGCGATCGCTCTGGTTCATTTTTTGTCGAAATTGGATGGTCATGTCATCCAATATGGCCGCCGAAAGGTCAAGAGGTCGTTCTTTTATTAGAGATTTCAAAATTCTTCTTCACACGAACCGCTTGGCCCGTGGTGGCCAAACTTCACAGTTATAGTCCATGGGTGAAGCCTTTTCAGATTTGTTAAAATGGAGGTCATCGCTAATCCAAGATGCCGCCGTCTAAAAATAGCACAAATTCTTAAAAAATCTTCTCATGGACCGCCAGCCGGATTTCAACGAAACTTGGTAGAATGATCGATGTAGAATGCTCATGTCAAATTGAAGGTATCGATGAGGCGATTGCTCTGGTGCAATATTTGTCGGAATCGGATGATTATGTCATCCATGATGGCCGCCAAAAGGTCCATTTATTCAAAATTTTGAATGTCTTTTTCTCAGGAACCACATGGCCGACGCTGGCCAAACTTCATAGTAAGTTAAGATCCTTGGGTGAAGCATATTCAGATTTGGTAAAATGAAAGTCATCGCTTAATCCGAGATGACCACCATCTAAAAATAGCACAATTTTTTTAAAATACCAGGCTTATTTGCTTTCTGTCCAATGTATAATTTCCTGATCAAGCCCGAATATTTAAGAAGTCTATGACGAATTGGCAATGTCCGCTGACGTAATTACTGATGTTTTTAATTAGAGATTGGCGAGCATTGTAAACCATGGGCAGACTACGCGAATCCACTGCCTGGTCTGGCCGATAATGCAATAAGCCGGGATTTGTCGGAGATCGAGACCCAATTCACATATACACGTTTGTCGTGTCACTTTAGACTGGTTCCCGGTAGTATTGTTTCGCTAGGCTGCACATCTGACAGGGTACCAGTCTAGTGTCGACTACGTGACTGACGTCGGCAACCGCGTGTATTGATCTTTGATATGGCCTTGTGCCCCGTGGTGTGAAATTTGCACGTAATAATACTTGACAAGCGCGGTGTTTGAAGTCTTAAGTCTGGTCACCGTAGATGAATCAGCATCGTGTAAACACAGTTTGCCAACTAATCATGGAGTTTTATGACTTACGTGGAATTGAATTATGCCTATTGGAATACACGACACTGAATACATATCAGGAATTACCGTTAATGGCATTATGCAATATTTTTCATGGAAAATGTTTAATGTCGCCAAAATGACACCGACCATATCGGGCAAGGTAAATGTTTTCAAAAGAGCGTTGTGCCAATGTATGCAAATATAATTGATGCCTAATTTGATACGACCAGTTGAAATTCAAATGATAGCGGCCAGATTGTGATGAAAGGAAAATAGCGATTGTGGTACTATTTTTTTTTGCCGACAAAAACATGACATGGCCGCTGTTCACATACAAAAATGCCATGTGGGAATGAAAATAGCTGGCCGCTGGTCGCAGTTCGGGGGTGGTCGTTATTCCAAGGTCTTATAAAGAACGAAATTGGACGGGGGAGGAGGGGGGATTTAACTGGCCGTTGTGGACAGGTGGTCGCTATTCCCAGGTGGTCGTTAGCACAGGTTTGACTGTATATTATATTCTGCATGTACTCTAAAAATATTGTCAACTTTTGACATTATTTATAAAAAATATTGTAAACGTATTTAATGAAACGTGGCGTTTCTCATATGACTGGCTACCCTGTGTGAGGATATGTATGTCTCCATGTGTTACAGATGAACCCGCGGTTCGAGGCGTCGGGCGACGTGAAGTGCCAGCTCAAGTTCCTGGAGGAGCTGGATGTGTTGGAGAGGAAGCGGCACGATGATCAGGAGAAGGAGATGCTGCGGCGCGCGGCCAAGGTCCGTACTGCTCCGGCCAGGGCTATTATAGGAATAAACGATATGTTAGGAGAGGCTATTATAGGAATAAACGATATGTACGCCTTCAGCCAGCACTGTTGGACTTTTAAAAGGTTATATCTCCGATAAAGTCTGCGAAAAATGTTGTTTATTACTTATAATTCCAACCCAATTCTATCATGCTGTGACAAATCCACCGTCGTCCAGGCTTTTGTGTTTTCAAATGTGCCATCGTTTTCTTTGGCTGCCAGCAGGACATTTGTGTGCAGGTACATTCCCTCTATATGTGGCTGTGACTGGAGAAATGGAGCTTATGAGATTTGTGACCAGCTCAGCTCCTGATCAAATAACACACAACTGTAGCCCTATATATGGAATGGCGAGCAGTGCAGATCCGGATCAGACTGCGGATCTACACGTGTCGCAAAAGCCAAGCCCCATTTCTGCAGTGACAGCCACATATAACCTTGCTATTGAACGTACGTATAACCCCAATCTATCAAGCTTTCTATCCCTGTGCGATATCCGGGACTAAATCAGCTGCATGTATTGCTGCTTCTGATTCCAAGAATAGACCACAGTGTTCCCTGCTTGCCATAAAAAGTTGACTAAAAGAAGATTGGGTTCAGTGATCGTTTTGGTGTGACTGGCATCTGGTACCAGATCAGGATCTTGAGGATTCATTGAGTACTGGTTTAGCAATTTCCCTCACACCAAAGATGGGTTGTGGCCTAACGATTAGAACATCTAACTTCCAATCAGGAGGTTGCGGTTTCAAAGCTCACCTAGGGCATCTAAAAATACTTTCATAGTACATGTATTTCCATTCCACTGGTCTGTCATGGATGAGATTTTATACCAAGGTCCCGTCTCTATATGACCCTAGCTGTTGCTGGGACTCATTTACTTTTCCTTCACACCCGCGCTTGCTGGTGCTACTATGTCACCTGTATATTGCCTAGCTAAACCCCATTAAATCAATCAAGCTTATTTCAACTACAGATGTGTAGTACATGCTCAGAAAGTAAGACTTGCGGTGTCTGGGCTCAGTCGCTTCCTGCCAAATCTAGTAAAGTTTGGGCCTCATTAGCTTCCCAGAAGTGGGTTAACCGACGTACAGTGTACCAGCCGTACACCGTTCATCACTGGGGCTTCTGGTATTTGAAACCAGTGTCGCTGATCGTACGTCTGTCCGTCTGTCTTGTTTATTTATTTGAATTTTTTTTTAAGAGTTTCTCGAGTAGGGACCGTAAGTGTGTCGACAGACCACATTTTCTAGTTTCCATTTGACTGTATGTTACAGAGCCGGTCGAAGCATGAAGATCCAGAGCAGCTGAAATTGAAACAGAAAGCAAAGGAGGTAAGGTTGTTGGACCATACTGGGTCTGTGTTCATTCTAGGCCGCGTCATTGCATCATTGGCGCATTAACCCTTTCACCCCTAAGTAACTGGAATGGATGTTGATATGTTAATTTTGCAACAATCCAATCGTTACAAAATGATTTTCATTTTTGAAAAGGGGGTGTTTTTGTTCTCAAAAATATGAAAATGACTTGCCAAAAGTGCGGATCTTGATGAGGCGGCTTGTCACGAGCCGGCTCCTCTGGATCTACACTTTTTGCCAATACCACTATACAGGCCTGCAGTATGAAAATATTAAATTGCTCCAAGACGCATAAAACATAATTTGTATGGCCGATCATACACTGTGAATCAAGGCCGCGTGTTCCCTGGTATGCGCATGAAGACAATGATATATGCAACATTCTAAGTCACTCAAAGTCCACATGTTGGGAGTAATTTGTCAAATTTATTACTCTTTCAGAAGTAAAACAAAAACGGTTTCTTGAACACTAAACCCTCCAACAGTAAAACTAAATTGCATTGTTGAATAACCAGTAGTCAACAGGACCAGTAGTTGGACAAAATAATTAAATTCAAACACATACCTGTGTCATCACTATCGCTGAATTGGAAATGACTTCGCACTGAATTTTGTGAAACTGTCATGGTTAGTTTGAATGATCGGTTTATTTTTATGCCCCACCACGATAGTGGAGGGGGCATTTAGTGTTGCCCTTGTCCGTCCGTCCGTCCGTCCGTCCGTCCGTCATCAACCTTGTGATTCGTAAAACATTTAAACCGTAATAGCTACAGACCTGAAACTCGGTATGTAGCTTCATTATGATGAGTAGATGCGCAAAGTTTATTTCAATTTTTTATATCGACCCCTCCGGTCATGGATTATCTCCCCATTTTTTACTTAGATTTTGGCAATTTTGCCGTGTGATTCGTTATGATGAGTAGATGCGCAAAGTTTATTTCAGTTGTTGATTCGACCCCCGGTCATGGATTATATCCCCCTTTTCCACTTAGAATTTGGCAATTTTGCCTTGTGACTCGTTAAACTTTTAAACCGTAATAGCTTCTTTATGATGAATAGATGCTCACAGTTTATTTTGATTGTTTATTTGACCCCCGGGTCATGGATTATCTCCCCATTTTTGACTTAGAATTTGGCAATTTTGCCTTGTAACTTGTAAAACTTTTAAACTGTACTAGCTACAGACGTATGGTATGTAGCTTGCTTATGATGAGTAGATGTGCAAAGTTTATTTTGATTTTTGATTCGACACCCAGGTCATGCTTTTGGACTTGGAATTTTGCCTCATTTATTTTTTGTTTTTTTGTTTGTTTTTAGCTCACCTGAGCGAAGCTCATGTGAGCTATTGTTACCGCAATGTGTCCGTCGTCGTCCGTCGTCCGTCGTCGTCCGTGAACATTTTCAAACGTCTTCTCCTCGGTAACCATTGGGTCTATAGTCACCAAACTTCATGGTCATGGTCCTTAGGTAGGGGGATTACAAAATTGTTAAAATGACGTCATTACGTAATCCAAGATGGCCGCCATCTAAAAATAGCACAAATTCTTAAAAAATCTTCTTCTCAAGAACCGCCAACCGGATTTCGACAAAACTTGGTAGGAATGATCGATGTACATTGCTCATTGTACATTACATTTTTGACTGAATATGGTCATTTCATATATCAAATTGAAGGTATCAATGAGGCGATCACTCTGGTGCATTTTTTGTCGAAATCGGATTGTTATGTCATCCAAGATGGCCGCCGAAAGGTCAAAAGGTCGTTCTTTTATTAGAGATTTCAAAATTCTTCTTCACATGAACTGCTTGGCCCATGGTAGCCAAACTTAAAAGTTATGGTCCATGGGTGAAGCCTTTTCAGATTTGTTAAAATGGAGGTCATCGCTAATCCAAGATGGCCGCCGTCTAAAAATAGCATAAATTCTTAAAAAATCTTCTCATGAACCGCTAGCTGGATTTCAACGAAACTTTGTAGGAATGATCGATGTACATTGCTCTTTCAAAGTTGTTAAAATGGTGACCCCGGGGTCAAAAATGGGCGTGGCCCGTGGGGTCAAATTGGGGTCAAATTTTATTTTTGACTGAATATGGTCATTTCATATATCAAATTGAAGGTATCAATGAGGCGATCACTCTGGTGCATTTTTTGTCGAAATCGGATTGTTATGTCATCCAAGATGGCCGCCGAAAGGTCAAAAGGTCGTTCTTTTATTAGAGATTTCAAAATTCTTCTTCACATGAACCGCTTGGCCCATGGTAGCCAAACTTAAAAGTTATAGTCCATGTGTGAAGCCTTTTCAGGTTTGTTAAAATGGAGGTCATCGCTAATCCAAGATGGCCGCCGTCTAAAAATAGCACAAATTCTTAAAAAATCTTCTTCTCATGAACCGCTAGCCGGATTTCGACGAAACTTGGTAGGAATGATCGATGTACAATGCTCTTTCAAAGTTGTTAAAAATAAAAAGGTGGATGACCCCGGGGTCAAAAATGGGCGTGGCCCATGGGGTCAAATTTTATTTTTGACGAATATGGTCATGTTATATATCAAATCGAAGGTATCAATGAGGCGATCACTCTGGTACATTTTTTGTCGAAATCGGATTGTTATGTCATCCAAGATGGCCGCCGAAATGTCAAAAGGTCGTTCTTTTATTAGAGATTTCAAAATTCTTCTTCACATGAACCGCTTGGCCCATGGTAGCCAAACTTAAAAGTTATGGTCCATGGGTGAAGCCTTTTCAGATTTTTTGTTAAAATGGAGGTCATCGCTAATCCAAGATGGCCGCCGTCTAAAAATAGCATAAATTCTTAAAAGATCTTCTCATGAACCGCTAGCCGGATTTCGACGAAACTTGGTAGGAATGATCGATGTACATTGCTCTTTGAAAGTTGTTAAAATGGTGACCCCGGGGTCAAAAATGGGCGTGGCCCGTGGGGTCAAATTGGGGTCAAATTTTATTTTTGACTGAATATTGTCATGTCATACATTAAATTGAAGGTATCAATGAGGCGATCACTCTGGTGCAATATTTGTCGGAATCGGATGATTATGTCTTCCATGATGGCCACCAAAAGGTCCATTTATTCAAGATTTTTAATGTCTTTTTCTCAGGAACCACATGGCCGATGCTGGGTGAAGCATTTTCAGATTTTTTAAAATGAGAATCATCGCTTAATCCAAGATGACCGCCATCTAAAAATAGCACAATTTTTTTAAAACATGAACTCAATGTCACATTCTCCTCTGGTGTTCATGGAGTCAGGTGAACGAATTAGGGCCATCATGGCCCTCTTGTTTTTTTGAAAATATTTATTTTCCCCGTAATAGGTTTGTGGTGGGTCGGGGCCATCCCCCACAAACCGTACATACTATACATGTAATAGTCAGATACAAATACAAAATATACAATTACAGAT